>CM045930.1:3847500-4012500 GCA_025177825.1 Aechmea fasciata | reverse complement strand
ATTTATTTTTAGAGCACTCTAAAGTATTCCATTAACAAGTAGAGAGCACTCATTTCTAGAACATTCTAAGAATGTTCTATATAAAAGAGAGAGAGTTGCCTATTTCAACAACTGATATTATATAATTAAAAGCTTAAGTTGTCAAGGACAGTTTTTTTAATATTCATATTCAATACCTGCAACATATATATACTTAAATTAAATGAATCTATTTTAACAAGTATTGAAGCAGTACTACTAAGATCTCATAATTATATATAAAACACTTACTTTCATCTTAATATATATAGGCAACACTGTTACATCATTCATAGCTCTTTATATAGTTTCAGCAAACCTTACATGCATGCTTATAATAATAAACTTGAACTACTATATTTCAACATGAAAGATGAATACACACGACTCACATCAATTTATTCATAAAACATTAATCATAATACCCCAGAAACACAAAGTTGATAGGTAGGATTAATATTGGTAGCATTTCTTACACCACTGGATACATTGGCTCCATGGCGAGGCCGCACAGCCCTTCTTTGGCTGCGATGTTTCTTTCCAAAAAGATGTATCCGTCATCGCCCCACAAAGAACTCCAAGAATTTTTACCAATCCAATACTTTGTTCCAGTGTTGTCCTCCCCGTACCCGACGACCGTTATAGCGTGATTCAGCGCGGTACCGCAGGGTCCCTTGAACACGCCTTTAGAATAGAATTGCCAGTAAAGGCCAGCCTCAACATAAATCGATACCGGTTGGCGCGCCACCGCTTTCTTGAGCTCTCTTTCTCTGTTGGGGGAAACATAGTGGAAGTTAGAAATCGAGGCCGCGCGGAAAAGCAGGTTTCCGTAGTCGCAGGAGCCCTGCACTGCTGTGTAGGGATATCCGTTCTCCGTGTTGAGACCTCCGTTCTGTATGACGAAGTCGTAGGCTCCGTCGACGAAACCGCCGTTGCATCCGTAGTTGACGGTACTGCAGTCGACAAGTTCTTGCTCTGATAGAGAAATTAATTTGTGTTTCTTGATTTTGATTATCCCTTCGATTGTTGCTACCGTAGCGAACGCCCAGCAAGATCCTATATTTTGCGGATAGAGAAACAAGTTGAATACGTGCATGAATATATATATATATATATAACTAGGCTACTATGCTATTAATAGCACTAAGTTATTGGTGCTAGAAAACTTGGTAGCACGGATACCTCCGTGCTATTGATAGCATAGTAGCCGGACTCTATATATATATATATATATATAGATATATAGTTGGGCTAGAATGCGATCGATAGCAAACGGGCTCCGTTGCCATGCCACCCATTTATTTTCGATGTTGTAGTCTCCAAATCGACGATCGGTACAAATCTAAAAGCACCGACCATTTGGTGCTTTTAGAAATATTATAGCTTAATTCGTAATATATATAGAGTACTATTTTCACTTTGCCACCTTATAATTCAAAAAATTGACAAAATTACATGTACTTAATTATACTGTTGTTTTAATGGAAAAAATTTATCGTCAAATAGGGTAGTAAAGTGATTTTCTTTTAAAAAAACACACTATATATAGAGTACGTAGTACAATGTTTACTAATAGCTGGCCTTTATAATGAACTAGAACTAATTAAAATTACGGAGTAATTAAATTTTTTTGTTGAACGACAAGGTGGCAAGTGAAAATGCATGCGCTATACCACATGATAGTCACGTACATCATTTTGAATCATGGAATGATCCACAAAGCAAAAATCACTACAAAATATCTTGCATTTAAGGACACTTTAAATGATATTTAGCGACGCTTTAAAGCGTCGACAAAAATAATCCCGACACTTGTAAAAGCGTCGTGTAAAGAGTCGTTAAATAAATATGTCGGGATAAATATACCAACGTTTTAATATAGCGTCGAAAAATTTATATAAATATTTGATAAAAATATGTTTATTGGCGACGCTTAATCATAGTGTCGACAAATGCTAAATATTAAAGACGCTAGAAAAAAGTGTCGTCTAAAACATATTTTATTGTAGTGAATACGCTATACTCCACAACAGTTACGTGTGCATGTTTTTAAACCTTGCACGAGTGGTAAAGTAAAAATACGCTGTACCAAAGGAAACAAATTGAAGTTTACCCAAAACTTAATTAGTAACCTTAGAAAGGGGGGAAAAAAAAAATAAATGAAAGAGAGGCATAAGACTTTTTTCATTGTTTTCTTTGAGAAAGTTATTTCTTATATGGAGGGTTTGGCTGATTTGTATGAAAAAAAAAGTCAAGCTTTTTTTCAAGCTTACATGCAAACTACATATATAATAATTGTTATAAGCCTTTCAATTATAGAGAAAACTAATATAGTGATAGAAACGGACATAACTTATCTGAACTACAAATTATTTTGAATCAGTTATCCAACCTTTCAAAATTTGAATTTTACTGTCAAAACTTTCAATTTGTTTGATTTGACTCCGTCAACGATACTTTGACTTTAAATTTGAATGTGTTTTTTTATCTTTGCAGGTTTATTTAGTATACTTCATGAAATTCTACCAACTATAAATTCATTAAAGTAAGTAATTAGCCCATTAATTACTTCAATGAATTTAACTATAATTTAAGCTAATTTAGCTATTAATTAATTTTCTTTTAATAAACTTATAGTGGTGAAAGTTGTATGAAGTATTCTAACTAAACGTGTAAAAATAAGCATCACATTCAAATTTTGAAGTAATTAAAGTATCGTTGACTGATCCAAATCAAACAAATTGAAAGATTGACTAGTAGATTAAAAAAGATATAAAAATTGAATAATGGATTCAAAATAGAAGGCAAAATTTATGATAGACATATTTAATAATTAGTGAAAGATGCTCTAGAGTTTTATAATAAACAAATTCAAAATTGAGGAGCTTATATGAAAAAGATAACAAGTCAAAGAGTTATTTAAAATAATCTAAAAAGGTGGATATATACCTTTACATAAACTACTAAAAGATGTAGCTCATGTAGTGTACGTTGACATTGCATGATATATAGAATCTACCAAAAACATGTATTAGTTTTTTTTTTTTTGAGAACTAATTACTCTAAGGCTTCTGATGATAGAGAAAATTGATGTAGTAATTACCACAAGGGCCTTGGTCCTTCACATCAGTTACTGCACCTCTTTCCCTCCAATCCATGCTCGGAGGGGGGCCCCTCGGACTCGCATACCTCATCGGCGGCGGTGATGGTGCAGATGGCGGCGACGGCCTCGAATTGTTCGAAGGCTTAGCCCCAGTGTATGTAGCCACGAACTCCTCGTTGGTCAGATCAGCAAACTGGTTCACAGCGAGAGAGTACGACTGCGCTCCTCCCTGGTTGAACGCGTCGATGAACTCGACGTTCGCCTTGAATATCTCGAAACGGCGCCACTTCTCACCTTCGTCGCAGTAAGTGCGATTATACTTAGCCATCCATGCATCAAATCTATTCCCTATTGATTGATTACAATCATTAGGATCATAATTGGCCACTGCACAACAACACAACATCAAACATGTAAAGCAGAAAAGAGCAACAAGTTTCAATATAGAAGCCATTGTAACTAGCTATATATGTATTGATCAGCTTTAAGGAAAAGCAATTTTGGGTACGTAGTACTTAATTAGGGCTTCTTATATAAATTTTGTTGGTGAAAATGTGCATGTAGGCTAGATCATATTTATAGGATCAGTTGGAAGTGGAATATGTTGGGCTTTGAAGGAGTGATAGGGTCCAGCTGTTGTGGAAAAAATATAAACATACAACTTGCACATGAAACCGCGTTATCCTCTCCCTTACATTTCCTACGTGAGCAAAGATATACATATATATATATATATATATATATATATATATATATATATATATATACATATAGAGTCCGGCTACTATACTATTATGAGTACGATCGTACTCGTACTCATAAGTTGTTTTCGATGATAGAGCTTCCGAATCGACGATCCACACCGTTAAACGTTATCTATAGCATTTAAAACTTCTAGAAATAAAATTTTATAATTTTTCGATATCATTTACCCTACGATCAAAAGCTCACAAAATTGACAATTTTTAACGGCCGGTATGGGATACTTGGTAGTTTAACGGTGTAAAAGAATTGAAATAGGTTGAATTTTTGATAGAAAATTCTATTCACTACCTAAATAAAGATCAATAACTCCGATCTTAAATTAAAAGATTCGATCATCCATTTTTAGGATGTCGTTCGATTTTGACCGTTCATTTTATACCCGCTTGATGGACTTTATAATGCTTTCGAAAAAGTACAAAATTTATTTTCTAGAAGTTTCAAATACTCTAGATCATATTTAACGGTGTGGATCGCCGATTCGAAAACCCCAACATTGAAAACAACTTATGAGTAGTAAGGGCTCTATACTCATAATAGTATAGTAGCCCTACTCTATATATATATATATATATAGCTGGTATGTTTTTAAAAATAGGATGGTTTCTGTACTGTTAAGTCATGTTTTATACTGCGACTTACGATCTACTCTATAGACTCAAATGCAAATTTTTTACCTGAGAATAGTAGTTCTCGGGTATCTAAAATAAGCTGATATAACTATTCCTACCAACACCTTTATTTTTTATATATAACTAACTATAATTTTTCTTATTCCACATTATCTATCCAAACACTATTTTTCTTATTCCCGGGAACAATTCAATTTTCATCCAAACGCTATTTTGCTTATCCCCATACTTGTACATATCTCTGTAATAGCTAGTTCTTACTTATATCCGAACCAAACGGTATTATAGTATTTAAAATAGGTAGAAAATAAATTTCGTAAATTTTCAATAGCGATTATCTAGTAACCAAAGCGACCCAAAATTAATAATTTTAATGGTCTCGGTGCGCTATTTACAAGTTTAATTAATGGTGTAGAAATATTTAAATCACATGAGCTTCAAAAAATTTCTTTATACTATATAAAATAGAACCAATATTTTTTATTTAAATTTTTAGTACTATATCATCACTTTGGCCTTTCACCACAAGGCAAGATGCATGCTAGAACTTTAAGCCAACAATTTGCTGAAATTAATCTTTATGGATCTTATATATGGTTTAATTAATTTTGAACTCAAAAGACTAGTGGAATTATATTAATTTCCAATGTGCAATAGAGTTTATCAAGTGTTACCCTATACTGATAACCAACTTATAAGCATCATTATATAATGTAGCCAACTGCAAACCAAGATATCTAATTCCATTACACATTAAGGTCTAAATTTTGAGTTGTTTTAGTTCCAGTTTGCATTCGAATCGTTTCGATCAGGTTGTGACTTGTGAATTAATTGTATATATCTTCGATCGTTACATATATATGTATATTGTCTTTGTTTCGCATTTCTCAGTTTCGAATCGATTCAGGTTTAGACTCGATCGGTTAAATCACGTACGTAGGTCGATTGAAAAATACTTTGATCCCCACTACTTAAGCAAATTCTTGTAAGCAATTAATAACCACAATAGTTTTCAATTTACTTTTTTGTTCTTTCTCTTTTTTTTGCATGTAGCTGCAGGGTTGATGCGTATGTGGAGATCGATTGTACGCATTGACTTAGGCTATTTCCATGCAGCATATATATTTTACGAAGATATTCGAAAGTATATCTCCCCATCCATATATATAAATGGATAATGTTGCAAACATATTATATATATAAGTGACGTTTATATTACAGCTATATAGCAACATTAGTTCTCCCTGTTGTCAACTATATTATACATACCTAATTCCAATAAATTAAAGAACTCGAATTAATATGGTCTGTTGTCAACTATATATATACATAATTAATTCGAATAGTTAAAGGTTTTGTGAGAAAAAAAAAGGGTTTGAATATGGTAAAAAATGTGGTCAATGCCACCACTCAAGACAAAGGCATTATAATAAATTCAATTATAAACTTATTATTAGTCTCCTTGTAGTTTATTACAACCTCCTTGCATTAATTTTAATTATCATTCTGTGACGTATTAAAAAAAATATATTCTATCGGATAATTCATAAGAATATCCGTACAGAGATTTAGTACTTATTTCTCGCAAAAGCGCTCTCCCTCTCTCTCTCTCTCTCTCTCTCTATCTCTCTATATATTGAGTTAGAATGCTATCGATAGCAAATCGGTACTTTTGCCACCCATTTGTTTTCGATGATGGAGCCTTCAAATTGATGATCGGCACCGTTGAATATGATCTATATCATTTGAAGTATTTAGAAATCAAATTTTATACATTTTCGATATTATTCTCTTCTCCATCGAGTGGACATAAAAATGAACGGCAGAAAATGAATATTTTTAAAAAAATGATGATAGAAGTATTGTAATCAAGATCAAGAGTATAGATCAAGGTTTTAAGTGCCCGCTTGCACGGGTATCTACTCTTGCGTAGTGCCAACAAGATACGCACGATCTGATTCAAATCTTAGAATCTGATAGCACAACTTAAAACCCTCTATTCTTTAAATTAATAAGTAATTTTCTCAATAAAGTTCAAAAAATGTGATAAAAAGACATAATAAATAGTTAGAATATTTTGTTGCTAAAGAAAATAAATATTTCATTATATTATGTATTGGCACGGAAGAATTTTTGATCGGACGCATCGGCACGGCTCGGCAGTGCACCGTGCGAAAATGCAGTGTGACGAGACTTTGGCACTGACACAGTGCCATGGCATCAATCCTTGGTATAGATCTTATTTTAAATAGTTTAAAAAATTTTCTAACGAAATTTCAATTGATTTGAATATCTTTATGCCGTTAAACGAGAAAACGTTTCATATCGACCATTAAAATTACAAAATTTGAAACCCTTTAATCATTAGGCAAATAATATCGAAAAGATTTGAAATTTAATTTATAAATACTTCAAGTGGTATAGATCATGTTCAACGGTGCCGATCGTCGATTTGGAGGTTCCATCAAAGAAAAACAAATTGGTGATAAAAGTATCTTAGGTTTCTATTGATATTCTAGCTCAACTATATATATATATATATATATATATATATATATATATATATATATATATATATATATATATATATAGTAGAACTCTGTGCTATTAAGAACCTGACCTGTGCTCTAAGTTTTTAACCACCCATCAAGTTTGATGGGTGGTTAGATTAAAAGGAAAAGAGATATTGGAGAGAATTTCAAGGAGAGGAGAAATTGAGACATCAATATCTCTCCAATATATCTTTCCCCTTTTATTCTAACCACCCATCAAACTTGATGGGTGGTTAAAAACTTAGAGCACAAGCGTGTCTAATAGCTTATATATATATATATATATATATATATATATATATATATATAGAATTGAGCTAGAATACTTTTGGAAGCACCAACTTTTGGTGCTTCTAAGTTTCTAGCCATTGGATCTACTTTTTTGACTACTAATAGCCTTTGGATCTAACACTATTTCACCTACCACCACCTATCCCATCAACCACCACCTACCACTATCATCTCAACCTTACATCTCCCCATCCAATGGTTAAAAACTCAAAAGCACCAACTCAACTGGTGCTTTTGAAAGTATTCTAGCTCAACTATATATATATATATATATATATATATATATATATATATATATATATATATATATATATATATATATATATATATATAGTAGGGTTACTATACTATTATGAGTAGTAGAGCCCTACTACTCATAAGTTGTTTCGATGATAGAGCTTAGAATCGACGATCCACTCCGTTAAATATGACCTAGAGTATTTAAAACTTTTAGAAAATAAATTTCGTAATTTTTCGAAATCATTTACCTTACGATCAAAAGCTCACAAAATTGACAATTTTTAACTACTGATATAGGATACTTGGTAGTTTAACGGTGTAAAAGAATTGAAATAGGTTGAATTTTTGATAGAAAAGTCTATTCACTACCTAGATAAAGATCAATAACTCCGATCTTAAATTGAAGGATCCGATCATCTATTTTTAGGACATCGGTCGATTTCGGCCGTTCATTTTATGCCCATTTGATGGACTTTATTATGATTTTGAAAAATTACGAAATTTATTTTCTAGAAGTTTTAAATACTCTAGATCATATTTCACGGAGTGGCTCGTCGACTCGGAAGCTCTATCATCGAAAACAACTTATGAGTAGTAGGGCCCTACCACTCATAATAGTAGAGTAGCCCTACTCTCTCTCTCTCTCTCTCTCTCTCTCTCTCTCTCTCTCTATATATATATAGAATTAGGCTGGAATACTATTAATAGTAAAACACTCTTTTTGCTATCAAGTTATTGACCCTTGGATGAAAAATTGTAGGGTCGGGATATTAGTCAATTAGAGTTGAGTGGTCCTTTTAGGGTTGAGTGGTTTCCACTGGGTTATAGTATTTAATCCAATGGTTAGAAATAATGAAAAGAGTTAATTCAAAGGCTAAAAAGCTGGTAGCAACAATGGGATTGTCCAATGGTTAGAAATTATAATGAAAAGAGTTGATCCAAAGGCTAAAAAACGGGTAGCAACAATAGAAGTTTGCTACTAATAGTAGCCAGTCAAACTCTCTCTCTCTCTCTCTCTCTCTCTCTCTCTCTCTCTCTCTCTCTCTCTCTATATATATGTATTCAGTCTGGTGTGCTTTTAAAGCATAGTGAGCTATGTACTATCAAATGGCTTTGGATGCTAGAATTTTCGAATCGACATTCAACTCTGTTTGACTTAATTTAGCATATCGAAATTACCTAAAAATTAAATTTTGTATTTTTTGATATCGTCTATAGCTACTGGTCGAAAGGTTCAAAACTATAAGTTAGAAATAAAAATCTCATAAAAAAGTGACGATATGATACTAAAATTTTAAATCAAATTTTATTATATTTTATATAGTGTAAAAAAAAAATTTAAATTTCATATTGTTTGAATATTTTTACATGGTTAAATTTGCAAACTACTCACCTTAAAATTGTTGATTTAATTTGAGCATCTTCGATCACTAGCTAGATAATTATTAATATTGAAAATTTACAAAACTTATTTTCTACCTATTTTAAATACTCTAGATCGAGTATAATGGAGTAGATTGCCGATTCAGAAGTTGCAGTATAAAAAACGACTTAATAGTATAGTGACTATCGTATTTCTAAAATTATAATTACTACAAAAAAATCTTATATTTAAGGATACTTTAAACAATAATTAGTGACGTTTTAAAGCGTCGGCAAAAATAATTCCGATGCTTGTAAAAGCGTCGAGCAAATAGTCATTAAATAAACATATGGGGATAAATATACCGACGTTTTAATATAGCGTCGAAAAATATTTATAAATATTGAATAAAAATATATTTATTGGCAACGCTTAATCATAGTGTCGGCAAATACTAAATATTATAAAGACGCTAGAAAAAAGCGTCGTCTAAGACATATTTTGTTGTACACGCAAGCTCTCTCTCTAGAGTACGGCTACTATACTCTTGGCAGTATAGAGCTGTTGTTCATAAATTTTTTACCGTTAGATCTATCCTTTAATCATTTTTACTCGTTAGATTATACTCTTCAACCAACCACCCACTCAATCTTAGGGACACCACTATCGACCTAACCATAAACACTCTCATTCTAACCGCACATTTTTTCATCCGAAGACTAAAAACTTATGAGTACAAAGGGCTCTATACTCATATGAGTATAGTAACCACAGCATATATATATATATATATATATATATATGAGTAGGGTTACTATACTATTATGAGTAGTAGAGCCCCTACTACTCATAAGTTGTTTTCGATGATAGAGCTTCCGAATCGTGATCCACTCCATTAAATATGATCTAGAGTATTTAAACCTTCTAGAAAATAAATTTCGTAATTTTTCAAAATTATTTACCTTACGATCAAAAGCTCACAAAATTGATAATTTTTAACGGTAGATATGGGATACTTGGTAGTTTAACGGTGTAAAAGAATTGAAATAGGTTGAATTTTTGATACAAAATTCTATTAACTACCTAGATAAAGATCAATAACTCCGATCTTAAATTGAAGGATCCGATCATCTATTTTTAGGACATCGTTCGATTTCGGCCGTTCATTTTATGCCCATTTGATTGACTTTATTATGATTTAGAAAAATTATGAAATTTATTTTCTAGAAGTTTTAAATACTCTAGATCATATTTAACGGAGTGGATCGTCGATTCGGAAGCTCTATCATCGAAAACAACTTATGAGTAGTAGGGCTCTACTACTCATAATAGTATAAGTAGCCCTACTCTCTCTCTCTCTCTCTCTATATATATATATATATATATATATATATATATATTATACTTTTATGAGTATAGAGGCTCTTGTACTCATAAATTATTGGCCGCCGTTTGATCCACCTTTAAATCATTTTTACCCATTAGATTATACTATTCAGCCAACCATCCACTCAACCCTAAGAAGCCTTCTATCAACCTAACCGTAATCACTTTTATCCTAACCGCACATTTTATCATCTGAATGGTTGAAAAGTTATGAGTACAAAGGGCTCTATACTCATATAAGTATAGTAGTCCCAGCTATATATATATATATATATATATATATATATATAGTAGGCCATGGCTACTATACTATTATGAGTAGTGGATCTCTACTACTTATAAGTTGTTTTCGATGATGGAGCTTTCGAATCCACGATCCACTCCATTAAATATGATCTAGAGTATTTGAAACTTGTAGAAAATAAATTTCGTAAATTTTCGAAATCATAATAAAGTCCATCAAGTGGGCATAAAATGAACGGTCAAAATCGAACGACGTCCTAAAAAAGGATGATCGGATCCTTCAATTCAAGATCGGAGTTATTGATCTTCATATATGTAGTGAATAGAATTTTCTATCAAAAATTCAACAAATTCCGATTCTTTTACACCGTTAAACTAGCAAGTATCCCATACCGGCCGTTAAAACTTGTCAAATTTGTGACCTCTTGATCGTAAGGCAAATGATGTCGAAAAATTATAAAATTTTATTTCTAGAAGTTTTAAATCCGTAAATAACGTTTAACGGTGTGGATCGTCGATCTGAAGCTCTATCATCGAAAACAACTTATGAGTACGATGGCGATCGTACTCATAATAGTATAGTAGCCGGACTCTATAGTAGGCCATGACACGGAGGCTTCCGTGTTACCAAGTTGTTTTTGATGATTTGGCATTCAAATCGATGATCGGTTCTGTTAGACTTGATTTACACTATTGAAAGTATTTAGAAACTAAATTTCAGATTTTTTCGACATCATTTGACTATTGATCAAAAGATTTTAAAATTGACAATTTTAATAACCGATGTGCTGTGTTTGTGAGCTTAACGGTATAAAACAATCCAAATCCGATAAAAATTTTATTGAAAATTTCATTGTAAAAAAGGTGGTCAATACGTACCACCCCTTAAGGCAAAGGCATAATAAATTCCATTGTAAACTTATTATTAGTCTCCTTGCAGTTTTATTACAATCTCCTTGTATTAATTTTAATTATCATGCATACTGTGACATATTTTTAAAAAAAATAATATATCCGATAGTTCATAAGATTTGATCCGTACAAAGATTGAGTACTTTATTTTTCTCTCTCTCTCTCTCTCTCTGTGTATATATATATATATATATATATATATATATATATATATATATATATATATATATATATATATATATATATATATATATATATATATATTCCATCCATTGTGTTTTTAGAAACACAGTAATTTCCGTACAATCAAATAGTTTTTGATAATAAAATTTTTGTATCCACAATCGAATTCCCTCGACTAAATATATCTAACATATTGAAATTATCTAAAAAATAAATTTTACGTTTTTCTATATTATTTACTAGTGATTGAAAATGGCTTAATTAAAACGCAGTTGAAAATAAAAATTTCATAAAAAATTATAATATGATACTAAAATTTTAAATAAAAAATATTGGTTCTATTTTATATACTAGAAAATTTTTTCAAGTTCATGTGATTTAAATATTTCTACACCGTTAAATTTACAAATAGCGCACCGAGATCATTGAAATTATTGATTTTGGGTCTCTTTGGTTATATATATATATATATATATATATATATATATATATATATATATATAGAGAGAGAGAGAGAGAGTAGGGCTACTATACTATTATGATAGTAGAGCCCTACTACTCATAAGTTGTTTTCGATGATAGAGCTTGAATCGACGATCACTCGTTAAATATGATCTAGAGTATTTAAAACTTCTAAAATAAATTTCGTAATTTTTCAAAATCATTTACCTTACGATCAAAAACTCACAAAATTGACAATTTTTAACGGATATAGGATACTTGCTAGCTTAACGGTGTAAAAGAATTGAAATAGGTTGAATTTTTGATAGAAAATTCTATTCACTACCTAGATAAAGATCAATAACTCCGATCTTAAATTGAAGGATCCGATCATCTATTTTTAGGACATCGTTCGATTTCGACCGTTCATTTTATGCCCATTTGATGGACTTTATTATGATTTTGAAAAATTACGAAATTTATTTTCTAGAAGTTTTAAATACTCTAGATCATATTTAACGGAGTGAATCGTCGATTCGGAAGCTCTATCATCGAAACAACTTATGAGTAGTAGGGCTCTACTACTCATAATAGTATAAGTAACTCTATATATATATATATATATATATATATATATATATATATATATATATATATATATATATATATATATATATATATATATATATATATATATATATAGATGTGTATCTTTGCTCACGTAGGAAATGTAAGCGAGAGGATAACACGGTTTCATGAGCAAGTTGTATGTTTATATTTTTTCCACAACAGCTGGACCCTATCACCCCTTCAAAGCCCAACATATATATTCCACTTCCAACTGATCCTATAAATATGATCTAGCCTACATGCACATTTTCACCAACAAAATTTATATAAGAAGCCCTAATTAAGTACTACGTACCCAAAAGTGCTTTTGCTTAAAGCTGATCAATACATAGCTAGCTACAACAATGGCTTCTATATTGAAACTTGTTGCTCTTTTCTGCTTTACATGTTTGATGTTGTGTCGTTGTGCGGTGGCTAATTACGATCCTAACGATTGTAATCAATCAATAGGGAATAGATTTGATGCATGGCTGGCTAAGTATAATCGCACTTACTGCGACGAAGGTGAGAAGTGGCGCCGTTTCGAGATATTCAAGGCGAACGTCGAGTTCATCGACGCGTTCAACCAGGGAGGAGCGCAGTCGTACTCTCTCGCCGTGAACCAGTTTGCTGATCTGACCAACGAGGAGTTCGTGGCTACATACACTGGGGCTAAGCCTTCGAACAGTTCGAGGCCGTCGCCGCCGTCTGCGCCATCACCGCCGCCGATGAGGTATGCGAGTCCGAGGGGCCCCCCTCCGAGCATGGATTGGAGGGAAAGAGGTGCAGTAACTGATGTGAAGGACCAAGGCCCTTGTGGTAATTACTACATCAATTTTCTCTATCATCAGAAGCCTTAAAGTAATTAGTTCTCAAAAAAAAAAAAACTAATACATGTTTTTGGTAGATTCTATATATCATGCAATGTCAACGTACACTACATGAGCTACATCTTTTAGTAGCTTATGTAAAGGTATATATCCACCTTTTTAGATTATTTTAAATAACTCTTTGACTTGTTATCTTTTTCATATAAGCTCCTCAATTTTGAATTTGTTTATTATAAAACTCTAGAGCATCTTTCACTAATTATTAAATATGTCTATCATAAATTTTGCCTTCTATTTTGAATCCATTATTCAATTTTTAAATATTTTTTAATCTACTAGTCAATCTTTCAATTTGTTTGATTTGGGTTAGTCAACGATACTTTAACTTCAAAATTTGAATGTGATGCTTATTTTTACACATTTATAGTTAGAATACTTCATACAACTTTCACCACTATAAGTTTATTAAAAGAAAATTAATTAATAGCTAAATTAGTTTAAATTAGTTAAATTCATTGAAGTAATTAATTGGCTAATTACTTACTTTAATGAATTTATAGTTGGTAGAATTTCATGAAGTATACTAAATAAACCTGCAAAGATAAAAAAACACATTCAAATTTAAAGTCAAAATATCGTTGACGGAGTCAAATCAAACAAATTGAAAGTTTCGACAGTAAAATTCAAAATTTGAAAGGTTAGATAACTGATTCAAAATAATTTGTAGTTCAGATAAGTTATGTCCGTTTCTATCACTATATTAGTTTTCTGTATAATTGAAAGGCTTATAACAATTATTATATATGTAGTTTGCATGTAAGCTTGAAAAAAAGCTTGACTTTTTTTTTGGGAAAACTTCAAAAACCACCCCTGTGTTTTCATATTTTTTCAAAAACCCTCCATGTGGTTTAAAGTGTATTAAGTTAGTACCCTGTGGTTTCTTACTTTATTACTTTAGTACCCTGTGGTTTGAAATGTATCAAGTTAGTATTCTGTGGTTTTGCACTTTATCACTTTAGTACCCTATGGTTTTAATTTTGTATCAAGTTAGTATCCTGTGGTTTTTTAAATTACAAGGTACTAAAGTGATAAAGTGTGAAACCACAGGGTACTAAAGTGATAAAGTTCAAAACCACAGGATACTAACTTGATACATTTCAAACCACATGGTACTAAAATGATAAAGTAAGAAACCACGTACAGGGTACTAACTTGATACACTTTAAACCACAGGGGGGTTGTTTGAAAAATTGTGAAACCACAGGGGGGTTTTTCGAAGTTTTCCCTTTTTTTTTCATACAAATCAGCCAAACCCTCCATATAAGAAATAACTTTCTCAAAGAAAACAATGAAAAAAGTCTTATGCCTCTCTTTCATTCTTTTTTTTTTCCCCCTTTCTAAGGTTACTAATTAAGTTTTGGGTAAACTTCAATTTGTTCCCTTTGGTATTGCGTATTTTTACTTAATTTACCACTCGTGCATGGTTTAAAAACATGCACACGTAACTGTTGTGGAGTATAGTGTATTTAATTTTTGCTTTGTGGATCATTCCATGATTCAAAATGATGTACGTGACTATCATGTGGTATAGCGCATGCATTTTCACTTGCCACCTTGTCGTTCAACAAAAAAATTTAATTACTCCGTAATTTTAATTAGTTCTAGTTCATTATAAAGGCCAGCTATTAGTAAACATTAATTGTACTACTCTATAGTGTGTTTTTTTAAAAGAAAATCACTTTACTACCCTATTTGACGATAAATTTTTTCCATTAAAACAACAGTATAATTAAGTACATGTAATTTTGTCAATTTTTTGAATTATAAGGTGGCAGAGTGAAAATACTCTATATTACGAATTAAGCTAGAATACTTCTAAAAGCACTTTTTAGATTTGTAGCCCTTGAATAGAGGTGTTGTAGGGTTAGGATAATAGTAGCCCACTTGGGTTGAGCGGTGGTAGGTAAAATAGTATTTGATCTAAGAACTATTAATTAATAGTCGAGGGGTAAATTTAATTAAGGGCTGTAGATTGGCACCTTTACATGTATTCTAGCTTAGCCCAACTCCTATATATATCATATAGGTTCAAATTAAAATTTACCCTTAAGTTTTTATGCCATTAATTAGTTCATACTTATAAAGTGAATTGAGTTTCTATACTTTGAAAAGTATCGAGTCATTAATATTTGAGCAACTAGAGACTACCATTTATATATGTTCATGCAAGTATTCTTCTTGTTTCTCTCTCCGCAAAATAGGATCTTGCTGGGCGTTCGCTACGGTAGCAACAATCGAAGGGATAATCAAAATCAAGAAACACAAATTAATTTCTCTATCAGAGCAAGAACTTGTCGACTGCAGCACCATCGTCAACTACGGATGCAACGGCGGTTTCGTCGACAGAGCCTACGACTTCGTCATACAGAACGGAGGTCTCAACACGGAGAACGGATATCCCTACACAGCAGTGCAGGGCTCCTGCGACTACGGAAACCTGCTTTTCCGCGCGGCCTCGATTTCTAACTTCCACTATGTTTCCCCCAACAGAGAAAGAGAGCTCAAGAAAGCGGTGGCGCGCCAACCGGTGTCGATTTATGTTGAGGCTGGCCTTTACTGGCAATTCTATTCTAAAGGCGTGTTCAAGGGACCCTGCGGTACCGCACTGAATCACGCTATAACGGTTGTCGGGTACGGGGAGGACAACACTGGAACAAAGTATTGGATTGGTAAAAATTCTTGGAGTTCTTTGTGGGGCGATGACGGATACATCTTTTTGGAAAGAAACATCGAAGCCAAAGAAGGGCTGTGCGGCCTCGCCATGGAGCCAATGTATCCAGTGGTGTAAGAAATGCCACCAATAATAATCCTACCTATCAACTTTGTGCTTCTGGGGTATTATGATTAATGTTTTATGAATAAATTGATGCGAGTCGTGTGTATTCATCTTTCATGTTGAAATATAGTTGTTCAAGTTTATTATTATAAGCATGTAAGGTTTGCCGAAACTATATAAAGAGCTATGAATGATGTAACAGTGTTGCCTATCTATAGATAGAATAAAAGTTGAACCTCGAAGCGCTAACGTGGCGCCTTCCCGGCAATCCTCCTCCTGCTCACTTCTCCACGGGGAGGGAGAGAGAGAGAGAGAGAGAGAGAGAGAGAGAGAGAGAGAAAGAAGATAAGGGAAGGGGGGTGTGCGGGGCCCCCACACATGGCCCCAACCCAAAAGAGAGAGGAGAGAGGAGAGAGAGAGAGAGAGAGAGAGAGAGAGAGAGAGAGAGAGATATAGCAGATAAGGGGGGGGGGGGCGCCAGAGAGAGAATGAGAGACTCTCTCCCCTCTTTCTCCCCCCCCTTCCCATCTCTCTCCCCCTCTCCCTCTCCCCACCCCGAGACCACCCCCCCATCTCTCTCCCTCTCCTTCTCTCTTCCCTCCCCCACCGCACCTCCCGCGCTCGGCTCGCGCCCCGCGCCCGGCGGGTGCACGCCTCCCCTCTTTCTCTCCCTCTTTTCCTCTCCCTCTCTCCCTCTCTCTCCCTCTCTCTCTCCCTCTCTCTTCCCCTCTCTCCCTCTCTCTCCATCTCTCTCTCTCTCTTTCTCCCCAGCGCGGGGGCGGCGGCGAGAGGCGGAGGCGCGGGCGGGCGGGCGCGCGGCAGCGGGGGAGGCGGCGCGGGCGGGCGGCAGCGGGGCGGCGGGGGCGCGGGGTCTCTCCCCCTCTTTTCTCTTCCCCCTCTGCTTCTCTCTCTCTCTCCCCGCCCTCTCCCTCTCCCTCTCCCCACCCTCTTTTTCTCTCCCCCTTCTCCCTCTCCCTCTCCCCACCCCCCCAACTCTCTCTCTCTCTCGCGTGAGCACGGGGAGACGCAGGGCTAGGTTGGGCGCAGGCGCGGGGCGGAGCGGAAGCGAAAGCAGAAGCGGGCGCGGGGGCTAAGGGCAGAAAAACCACGGCGCATAGCCGTGGTGTTCACGGGGTCCACGGGGTTACTTCGGCCCCGTAGACCACATGAGAGGGAGGTCCACGGTGGACCTCCCTCTCATTCTCTCTCTCTCTCTCTCTCCCTATATATATATATATATATATATATATATATATATATATATATATATATATATATATATATATATATATATATATATATATATATATATAAAATCCGCTGTGGGTTGCCCCCTGTATGTAAAAAAACTGCACCCCTGACAAATTTTAATTTACTACATAATTTACTATTTATTTTTATAAAATATAAAATATATAAATAAATATTAAATAATTTAGACTATTGGTATTAGATATAAATGTGATTTTAGATGTGAATGTAATATAAGATTTACACTTATATGTAGATGTACAGATAGTATTTTTCGTATTCAAAAATTTGTATCATTATATACGCAATTATAATTCTTATTTTCTATTTAATTTAGGAGAGAAGATGAATCTGTACATGTACATCAACATTATTTTTTGAATGAGCCAAGGGACTGATTCTTTTGTTTGTAGGTATGTGTTGCGAGTTTTTGTAGTATATTAGTCATTTGTCACCTGAAACATCTTTTACTTCTAACTTATGATAACCAATTAATCTACTTAACTCTTAGGTGTAGGCTAATATCCACAAACAAATATGCAAGTTTATCTTTTTTTTGTTTAATTATTGTTGCTCATTTTATGTTGAAAATTGTAAATTCAATATAGATATAGTTTAATTGGTTAATATGCAGGTCTTATTGGTGATTCTCCTATCATGCTTACCAAACGTCAAACTTTTATGAATGCAACTGGTGCGTCTGTAAGTAGATACCTATAACTCATCCAAATTATTTACAACTATCTGAAGCAATTCTTATTATTATCTTATTCCAATTTTATGATGCAAATTAGGGCTTCTTTATGTAGGTTGGTTCGATGGTTTATATTACAAGATACCACTGAATCAAGTACTTCTGGCAAGTGGTGAGTCTGTAAGTAGATATCTCTAACTCATCCAAATTATGTACAACTATCTGAAGCAATTTTTATTTTTATCCTATTCCAATTTTATGATGCAAATTGGGATTCCTTTATGTAGGTTGGTTCGCTGGTTTCATATTACAAGATACCACTGAATCAAGTACTTCTGGTATATATATCATATTGTTGTTATGCAACTATTGATGTTTAGTTTTTCCTATTAGTTTTTTAATGAATTTTTAGTTTTGTTACTTTGCAGATGTATGATGATTTGGATTTACCATTTGCAAAATAACATCAAATGTCGAAACTTAAAATTTTAATTTTTACATTTAAAAGTGAAATTTCAACATTTAAAATTTATTATTTGGTTTTTTTAAAATTAATATTGTAATTTAATATTTAAAATATTGAATGTTTAAAATACTTCCAAAAGTATTTAGACCTTTGTGCGAGAAAACGGGCGACGTGGCGCTCACAGCAACCCGCTTTGCTCACTTCTCTAAAGAGAGAGAGAGAAAGAGAGAGAGGGAGAGAGCAGAAGGAGAGAGGGGGGGAAGAGAGAGAAAGAGCAGAGAGAGAGAGGGGGAGAGAGAGAGCCCTATGCGGGACCCATGCGTAAGAGAGAGAGAGAGAGAGAGGAGGGAGAGAGTGGGGGAGAGAGAGAGTCGTGCACGGCTCTCTCGCGTGACCCGCGCCGGCGGGTGCGGCCCTCTCTTCCCTCTTTAACTCCCTCCCCCCTTCTCCCCCACCCACCATCCGGCTCTCTCTCTCTCTCCCTCCTCTCCCTTTGTTCTCTCTCTCTCTCTGCTCTCTCTTCGGCCTCCCGGCTGCGGCCGGACTCCTGCACGGGCGCGGGGCTTGCGCGGGCGCTCGGGAAGAGGAGAGGCGGAGCGCGGGCGGTGGCCGCACGGCGCGAGCGAGCGGCGCTCGGGGAGAGGAGAGGAGGGAGAGGCGGGGCGCGCAGGCGCACGGCGCGCGGGCGCGAAGCGGCCGGCACACGCGGGCGGGTGCCGTGTGGCGGGCGCCGCGTGGCACGAGGAGAGAGCGGAGAGGTGAGGGAGAGGAGGGGAGAGGAGAGGAGAGGAGAGGGTGGGGCAGCCGAGGGAAGAGGAAGAGAAGAGTTTTTTTTTTTTGTTTCTTTTCTCCTTTTAATTTTTTGAAATATTTTTAAATATTTGTGCTCTTATTAATATATTATTAAAAAAATTTATAATTTTTTTAAGTTAATCTAAAATTTTATTTATTTTTATCAAAATTTAAGGAGAACTCTGTCCTCGGATTTTATTCACTTTTTCTCCCGTTTTTCTTTCTTTATCATCAAAGAGGGAGGCTGTGAGGACGGAATCAGAGCCGTCCGATTGTACATATCTTTTTGTGACAGCCGTTTGATATGGCTATCGAAGGAGTTTTTTGACGACTCTTCGAACTCGAGGACTCGGAACACAACAAACACACACACACCACCCCAAAAATAAAAAAAAAAAATTCGAACCATCAATTCAATAATTCCTTAATGAATTAATCAACTTCTAATTCATATTTAATTCTGGACTCGGGATGTATTGAATTGAACCGTGTTTGTTTCATGGATTTGTGCGAGGTGTTTCCGTCGTTACGTTCACCGTCGTCGTCGTGGCGCGCGTTAACCGCCTTTGCTTCCCGTTCGCCGTCGTTCCTTTAACTCCGTCGTCGTTGGTAATCCCGTTCCATTTATTTATTTATTTGTATTGATTTTATTTCTTTTATTTATAAATTTTATTTATTTATTATTTCATATTGGTTATTATTCTTTGTTTGTGTTACAGGTATGGCGGTGGCTTGGAATCAAAGGCTCAAAACAAAGCAAGCAAAAGGAAAAACAACCGTGGTGAACTCAATTTTCGGTTTCTAACCGTGGACAAATTAAATTGGAAATTATTAAATACTCTAAAATTAAAGGAGTATATATTAAACGGAAAATTTTAAATCTTTAATTAATGAGGAGTTAATTCAGAAGTAAATCTCGAGAGGACGGAGATGGAGATGAACTTGGCCTCTTTCTTTCGCAGTTTCTGGATGAAGAACAAATTCAATGCAAAATTAATTTGATAATTAAAAATAAAAATTATTGAATTGAGTTAATGCGGAATTTAATACATGAATAGGAGAATCCAACGGCGTAGTGGACTTTGTGCGGTGGAAAATATTAACGACTAATATTTATGTCAATTTTAAACTTCAACATTTACAATATTTAATCTCTAAACCCTATAAAAATAAATAATTAATTAAATTTATTAATCATGTTATATCATATATAATTAATTAATTTATTAATAATACATAATAAATCGCGCTTCAACTTTTAAAATTTTGTTAATTTATCTCTTTCTTTAACTTTTTTGAAACTTAAAATGTAACATTAGATTTGAAAATTAAAACAATTAAATAACTTTGTTCCAAATATTTTACAAATTATATAAATTTTTCCGCCGCGAAGCGCGGACCTTCACTAGTCGACGTGGCGCTTCCCCAGCACTCCTCTCCCTGCTCGATTCTTCACAGAGAGAGAGAGAGAGTGCCCCACGTCTCTCTCTCCCCCTGCTCAGTTATCCAGAGAGAGAGAGAGAGAGAGAGAGTGAGAGTGGGGGGGAGAGAGGGAGAGAGGGGGAGAGAGAGAGTTCCACAGGGCTCTCTCTCTCCCCGGCCCCCGGGAGAGAGAGACGTCTCTCATACTCTCTCTGGCGGCCCCCTCCCCCCACACCCCCTTATCTGCTATCTCTCTCTCTCTCTCTCTCTCTCTCTCTCTCCTCTCTCCTCTCTCCTCTTTCCTCTCTCTCTTGGGTTGGGGCCATGTGTGGGGGCCCCGCACACCCCCCTTCCCTTATCTGCTCTCTCTCTCTCTCTCTCTCTCTCTCTCTCTCTCTCTCTCTCTCTCCGTAGAGAAGTGAGCAGGAGGAGGATTGCTGGGAAGGCGCCACGTTAGCGCTTCGAGGTTCAACTTTTATTCTATCTATAGATTATGAGATCTTAGTAGTACTGCTTCAATACTTGTTAAAATAGATTCATTTAATTTAAGTATATATATGTTGCAGGTATTGAATCTGAATATTAAAAAAACTGTCCTTGACAACTTAAGCTTTTAATTATATAATATCAGTCGTTGAAATAGGCAACTCTCTCTCTTTTATATAGAACATTCTTAGAATGTTCTAGAAATGAGTGCTCTCTACTTATTAATGGAATACTTTAGAGTGCTCTAAAAATAAATGCTCTCTCTACTTGCTAATAGATCACTCTACATAGCTCTAGAAATAAATGCTCTGAAATATTCTAGAGTGCTCACGTTGGTGGGTTGGGGGGGCCAGGGGGCCTATAAATAGGTGCGAAGCCCCCACACTAAGTGAGGTGTGTAGTGAAGTGGTAAAGGTGTGTGTGAAGTTGTAGTGGTGCGGTGAGGTATAGTGTAGAGAGTGAAGGTGTATAAAAGGTGCGTTGAGTTGTGAAGTTAGTGTGTGAGTCTTTTAGTCTTTTGAGTGTATGTGATAAAATTATATGTGAGAGTTATTTTGTGTGTAATAAAGAGAGTTTTATTATTAATTTGGTATACCAATATTCTACAATTTGATATTAGCGCCGGATTGTAGAAAATATTCTGCTAGTTAATTAAGTCGGTGAAATTCTGTTAGTCTAGGCAGTTAAATATCGATATAAGTAAAGATTCTGCTGGTGCATAGTTTGGAACTATGGAGTTGGTTGGTCTGAGACCAGACTTACTTGATTGACTGCTGGGCCATTACCAAGTCACTATGGCAGATCTTATTGGTACAACTAGTAAAATTAAGAGACTAAATAATCATAATATGGTTATTGGCAAATCTGCATTGAGTCCTACCTACAAGGGCAGGATCTGTGGGAGGTAATTGGTGGTGCTAAAACAACTCCACCATCGAAGAAGAATGAAGAGGTGCTCAAAAAGTAGTGTATCAAGGCAGGAAATGCAATGTTCGTTTTGAAGAGGACAATCGAAGAAGAGCTGCTGGAGCATATTCAAGAAGTATACACACCCAAGGCTGCATGGCATACCCTCGCCTCGTTATTTTCAAAGAAGAACGACACTTGGCTTCCACTGCTGGAGAATAAGCTGATGACGAGATCTCAGGGCAACATAACAATTAGCCAGTACTTGATGAAGGTAAAATCTTTCTGTCGCAAAATTTTCCAATTAGATTTAGAGTAAAAAATTAGTGATCATCGGATGAAGAGAATTATTATTCACAGCCTAAACCCCGAATATAACAGGTTTATTAGTACTATCCGAGGCTGGCCCACTCAACCAACGTTAGTGGAGTTGAAAAATTTATTGGCAAATCAGAAGGCTCTAGCTAAACAGATAGCTAGAGTCACACGAAAAAATAACGAGAAGGCACTGTTCAACAGTAGAAGAAAAGGTCGAGCAACATGAGGGCCAAGAAATGTGAAGCCATTGAAGGAGTTCAGTAGGTCAAAACAAAGGTCGGGAGAGAGCCACCTTGCAGGGAGAGTCCACAACTAGAAGGGACAAAATAACTGGCGATTTAAATGCGACAGACGATGAACCAAAGAGTGTTACAACTGTGACAAGAAAGTGCACTTCGCCCAAGACTGTTGGCATATGAAGAAACAAGCACAAGGCAATATGGCAATAACAGGTGACCATGCACCAAGCAACATATAATGGTGAAGAAGAGTGGGATGCTCATACCTCCTTCGCCATCATAGAGTCAGAAGAAGACTGTCACGCAAACAAGGAGGAGGCTCTTGAAAAACAAAGGTCAGAAGACACTACTGCCGAGGAGATTAGTCAAGGTAGATAAAGCGAACTTTGGCATGCCAAAACAATAGCAAATCCAAGAGAAGTGAATTACAGTGCAAATTTTATCATCAACTATGGATGTTCCAATCATATGACCGATGATAAGGAAAAGCTGCTCAGCACAACATAATATAATGGATGAGAGTAATGGTAACGGCTAACAACTCGAAGCTGCTAATCACTCACATAGGAAAGATAGTCATCACACCCAGATTCAGCCCACATCAAGTACAACTATAGAATGTCTATCATGTCCCAGGTATGAAGAAAAATCTCTTATCAGTATTACAATTGACTGCATCAGGCAATTATATAGTATTTAGGCCACAAGACGTTAAGGTATTTTGCAATCCCAAGATATCAGGTATACAAATTATGAAAGGAAAGAAAGTAGAGTCGATCTATGTAATGTCTGCAGAATCGACATACGTAGAAAAGTCTCGAAGAAGTGAGACTGCTGACTTGCCGCATATAAGACTAGGACATGTAGGATATCACAAACTAAAAATTATGATGGAGCGCGGCATGTTGAAGGGCTTATCTCAACTTTAAGTACGAGAAGACACAATCTGTGTAGGATGCTAGTTTGGTAAGACTCATCAACTTTCCTACACTGAATCCAAATATAGAGCCAGGGAACCAGTGGAACTCGTGCACTCTGATGTTTTTGGACCAGTCGAGCAAATTAACATCTATCAGCGGCATGCGCTACATAGTGACATTCATTGAAGACTTCTCAAAGTACGTCCGGATATACTTTATTAAAGAAAAATCTGAAGCGCTGCAAAAATTTAAAGAGTTCAAAGAAAAAGTTGAAGGCCAAACTAGCCATAATATACAATGCATGTGCACGAATAATAGAGGTGAATATACCTCAACAGAGTTCCCAGCTTATCTACGATAGTTCAAAATAAGGAGAAAACTTACGTGTCCACGCACTCCGCAACAAACTGGTATAGCTGATAGAAAAAATCGACACTTAGCAGAAACTTGTCAAACCATGTTGCATGCAAAGAATGTACCAAGAAGATTTTGGGTAGAAAGTATTAGAACAATAGTACATGTCATCAACCAACTACCTCAACCAAGGTTGGGATTCATATCACCCTATCAAGTACTATGAAAAATCAAACCCACGGTAAGTCATATTTGAGTCTTTGGTTGTGTATGCTATGTGTTCGTACCAGACCATCTTCAAAGTAAATTCGACAAGAAGGCAATACGATATATCTTCGTCGGGTACGATATTGAAAGAAAATGGTGGAGATCGATGCTGTGATCCAACAACTAGTCGTTGCTACACGTTGAGAAAATGTTGTGTTCAATGAAGCGTCATTCTGGTGGTCATCATAAGAAGTTATACTACCAGACTCTGAAGAAATAAAAATCAAGCTACATGAAAAGCTTGGAGAGCAAGTACAAGAAGAAAAGAAAACGATGTCAGAGCAAGGAGAAAGTGGTCAACTTTCCATGGAGCCAACCAGTGACGAGCAGCAACTCCAGAAGTCTACAGAACCCTGGCAAACTCGCGTGCATTATCAAACCCCAGAAGAAGATCGACCAAGCTAAATTGAAGATACAGGTGCGCAGTTACAAAGGTTTTCTAGGCACAGAAAACATAATTCTAAGTATATATGCAAATGCTGCTCTTGCTGGAAAAGAAGAGATTCCAAAAAAGCCGACCACCTATAAGGAAGCAATTACAAGCAAGAGTGGAGGAACACGATGGACAAAGAGATCCAAGTGCTAAAGCAAAATCAAACTTGGGAGCTGGTACCAAAGCCAAAGGATGTGAAGCCATATCATGTCAATGGGTATATAAAGTAAAGACCCGTCCAGATGGGTCAGTAGAGAGGTACAAAGTTCAAAAAATTTTGGAAGCGATTAGAAATTCTCAGCAGAGCAATATTAAGAGAAAGTCAGAGTTGAAGGGGAATATTGAAAGAGGCAACTCTCTCTCTCTCCCTGTCACGCCCCGGGGTCCTTTTTGATAGAAACGCAGCGGAATTTTTTTTTTTTTTTTGAAAGACCTGACCCCAGGGTATGCCAGATCCGCCACAAATACAGAGAATCCACTGTCCACATGGACAGAGTCTCCCTGTATTTGCACGGCGTCGCACAAGTACAGAGTATTATAATAAAACCAGGAATCAACCACAACGAGTGAACATACAAACAATCGGCAGTTATACATTCATATACACCATTCATCCCAGATTCAAATTCATTTATTAATTCATAAATCCACAAACTTTATAGCTCATTCAAACCACATGAATTCAAATAACATAAACCAACTGAACCATAGAGTGACTAAACTATAACAATAGAAGTAAAAGATAGAACTAAACCAAGTACACTAGGTCGGAAACTCTAGCGACCACTACGAACGTGCCTCACGTCTCGTCTCAACTCTCACCGCCCGCGGTACCTGAAAAATAGTGGGGGAGGTGAAAACATGTAAATATGTCTCCCTCCCAGTGGGTACCGCAAGCCACGAAGGCAAGCCGTAATCACCGAAAATCAAAGGAGATAGATAAACAAATATATAAACTGTGATATGAAATAGAACTACAGTAGCTACAACAGATAATAAGGAGCAATAAATAAACCTGCTACTGTATAGATATCAATGCTAAGAATGCCTCAAAGTAAGGAACCAGAAACTGTACCCAATTTATGCCTGCTATATTGGTCCACTGACCTCAAGCGCTGCCTGTCACTAACCTGNACCGACCTGATCCATCCGCCCCAAAGGACGACCCATGGGATAAGTACACCTCCGATCGGTGGCCAAACCGATCCAGTGTCATGAATACCCCCAAGTGCTGTGACTAAGTCATGCTGGTATGCTCAAACGAAAACCTGGCTAAAGCCGGTGCCTAGGCCGAAGCCAACAACAAGGGCGTACAACGCCGAACCGTGATAGATGCTAGGGCGTACAACGCCGAACCTCGATCAACCAAATCGAAACACATGACGAGAGAGTCAATGTGTTGCCTGGACCCAAAGTCCACAGAGATGCAATATACAAAAGTAACCTGCTCTACAGGTCTATCCATAACTATCCAAATGTAATCAACGAGATACGATAACCAAACGATAAACAAACAATGACATGTAGAGACTAAAAATGCTGGAATAGAAAAACAAGAGAAGGAAGTGAAACGCTCTCACCGACTACCAGCTCGAAGCACCCACCTGTAAGGATGTCGCGTCTGTCTCCTGGCTGCACTGAAAGTTAACCAGACCTAAGGAGGGTCCACCGAGTTAGTGTCTAACCCGCAAATAGGAAACACTAAAACCCAACTCCACAAACAAACCCACGGAGATTGGCTTTCCGAAATCGATTACCGTAACTCGCCGGAAGTCCCGAAAATCGCACCGGGACTCCGCCGGGACCCACGAACTGTCCCGGAACGCACCGACTCGTGTCACGAGTCACCCACTGCCACAAAACACTTCTATTTGGATGTTTTGGCAGCAAACAAAAGATAACACTACTACACAATCATCGTCGGATAATTATACGAATACGGGTTCCCGGAAGTGTCTATTTCGACACCGGAACCCACCGTCGCTCACCCGTTGTTTTCGAACCCTCGAAATGACGCGGGTGATCAGCCAACAAGGCTCCGCGACAACGTAACTAAACCCTAAGCACCGTCGGAAGAAAACCAACCCAAAACGACGCGTTCCGTCGGCGAATTTTGCCGAGAAACAACCCGAAACCCAACTTCTCGATTTACGTAAAGCTTGGGGCCTTGGACAATCAGTCCAGGGGTTGCCCACATCGCGTACACGCTGTCCACAGTGGCCACAAATAGCAAAATTACATAAAAGCCCATCAAGATACGCGAAATCGCATTATTTCATGCGATTTCGGAGCTTTTATGGCTCGTCTGAACCAACCAGAAGTCAATCAACCCCACCAAGGCACCCGTTAATAGATTTTGGCTAATTACGATCCTAATGATTGTAATCAATCAATAGGGAATAGATTTGATGCACGGATGGCTAAGTATAATCGCACTTACTGCGACGAAGGTGAGAAGTGGCGCCGTTTCGAGATATTCAAGGCGAACGTCGAGTTCATCGACGCGTTCAACCAGGGAGGAGCGCGATCGTACACTCTCGCCGTGAACCGTTCTTTGATACGACCAACGAGGAGTTCGTGGCTACATACATTGGGGCTAAGCTTTCGAACAGTTCGAGGCCGTCTGCGCCATCACCGCCGCCGATGAGGTATGCGAGTCCGAGGGGCCCCCCTCCGAGCATCGATTGGAGGGAAAGAGGTGCAGTAACTGATGTGAAGAACCAAGGCCCTTGTGGTAATTACTACATCAATTTTCTCTATCATCAGACACTACAACAGAATTAGGTTATATGGACATATGTTTGGGACATTTTTGAGTAAGTGTTCTATTTATGCTAAAACTTAAAAAAATATCTACTAATACCTAAATATAAAGCCCAATCTAATTAAAAATAAAAGATTACTCTACTCAACCCATCACACCCAGTTCATTTGGCCCGATTACAAACAGAAAAGAAAAAAAAAATAATCAATTACCATATTCTCTTCTCTCTTCAATCAATCCACTGAAATTCTGGACGAAGAACCTTTCCTGTCGTCCTCTTCCGCCACCGCAGCCAACGAGATAGAGTTTTGGCGGTTGCTAAATGCTTAAATAAGTGTTGGTAAATTAGCAGTACTTTTTTAGATTATAGCGGCACTCTTTAATTAACTGTCACTATATACCTAACGATCCCAGATATATCAACACTTTTTAAAAGCGTTGGTAATTTTAGCTAGCTAGCAGCACTTTTTTGACATGTACCTATATTTAAACGTGTCGCTATAGACCGTTTTTGTTGTAGTGAGAAGCCTTAAAGTAATTAGTTCTCGGAAAAAAAAAAAAAAAAAAAAACATGTTTTTGGTAGATTCTATATATCATTCAATGTCAACGTACACTACGTATGAGCTACATCTTTTAGTAGTTTATGTAAAGGTATCCACCTTGTTAGATTATTTTAAATAACTCTTTGACTTGTTATCATTTTCATATAAGCTCCCCAATTTTGAATTTGTTTATTATAAAACTCTTGAGCATCTTTCACTAATTATTAAATATGTTAAATTTTGCCTTCTATTTAATTCTTTGAGTACATTCTTTTTCCTTTAAATTTGATATACATATGAAGTCCTTGAATAAAAGAATCTGAACGTTATATATATTTACAATGATAATGAGTATTAATTCTCTGATTTATATAAAGGTGTTAATTAAGGAGGGACTTTACGATTAATAGTGTAATTGAACACTCAGAGCTTGCATAAAAAGATGAAAACTTAGAAACATTTTTAAAAAAACCCTAAAATTTGAGAACCTCTTTGTAAAATACGCTTTATTTTTATTGCAAGGGGAATTAGTAGATAACCCGAACAAGTGTTTTGACCTGGTGTAAGGCAACAATTTAGACGATTACATCCAATTATGCAACAAATAATTACGCAAAAAATGCAAAATTAATGCTTCGTTTATTGTTTAAAAATATGAAGCAACTAAACTTTAAATTAAGGACATACCTCATGTACCAATTAAAAGAGTCACAAACTATATGTTTGTATATATTGATATATGATAGATGCAATTTTTTCAGCTTGTTTATAACTAGATGGCCTAGCTATAGCTTTCATTTTCCTCATAATTGACACAACAACGACTCTTCTTACTATTTCTTGATCGACAAAACAGGATCATGCTGGGCTTTTGCTACGGTCGCCGCAATCGAAGGGATATTCAAAATTAAGAAGAAACAGTTGATTTCTCTGTCGGAACAAGAACTCGTCGATTGTGTTGCCGCGAATTTCGGATGCGGAGGTGGTTTCTTAGACAGAGCTTACAACTTCGTCGTACTAAACCAAGGTCTCAATACCGAGCACATGTATCCCTACACAGCAGTGCAGAGCTCTTGTGACTTCAATAAGATGGCTTATAAAGCAGCTTCGGTGAGTAATTTCCACTATGTTCCTAAAAACGATGAGAGAGCACTCAAAAAAACCGTGGCGAACCAACCAGTATCGGTTTACGTCGAAGCAACCGGATCATCCTTCCAATTCTATAACGTGGGCGTATTCACGGGGCCCTGCGGGACCGCCCACAATCACACTATAGCAATTGTCGGGTACGGGGAGGACAATACCGGAACCAAGTATTGGATTGGAAAAAATTCTTGGGGTAGTGACTGGGGAGTTGATGGATATATCCTTCTGGAAAGGGACATTCAAGCCAAAGAAGGACTATGTGGTCTAGCCATGGATGCAGTTTATCCCATTATTGTTTGAGAATATTGTTTGGTAACTGTTTTATGAATAAATATATGTGTGTTATGCATGTTTATTT
The DNA here is from genome assembly GCA_025177825.1 of Aechmea fasciata. Taxonomy (NCBI): domain Eukaryota; kingdom Viridiplantae; phylum Streptophyta; class Magnoliopsida; order Poales; family Bromeliaceae; genus Aechmea; species Aechmea fasciata. The sequence continues at coordinate 3,982,740 of CM045930.1, read as the reverse complement.
CCCTTTATTTTTAATGTTGTTGAATAAGGTTACAGTAACTATGGTGTAAGGTTTGCTGAGACCGAGGAGCTGTTATGTACGAAACATTGTGGTATTTGCTATGATAAGATGAAAAAGCAAGTAATGAATTATTTAAAAGATCTTTTATTAATGCGAACAATTTAGCATTACAACTTTTGAAAATCTCGTTGAGTTCGGCAATTATTATAATGGATGCAAAAAAAATTTAAACAGCTAGCCATAATTTTTACGCTCGACTGTTCACTTTCAACATGCAATTAAACCTAATGATATAATTAATTCTATATTTATTAATTAATTAATTAAAGCGCTTCTTCTAAGTCTAAGTTTCTAACTATTCATCAATTTTGATGTGATTTAAGGTGAGAGAGAGAGAAATTGAGGAGATATTGAAAAAAGATGAGAAATTGAGAACCTTAATTTCTCTTCAATTTCTCTTCTCTCATCTTAAACACCCATCAAAATTGATCGATGGTTAAAAACTTAGGAGAACATGATGTGCTATTAATAGCACAATACATATATATATATATATATATATATATATATATATATATATATATATATATATATATATATATATATATATATATATAGAGAGTTGAGCTAGAATACTTTCAAAAGTACCAGGGGTAGTGTTTTTGAGTTTTTAGCCATTGGATGGAGAGATGTGAGGTTGAGATGATGGTGGTAGGTGGTGGTAGGTGGTGGTAGGTGGAATAGTGTTTGATCCAAAGGCTATTAGTAATCAATGAGTAGATTCAATGACTAAAAACTTAATAGCAGTGAAAGTGATACTTCTAAAAGTATTCTAGCTCAATTTTATATATATATATATATATATATATATATATATATATATATATATATATATATATATATATATATATATATATATATATATATATATATATAGTGGAGCTAGAATACTTTTGGAAGCACCAACTCCTTGGTGCTTCCAAGTTTTTAACCTTTGGATCCACTACTAATTAATTACTAATACCCTTGGATCAAACACTATTAATTTCACCTACCACCACTTACCACCATCATCTCAACCCTACATCTCACCATTCAATGGTTAAAAACTCATAAACACCACCTACTTGGTGCTTTTAGAAGTATTCTAGCTCAATTCTCTCTCTCTCTCTCTCTCTCTCTCTCTCTCTCTCTCTCTCTCTCTCTCTCTCTCTCTCTCTATATATATATATATATATATATATATATATATATATATATATATATAGTGCTCTCAGGAGCACAGAGCCCTCCGTGCTCTTGAGCCGTTTTCGATGATGGGACTCTCGAATCAACGATTGGCTCCGTTAGATTTGATCTAGTGTATTTGAAGTTTTTAGAAAATAATACCTTACCTAGCAATCGAAACGATTCAAAATCGATAATTTTTAACGGCTGCAAATAAAAATTCTATAAAAAGTGGTGATATAGCACTAAATTTTCGATCAGAAATATTGATCTTGTTGTAGATAGTATAAAGAATTTTGTATCAAAATTTCATATGATTTGAATACTTCTACAATCGTTAAACTTGAAAGCGCAGACATCAACCATTAAAAATTATTAATTTTGAACCCTTTTGATCACTAGATAAATAATATCAAAAAATTGCAAAAATTATTTTCTAGAAACTTCAAATACGCTAGATCAAGTCTAACGGAGCCGATCGTCGATTTGGAAATTTTATCATCGAAAATGGCTTAGGAGCACGGAAGCTACGCTACTATACTATTATGAGTACGATCGCCTCGTACTCATAAGTTGCTTTGATGATGGAGCTTCCGAATCGACGATCTACACCGTTAAACTTTATTTGACATTTAAAACTTCTAGAAATAAAATTTTATAATTTTTTGACATCATTTACCTTACGATCAAGAGATCATAAATTTGACAATTTTTAACGGCCGGTATGGGATACTTGTTAGTTTAACAGTGTAAAAGAATCGAAATTTGTTGAATTTTTGATAGAAAATTCTATTCACTACATAGATAAAGATCAATAACTCTGATCTTGAATTGAAGGATCCTATCATCTTTTTTTAGGACGTCGTTCGATTTTGACCGTTCATTTTATGCCAACTTGATGGACTTTATTATGATTTCGAAAATTTACTAAATTTATTTTCTAGAAGTTTCAAATACTCTAGATCATATTTAATGGAGTGGATCGTCGATTCGGAAGCTCCATCATCGAAAACAACTTATGAGTAGTAGGGCTTTCCATCTAAGCTCGAAATTATTTAAAGTCGTTTTGAATCAAACTCTAATAAATATTAACACTAATAAGTATATAGGATTATCACTAGTTTAGTGTTACTGATGCTTGCTATTGCTATCACTATTACTAATTCATGTTAAAATTTAAAACTCATTCTTATAAAAATAAAAAAATGAAAACTTGAATATAATATTCAAATATATGCAAGAGCACGAGATGACATGTGAATTGTGATCTGATAATCTTCTTAATAAATACATTTTTTTTTTAAAAAAAATAATAATAATAATAAAAACCTCTTCAATCATAATAATAGAGGCTCTCACATGTTTAGTGCTGAAACAGCACCCAAGGTTGAGTACCAGCTCCACCTGATCCACACCTCTGAAAATTACAAAGAACCCAAGAGAGCAATGAATCAAATGCTATTATTACAGAGTTATAGATAGATAGATATGATGAGGTTCTAAAACTTTGCTCTCCCAAACCCCATACCCAACCCCCAGATATGGAAATGTGGGTTCCATTCTCTTGCCCACCAAGTGTTTGTTGCATGTCCTCAGAGAAACTCTTTGTATATTATGGGAGTTGAAGGGGGAGCAAAACAACAAATCAACATGGCATTGTTGCCTCTCCCCTCTTCTTCTCTACTCTCTTCACCCACCACCTCCCACATCACCAAATCAAACATGTCCCTTTCTCTTCTACCCACCTCACTGGCCTTATCACCCAACAATCATCTTCTCCTCTCTCCTGCCTCCAAAACCATCCCACCCACTAAAGAAGAGGTGGCATTGAGTTCCAAGCCGCCGCCTTTAGTAGACCTCGATGGCGGGGTCGACTTGTCGTTGATCGACCGGTGCATTCTCCGCAATCACAAGTGCTTGAAGGAGCTCAGCAGCTGGGGAATTGGTGGCCCATGCAAGTACTTCATTCAAGTTTCCCGGCCGTCGGAGCTCGTCTGCGCTATCCGGTCGGTGGTCGTTTCGTCGAACACTTGTGTCGGATACTTTCGTCCGTAGCTATAACAGGCTCTTCTTTTGTCGAATTCTTGTAGGTACTGCGAAATGAAGCACATTCGGTACTTGATCGTCGGTAGAGGCTCGAATTGCCTCTTCGATGATCGCGGCTTTGACGGCTTGGTGATACTGAACCGGCTCGACCAGTTTGAAGTGATAGAGCCCGGAGTATATATGGTCGGGAGCGGATATCCGTTCAATCGATTAGGTGTTAGGTGCTCTGTTGAGGGTTACTCAGGGCTCGAATTTGCCGGGGGGATACCTGGAACTGTCGGCGGGGCTGTTTTTATGAATGCGGGGGCTAACGAGCAGGTGAATTGATTCATGTGGATTTTCTCTAGTTAATGATATGTTATTATTCATAACACAATGTATTTATATATATACATATATACTAATCATGTTAATGATTTAGTGCGGAACCTACAAAAGTAAATCATATTACGGCAATTATAATAAGGAGAGTCTGGAGGGTCGAGGTTAGGTCTAGAATTATGGCATTTGCTGTTCAAATGATACATTTGTTTTGTAATCTAGGATACTGGCAGCGTAATTGATGAAGTGGAGATTGTCACTACGGAAGGAGAGGTACGGAGGCTGAGGAGGACCGACATAGCATTTGGGTACCGTTGGTCGTCGTTCCAAGAAATGACGGACTTAGCTGCCATCTTATCAGCGAGGTTCCGATTGACAGCTGCAGAGAAGTCGAGGGAGCGGCAACGAGCTCTACTGGAGAGGTGAGGTTTTGTATTCCTAGATCATTTTTTTTTTCTTTCGTTTAAGTTAGATGCAGCAAAGTATCGTCTAATCTTAAAGATTGCTCACTTGCTCTCACTAGAAACCGGCACCAATTCCTGGAGGACTGTTACGACGCAGTTAGCTGATCATAAATCTACCAACTTAATTTCGAGCTTAGTTCGATCCAACCGTTGTACTAACGATTTTCTATTTTGAGGTGATTAAAATTTGACTTGCTTTATTCTGAAAGCTTCACATGGGAAGTTCATGACTGATGGGTTATTATACTGTTGGGGACCTAAACTTCAGTTTTAGCATAATATAAAAAAACATCATTAGTTGACGCGGCACTCGATTCTATAAAGTACTCCACTGAATAAAACTTATCGCTAGCCTTCAGGGCCAGAGTAGGATGCGTCGGGATGAGTTCAATTTTATATGATAATATCATCGCCCATTTCACGTTCGTAAGTGGGAGAGGTCTGTAAATGAAGATGGTTAACAATACATGTAATATCTTAATCCTTTCTTGAATTATCATCTTCTTTCACCTATGTTTCTCTCCTAGCATAACCTGGCAATTTGTCGCTTAACTGTAACAGTTGATCATGCAAACCATGGTGAAGTTAAAGTGAAAAAATAATCATAGTCGATGTCTTGTTGACTACTAACCTCCACATCCACATCCAAATTTCTGTTGAATCTGCCGAGTCGTTCATTAATGCAAAATTGAAGATCTGTAATAGATCTCAGAACAAAAAGTTTAAAGAAAGGTTTATCCTTCACTACATATTTAAGATTCTGCTATTAATGTTAAGCAGTCGAATGCAAATGCAGGCGTAGGAGGACTCAGCCGATCGGAGAACGAAGCGCGGGGTCCGTGTTCAGAAACCCTTTGAATTTAGGAATATCGGCGGGAGAATTAATCGAGTTGGCGGGGCTCAAAGGGTTTGAGATAGGAGGTGCAAAAGTTTCTCCACTTCATGCAAATTTCTTCATCAACTTCAACAGTTCCACCTCCTCTGACATGCTACTACTCATCAACCATGTAAAACAAGAGGTGCATAGAGTTTTTCAGGTGCAACTCAAAGAAGAGATAAGATATGTACCTTACAGAAATTAAATTTTATATATATATATGCAAAAATGTGTCGAATTCTTTTTGTTCTGCATGCGCAGTCAATTAAGTACTTGCAATTGGTGCAAAGTGTATTATTAATTACTTCTGAAATAAGATGCTGATCAGCTAATAGCAGATACATGTGATTTGATGTTTGTTGTTAGTAACTTCGCGAATAATTGCTCTCAATAATGAGGAGCTTATAATTTCAGAGGGTGTACAGTAGACCCATCACCTAGAAATGCTTTTACTAGTCTTTCAATTTCTTTGAATGACTGATCATGAAATCTTCCTCAACAGTTTTTGTCATATTTCAGTTTCTTCTGAAATCTAAATGTCATAACTTTATTAAAATATTAAGTATCTATTTTGCTTTTTATGTTCATTAGTAAACTATATGATCCAATTATTCATACTATATTACTTCATTATTGCAAAATGATTGGATAGTGAGTCAGGTGAGTCAGATCACTCTTATACTATTGCTGTGTTTTCACCCTAATTAGCATGGACAAATGATTGCATATGATTTTTCTTTTCTTTTTTTTCCAAGTTTGAATTCACTAATTATGCTACATTAACTGTTTCCTTTTGGGAAAAAAGCTTGAAAAATCTTTGAACTATTTACCTATCTAGCCTCTTTACAACACTACAAAAAATCTTACATTTAAGGACACTTTAAATGATATTTAGCGACGCTTTAAAGCGTCGGCAAAAATAATCCCGACGCTTGTAAAAGCGTCGTGTAAAGAGTCATTAAATAAACATGTCGGGATAAATATACCGACGTTTTAATATAGCGTCGAAAAATTTATATAAATATTTGATAAAAATATGTTTATTAGCGACGCTTAATCATAGTGTCGGCAAATGCTAAATATTAAAGGCGCTAGAAGAAAGCGTCGTTTAAAAAACGTCGTGTAAAATATATTTTGTTGTAGTGCAAAAAAATATTCCCTATATATCTAGCTTTATTTTGAAAAATATTTCCAATCTAGCCTCATTTTCAAAGTAAAAGTAATATAACTACACATTAGATATGATATAAAGTTTACCACACTTGATATAAAATTTGACCGTTGACTACACGCTATATTTAATTATAAAACTAACATGACTATATTTGACATAAAGTTGATTGTTTTGAAATAACATTTGACTTGACTACACATTTGACATTAAATAAGAATAATACAACTATACATCATGCAAAAATAAAAGTGATATAACTATACATTAGAAATGAATTAAAGTTGACTATACTTAACATAAAATTTGATCTGGCTACACACTTGATTTGATCATAAAACTGACATGACTATATTAACGTAAAGTTGACTACACTTGATATAAAATTCGACTTGGCTACACACTTGATTTGATCATAGAACTGACATGACAATATTGATATAAAGTTGACTACACTTGATATAAAATTCGACTTGACTACACAATTGACATGATTATAGAGCTGATATAACTATACATTCCATAAAACCCTAGAGATGCTATGACTATAACCTACAAATTTTATTTTAATATTTAAAAAATCAAACTTCGCTATAAATAGTTGAACTTTGTTAATTCCAACCTCACTCTTATTCTTCTCTTCATGATGCACTATAGAAAATACTCATTTCTCTGCCATTTCTCTAATTTTCACTGCATATTTTATTTATATAATCTAAATGGTTCCAAAAGTACCAGTTGTTCTAGATCAGATTCGTGAAGACCATTTGTGCTTTTTTGGGATTTTCTAAGCAGATCTTTTCTACACGTTTGGTGTTATTTTGTTGGTATGTTTTTTATTTCATAATTTATTTTTAAATAAATTATGCTAATTTTTGCGTATAATTTATCTCATATCGATTTATTTCAAAGTAAAAAATTTTCATATGGCGCATCAACCAATTCCAATCTTCTTATATTTTGATGGAAATATTGTGCATGGTTCCGAAGGAGTTGATTATAATGGTCCTGATCCAAAAACTATTTGGATTTCTCGTACTTTAAGTTTTAATGCATTAAAACATGAAATTTATAGGCAAACCGAATGGGATCAAGATTATTTTGATATAAAAATTAATAGGAGATATCAGGTCGGTGGGAGAAATAGACTTTATTTCATGCTCATTCCTATCATCGATGACTCTTCTTTGCATGGCTTTATTGAAACGTTCCAAACAGAACATGCGTGCTGGGGTACTGTCCAACTATATCTTGAAAAAATTAGTAAGACGCATGTTGGCATAGATCTGTCACAAACATCAATCAATATCCTTAATTTGATTTGCAAACCTCAAAGAAGTTTTTATATGCCATTTAGTTCACAAAATATGGGTGAAGGTCCATCTGAACCATTATCGTTTCCATATCCTGGAACTGCTACGTAGCAAATCATGAGAATAGTGATGGTGAACAGGATAATTATGAGGCTACCGAGTTATTAGGAAATACTAATATAAGCCTAATGTACGTATGATATAATAGCAAATAAGGATAGAAATCAACTTTACGACGGTGCTTGTGTGAATAATGAGTTAACTAGTGATAATGACGAAGAACCCGATATTGATACATTAGAAGAGTCAGATAGTCGTAGGGGGTGTTTGGTCTAGCTTTTAAAAAGCGCTTTTGGGCTTTCAGCCCAATAGAGCGTTTGGCAACCTCTTTTTTAAAATCTGATTCTGCTTCTCAGAATCAGAAAATTGATTTTGAAGGTAGCTGAAAAAAGCTGCTTCTTGAAATCTGATTCTGATTTTGGACTCAAACTTCAAATTTTTATTTTAATTTTAAATTAAATATTTAAATTTAAATTTATTTTTAAATTTAAATTTTTAGATTTATTTTTTGAATTTTTAAAATTTAACTTTTAAATTTTAAATTTTGAAAAATAGATTTCAAACTTTAAATTTTAAATTTCAAATCTCAAATTTTAGATTTTAAATTTTCAAATTTCAAATTTAAAATAAAATTTAATCTTCAAATTATAAAATTTTAAATATTAAATATTAAATTTCAAATTTCAAATTTTAAATTTCAAATTTCAACTTTTAATCTTCAAATTATAAATTTTTTAAATTTAAAATTTAAGTTTTTAATTTTTAATTTTAAATATTCAAATTTAATTTAAATATTTAAATATTTAATTTTAAATTTTAAATATTCAAATTTTAAATTTTAAATATCATGATTATTTTAAATTTTAAATTTTAAATATTCAAAAATCATTTTTATCTAGAGTCTGCCAAACACTCTACAGCTTTTAACCAAAATCACTTTTCCAGACCAAAATCACTTTTTCAGAAATCACTTCTTCAGAAGCTAGGCCAAATAGGCCCGTATAGTGCCTCGGGCAGCTACAGCAACTGAGTTTGAGGATATTCAGTTGGTTGATAATGTAGTGGTGGAAAATTTTGCAACACAATCTACGTCAGAAATAAGCAATTACGAATTGTAGAAAGGTCAGCAATTTTTAGACAAACACTCCTTGCAACATGCTGTGAAAATTAATGTTCTCCTTACAGCACTATAGAGAGACTATAGTTGATCATTCCAGCACCAAGCTATTTTCAGTAAAGTGCAAATTTGCTCCAAAATGCAAATGGAGTTTTCATGCTAGCATCCCTAAAAATAAAGATTATTTTAAGATCAAGATCTTAACAGGCCCTCATACTTGTGTAAATGCCTTAATTGATCGTGACCATAGACAATTAGACTCTACTGTAGTCGCGCATCATATAGTAGGAATGGTAAGAAAACAGCTTAATTTGAGTCCAGCTGCAATTGATGAGACTATAAAATCTATTTACAATTATAAGATATCTTATAAGAAGGCATGGCTTGCAAAAAGAAAAGCAATTGAACTACCACTATTTATGGCGGCATTTCAAGAATCTAATCCAGGAACAGTTGTCAAGTGGATTACAAAACCATGCACTGAGATAGGAAAAGAAGTATTTAAACATGTTTTTTGGGCATTTGGCGCATCAATTGAAGGTTTTAAATATTGTAGACCAGTGATTAGTATATTACTGATCGTCATGAATTATGTGTTATTTCTGATCGTCATGCAGGTATAATGAATACAATGAATGATCAATACAGTGGTTGGATAGAGCCATTTGCTTATCATCGTTTTTGTATGAGACACTTTGCCACTAATTTCTATACTCATTTTCGTGATAAGTCATTGATGAACAAACTTAAAACAATTGCTACACAAAGACAGATCCGAAAGTTTGAGAAGTCTCTAAGGGAGCTGATACAAGTAAAACCAGATGCTGAAGAGTGGATTAATAGTCAACATTGTGACAAGTGGGCGCTTGCATATGATGGAGGTCGTCGGTATGGTATGACGACTACAAACTTATCTGAAATTTTCAATAATGTTCTTATATAAAGGAGTTCGCAGTTTACCAATAACAGCAATTGTTGAACTTACTTTTTACCGCGCGAATAACTATTTCATTGAAAGACGAAAAGTTGTAGAGAGACTTACTAGAGAAGGGTAAAAGTGGAGTCCGAAAATTCAAAATATCCTAGATGAAAAGTGAGAAAAAGCAAATGGCCAGATACCAACAATGTTCCATCATAAGCCTGGAGTAGACCAAATTCAGACAAAAGCTACTTATGCGGACGTCAAAAAGGAGGAAAAACTCAAATTGTTGATTTAGGGAATCGAAGTTGTTTATGTCAGAAGTAACAAATTTATCATTATCCTTGCCCTCATATTTTGGCACTGTTCTACACGTGCAATAGACAATCAATCTTTTATTGATAAATATTACTCTGTTGAGAGACTATTTAATCCCATACCAGCTAAGGATTACTGGCAACCATATTCTGGCTCTATTTTAATTCCAAACGAGTCTATGCAGAGGTTAATTAAAGAAGGGTCGTCCGAAATCAACACGGATTTGTAATGACATGGACATATATAAGAGAGAAGAAAACAGATTATATATGTGGAATTTGCAAACAGAAAGGATATAATAGGCGAAAATGCCCCCAGCCGAAACCAATCACGTGATATCAAGTATTACCGTATTACTTCATATATATATTACTTAAAAATATAGTTCATAACATTTTTTTTTATACAGGTACTTCACAATAATATCAATAATATGAACCGGTTTTCATCGGAAGCGAGAAATAACATATATAGAACATCAAGCAGAAATAATTAAGAATAGTTTAAATTAAGTGAATGTAATGTGATTTTATGTATGAACACTTAATGTTTTTGTATGACTGTATTTTTTATTTTCAATGTCTACTGAATACTTAATTTTTGTGTACTTAGCTTATTATTTTTAATATCTAATTTAGTTATTTTAATTTATATGAAGAAATTACTTAGTAATAATATGATAATGGTTCAGATGGAGAGAGAGAAAGAGAGAGAAGGCGCTGCTATTTAATTTGTGTGTGTGCGCGTACGTGCATGTGTGTGTTGGTGGGGAGAGAGAGAGAGAGAGATAATTTGTGTGTGTGCGCGTACGTGCATGTGTGTGTTGGTGGGGAGAGAGAGAGAGAGAGAGGGCGCTGCTAGGGAGGGTCTGAGAGAGAGAAAGAGAGAGATATAGAGGTGTGGGGCTGGGGGGAGAGAGAAAGAGAGTTAGAAGGGATCTCGGGAAATGGGAGAGGAGAGAGAAAAAATAATCTCCATCACTTAGTTTGTTTCTTTACATAATATTACGTTCCGCATATCGCGATGGGTTGGTTATTATATATTTTCTGCGGTCTTACTGGATAACGCGGAAGTATATCCCTATATGCATTTTTCACAATTTTATTTTATCTAATAGCGTTAGATAAACCTCAATAGTCAATACCAAACTATCCCTTAACATATTAATATATATTAGGTATTAATTTATCGTTTTTTCTCTAATCTTTAAAAATGAGGCTAAATTGGGAATATTTTTCAAAAGGAGACTAGATAAGAAATATGTTTTTGTAACGTGTCTGGATAGGGAAATAGTTCTAAAAAATATCTGAAGCTTGATCGACTAGCATATCTTTAAGAAGTGCTTCGGTTGATTCGGGTATAAGTAAGAACTGCTTAATCTAGGAATAAGTACAAGCACAAATATAATCAACAACTAAACCAATTTTGCGTTTAGATAAAAATTTGGTTGTTCTCAATAATAAGAAAAATAGAATTTGAATAGATAAGATAGAATAAAAAGAATAGTAGATAGTTATGAATAGAAATATAATATTTCCATGTAAATTGCATACCTTATATTTCTATGATCAGAGTTAACTATGCTACACAAGATGTTTTGAAATATATTGAAGTACTCATTAATAAGAAGCTCAAATCACATTGTTTATTGCCATTTCCCTTTTGTAAAAGCATAACATTCATTTGGCTTTACAACTAAAGCTGTAGTTTCGCATTATTAAATTGGAAAAAAATAAGGGACAACAGGAGAGAAAACAATATGTAATGTCTAATTACATCATCAATGTGACCTATTAGCCCCTCTTGCTAAGACCTTTGTGATGGCATGAGTGGCAATCCCAATTGGGCAAAAGAGAAGACACAAAGACACTGAATGCCTTGTTTCTACCTTGTTCTTCAGGCCATCATAAAATACCTGCCTGAATTTCAAAAATCACACAGTTGGTAAGAAGTGACATCGCACGGCGGAAATATCCTTTCTCTCTCAGTTATTAAGTAGCGAGAACGGATAGAATCTAACAACGTGTTTAGCTTCCAGAATTGAACTGAATAGGATAAGACTAGAAAGTAATGCTCTGGGAGGAGAATTTTAGCGACTCGAGAGCGTCGAGTTTGCAAAATGTGATTTATTGAATCCGATCTGAGAGGTTGGAATTTGAGGGGTAGGACTCAAAAATCTCCATTATATCTTTCACTGAGTCCATCCCCTAACCGTCGTGACCACCAAACGTCTCCGAGTTGCTAAACCCTATTTCTCCTCCGATATTGCTTCTCGTCTTACCCGATCCAATATCGAGTGCCAAAGACGGCTTACAAGAACACAAGTTATGGTAAGTAATGTTACCTTGCAGCGAAAAGGTCTACAGCTAGTAGATGAATCCATGCCGAGGCAACAGTCATTTCATTCGTAAACATTCTCGCGATGCTAGGTAACTGCAGATAACATTAGACTATGAGCAGATTAAAAATATATGGCCAAAATATTTTCAATAACCATCGAACTTCAGTGTTTTGGATCCTAACCCTTTAATACACACATTATTTTAATTCAAATTTTGTTTCAAAACTTTGTGATATTTGTAACTTTCAGATAGAATTATATGCAACTTATTAAGTTCTGATGTAACTTTGAGTCATCTGGAATCAAACAAGAAGATTGCTTCAGGGGTTCAATTTCAAAAAACTTTAGTTCTGGGACCGATTTTTAAGTGACTTGTATTGGGGATGCGCTACAAAATTTTTGCAAATAAATGAATAAACCAGCAGAGCTCCATAGAATAAATTTGAATACTGACCTCTGGCAACCAATATTTACTTGCAAACATAGATCGCAACGTATCAGGGGTCCATGATAGGTAAAGAAGATAGGCATACAGGACTCCGAGGACAACATATGGTGCGCTGCTCTCCATAGTTCTTTTTGTCTAGAATTTGGACATGAAAACAGTTCAAATTAAAGATCATAAGAATACGGATTAAGATTTGTTCGTACTAAAACTAAAGAGATAATAAATAATAAGATGGTTGCAGCGCCGCATTGACTTACGAATTCAGCATTAGGAGCTAGAACCATAAGAGTGTAGAATGGAAGGACAGCAACTGTTCCCCAAGTGAAAGCATAGCTAGCAATTTGAGAGGTAGTTATCCCTGAGAAGGAAAGTTACGTTCAACCCGATTCACATGTTATCCATGCAAATGCGTTGGTAAACAGTCCACTTAAAAAGAATAGATATAAGATAAAAATGACTGAATGATAGTAGTTTAATAAATTTAGGAAGAATTAATGAGGAAAATCCAACTCATCATTGCAGAAGTAAGAATAACATGAATACAAGTATCTAAAACATAGTATTTGTTCATCACACCAGAGAAAAAGAAAGTTACAAAGAGAAGAAGAAATAACTATGATGTATTTAAATTGAAACCTAAGGTCCTATGAGAATCATGTTAAGGCATTTTTAGTGAAAATAATGGTCCGCAGAATAAGAACCAAATTGCAGAATGCCACTTGCCTGAGAACATGGTATAAGAGGGCAGTTTCTCGACATGCTTTATAGGAAGATAATTTTTCAATTGGAACAGGAAGTGTACATCAATGTGTATTTGCCGGAGGAGTCCTGCAAGAGGGGTGGGGGAGGGGGAGGTGCCGGCTACTATGCTATTGGAAGTATATACTTCCAACTTTTGGGCTCTTGGATCCTACGGTTTACTAGTTGGTGGTGGTAATAGTGTAGTTCCAAAGGCCCAAAGGTTAGAAGTTGATGCTTCCAATCGTATAGTAGCTCAACTCTTTCTCCCCATCTCTCTCTCTCTCTCTCTCTCTCTCTCTCTCTCTCTCTATATATATATACAGTAGGCCTACTATACCCTTAAATACGGAGGTCTTCGTACTGGTAAGTCATTTTCGATGGTAGAGCTTCCGAATCGACGGTTCATACCGTTAAACATGATCTAGAGCATTAAATTTCTAGAAAACAAATTTCGTAATTTTTCGAAATTATAATAATATTCATCAAGTGCGTATAAAATGAATGGCCAAAATTGAAAGACCTTCGAAAAATAGAGGATCAGATTTTTCAATTTAAATTGGAGTTATTGGTCTTTACCTAGATAGAGAATAAAATTTTCTACCAAACAGCCAACCAATTCACATTATTTACACCGTTAAATAGAAAGCATCTTATATTGGCCGATAAAAATTGACTATTTTGAGATCTTAAAAATTGTCTATTTTGAGATCTTTTGATCATACAGAAAATGATGTCGAAAAATTATAAAATTTAGTCTCTAGATATTTCAAATACTCTAAATCATGTTTAACGGTATGGATCGTTGATTCGGAGGCTCTATTATAAAAAATGACTTAAGTATGAAGGCGATCGTATAAAAGTATGGTAGCCAGGTTCTATATATATAAAGAGTCCAGCTACTATGCTATCAATAGCACCAAGCACTTTGTGCTACCAAGTTTTCTGCCATTAGATCCACCCCTTTGACCATTTCCATCCGTTAGATCATATTATTCAACCAACCACCCACTCAACCCTACGGGAACACTATCATCCTAACCGCACATCCCTTCATCCAAGGGCCGAAAAGCTAATAGCAATAATGACTTTGTACTATTAATAGTACAAAGAGCCTAGTTCTATAATATATATATATATATATATATATATATATATATATATATATATATATATATATATATATATATATATATAGAGTTGGATCTACTATTAGTAGCAAAATCCTATTATTGCTACCGCTTTTTTAGGCTTTGGATCAACTCTTTTCATCATTTCTAACCATTGGATTAAATACTATAACCCATAATGCTGGGACTACTCAACCCTAGGAGAACTACTCAACTCTAACCGGCTAATATCATCCCAACCCTACAATTTTAATTTCATCAAAGGGTTAAAAATTTGATAGCAAAAAAGTGTTTTACTATTAATAGTATTCCAGTCTAATTCTATATATATATATATAGAGTTGAGCTAGAATACTCTCAAAAGCACCAACCCCTTGGTGCTTTTGAGTTTCTAGCCCTTGGATCTACTTTTTGTTTACTAATACCCCTTGGATCAAACACTATTCCACCTACCACCACCTACCACCATTTATTACCACCTACCACCATCATCTCAACCCTACATCTCTCCAACCAATGGCTAGAAACTCAAAAGCACCAAGCCTTTGGTGCTTTTGAGAGTATTCTAGCTCAACTCTCTATATATATATATATATATATATATAGAGTTCCTACTATACTCTTATGAGTATGATCGCCTCGTACTCATAAGTTGTTTTCGATGATAGAGCTTCCGAATCGAGGATCCATACATTTTCTAGAGCATTTAAAACTTCTAGAAATCAAATTTCATAATTTTTCGACATCATTTACCTTACGATCAAAAGCTCACAAAATTGGCAATTTTTAACGGCCAGTATGGGATATGTGCTATTTTAACGGTGGAAAAGAATCGAAATAGGTTGAAATTTTGATAGAAAATTCTATTCACTACCTAGATAAAGATCAATAACTCCGATCTTAAATTGAAGGATCCGATCATCCATTTTTATGACATCGTTTGATTTTGACCGTTCATTTTATGCCCGCTTGATAAACTTTATTATGATTTTGAAAAATTACGAAATTTATTATTTGGAAGTGTCAAATACTCTAGATCATATTTAACGGAGTGGATCGTCGATTCGGAAGCTCCATCATCGAAAACAACTTATGAGTACGAAGGGCCCAATACTCATAAGAGTATAGTAGCCCTACTCTATATATATATATATATATATATATATATATAGAGAGAGAGAGAGAGAGAGAGAGAGAGAGAGAGAGAGAGAGAAAGAGTTGAGTTACTATACTATTGGAAGCACCAACCTCCAACTTTTGGGCCCTTGGATTTATACTATTACCAACACCAACTAGTATACCCTAAGGCCATGTTTGGTTCGGAAATAAGCTATTCTTGTTTATTTGTGGGATAGGTATTATTTGTGGGATATGGGGATTATAATAATTTTGTGTTTGGATGAGAATTAGGTTGTTCAGAGGGATAAGAAAAAATTGCGTTTGGATGGTTAGATTGGAATAGTAGGAATAAAATTAATTATATAATAAGCATGTTAGTTATTAATAAAATTATATTGTAACAAGTTAATTAATTAACTAACTAGGAATATTGTATAAGATAGTGAAGAAGCATGTTTATTAGTTACTTAATTATTTAAAAAATAAACTAAACGTGTGAGCTAATTAATAGTACATTTAGTTAATAAATTAAGTTGATAAGTTAAAATATTAATTACTTTATAAATATAAATATTAGTTATTATTTGAATAAACATATTAAATTAGTTTATCATTTGATTAGTGGTTGATTATAAATAATAAATTATTTGTTCAAGTTTTTAATTAAATATATATTAATTTAATAATTCAAGTAGTCAGTAGATAATTAAATAAGTGTGAGACCCCAAATAGTCTTATATATGAGATATAATAGGGCAAAACTCTTAACCCGGCTTAAGCATTTTGGGTGGTGGTAAGGCACAAGAAGTTAAGAGAGTTAAGCGTGCTAGGACGAGAGTAGTCCTAGGATGGGTGACCCCCTGAGAAGTTGGGGCGTCACAGATAGTATCAGAGCCAATTACCAGCCGGAAGTGTGCGATGAGTCTCGAGCGGGGTCTTGATGACGGGCTAGCGAGACGAGTCTCACATCGCCTAGTACTTGTGAGTCTGAGCCTGACAAGGACGTCAGGGCTTAAAAGAGGGGAGATTGTGAGACCCCAGAAAGTCCTATATATGAGATATAATAGGGCTAAACTCTTAACCCGGCTTAAGCATTTTGGGTGGTGGCAAGGCACAAGAGGTTAAGAGAGTTAAGCGTGCTAGGACGAGAGTAGTCCTAGGATGGGTGACCCCGTGGGATGTTGGGGCGTCACAATAAGTTAACTAGTTATTAATTAGTAATGTTTTATAATTATTAGAAACTAATTAATAGGACAAGTTATTTAAGAATTTGATTTGTTAAGAATATAATATATATAATAGTTATATAGTTTAATAAATAAATAATTATTTCAAGGGGAGAATAAAGGACAAGAGTTGCTATTCCATGGAACAATAGTAATTCTCCTATCTTAACGGGGTTATTCTAGAATAACCGATTAAGAAAGGAATAGCTTTCTTCACCTCGTTTGGTAGAATAAAGGGGATAAACTCCTTTATTCCCTATTTATCCACCCACCAAAAAGACCCTAATAAGGATCCAAGGATCCAAAAGTTGGGAGTATATACTTTCAATAGTATAGCAGCCCCAAATTTTATATATATACACTATTCATGCTACCAAGAATACTATCGGTTGTATGAAGGCCTTCATGCTACCAAATTGTTTTTGATGAAACTTTTGTGTACCATGTCTTCAAGCACATTGAGTTTCATCCTTATGGTTACCCAATTTTCCATACAACATTAGAAATATTCCTAGGATCATTTCTTCTTTTCAATCCTCAAGAGAGTTTGGCATCTGAGTTTTCTTCAAAAAGAACATAAAATTGAAAAGCACCACTATTAGTTTGTCTCGAAAAGCATAAACTATAGAAAAGCACCAATGTAACTTTGTCTCAAAAGGCATAAACTATGAACCAACTATAGAGAATAGATTATGAAAAAAGTTCTTATTGACATAAACTTGAAGTTAAAGCAATGCAAGTAGTAGCTCAGGTACAATGCCACACGCATGTATAATTCACTAAAATAATTCTCAAAACTTAAAGCATGATCAACAAGATAACACATTTCTAATCAATTAATATTGCAACAACTAAGAAACAAACTACTAAAAATCCGAAATTTACGACTAGGTATATCCGTCTAAAATATTCGCCCAAACCACGACACACGCAAGAGGTGCACATCAAAGTCAGTCTTCAAGACCAAAATATTATCACATAACAATCACAATGAAAGGATGAACACCATTTAGAGATTCTCTAATTCTGCCAAGTGCTCACAACCTTCACGACAAAGTGAGAAAGTGCCAAATAAAACTAATTTGATTCAACCATCACTCTATACCAAGGTTTTAAGTGCCTGTCGGCACGGGCCGTATCCACCGTGTCGTACCGTCCCAACAAGATACCGGCACGATACAGACCCCGTGCCAATGACACAGCTTAAAACCCTCTATTCTTTAAATTAGTAAATAATTTTCTCAATAAAGTTCAAAATATATGATAAGAAAACATAATAAATAGTTAAAATATCTTATTGCTAAAGAAAATAAATATTTTATGCTATTATGTGTCGGCACACAAAAAATTTTTTGACTGGCACGCATCGGCATGGCTCAGCACGCACCGTGCCGTGCCGCCACAAGTTTCCAAGACAACCTCGTGCCACGGCATTTAAATCCTTGCTCTATACCAAGGTTTTACGTGCACAAGACGGCCGTATCCACCGTGTGATACCGTGCCAACAAGATACCAAGACGATAGACCCCGTGCCGATGGCATACTCAAAACCCTCTATTTTTTAAATTAGTAAGTAATTTTCTCAATAAAGTTTAAAAGATGTGATAAAAAAAATATAATAAATAGTTAGAATATTTTGTTGTTAAAGAAAATAAATATTTCATGCTATTATGTGTCGGCACACAATAATTTTTTTGACCGGCACGCATCGGCACGGTTCGGCATGCACCATACCGTACCGTGCCGGCAAGTTTCCAGCACAACCCCGTGCCACGACACTTAAATCCTTGCTCTATACCACATCAAAAATATTTCAAGAGAAGTTAACTAAATAAGCATCTCGGCTTGGTATATCTTTATAAAACTAACTTTCCAAATTTTCAGCACTAACATGTTTAGAGCAGGAAACTGATAAAACCTCGATGTCGCATATGTTGCGTGGTAAAGGTGCCAATAACAAAGGAAAGAACAAAATCACGAATAATATTGAAAATGGAGTTTACAAATCTCCAATTGTAGTTTCAAACAAATGTAAGACGGTGCTTCGGTGCCAAACTATCAATACAAAGTCTGGAAAAAGAAAGCTCCTTTTGAGCAGGACTAAACATCAAGCATCTCATACAAAGAGTGGTCACCTTATCGAGCATTTAAGATCATTCTCAAATTTTAAGAAAACTAAAGAATTGCTTTTAAAAAATTTGACAAGAGTAATGTAATATTACGTTACAAACATTCAAAGAACTTTTGCTTAGATGGCTATTTCCAGTGCTGGATGTTCATGAATTACGAAGCTAAGGAATAAATCCAGCCATTCAAACCCAAGAGCTTGTAGTTCATAAAATTGTCTGTAACCATAGCATTATTCATTTGATAATGGGCTGAAAAGATGTTCTGAAAACTAGAATTAGCAACAAACTAAACATTTATAGATGTTCCCTTTCCTAGTTCAGTAGTTTTAAAAGGCAAGTAATTAAACTAGAAAGGAAATCAAGAAACATTCGGGCAGAACCTAAACAACAGAGGAAGATCAATAAAAGCAAACAACAACAAAAGGGCTGCATCTAGCAAAACTGGACAGTCTTAAACTCAACCAGTAATCACTTTGCAACACAAAATAAAGGTAAAAGCATACAGAATGAGCTTAAAATTGAATCATTTCAAAAAGACTATCCAACTCTTTTCCACCTGATAGCTTAATGTCCGACAACCAATATGTTACAATTTTCCCCACTTAAGAAATGAATGGTTAGATTAAAAGCATAAGACACGTCAAGGACGAATAAAGACACAGTGCGCACATGTACAGACACACCTACCACAGACAGTCATTTCTCTAGATGTAAATTAGATGAAATTATAGGTGCGTAAAAAAAAAGAAAAAAAGAGTTATTTCCAAATAACCTTAAAGTTAAAGATAGTTCCTAAAGTAAATATATGACCAAATTAAAAAATATATATGTAAAAGTATATGGAGACCCCTGAACTACGTACCATTTTGAATAAACCCTTCAACTTGTCTTTTATTGACACTCCCTCAACTTCTGATTTTTTTCTTTTTTAATTTGAGTTCGAAATGGCCAACAATTAACACACACAACTTTCTTACATCGCACCAGAAAACAGTTTTTCCAATTACTAATCGTTCCAGTAAAATTCTATCAGCTAAAGAAGTGTTCAATATAGTTAAATTTTTAAAATCACAGGTAAATTAATCAAAATCCCCTTTTAATTGATGAAAGCAACTAAAACAAAAAATAAAATAAAATCAGAAGTTAATAGGGGGCAGTTAAAACAGAAATCTTTTAGGAGCCTAATCAAAATGCCCTATAATGGAAGGAGCCTCGATACATTTTCACGTAAAAATTTGGGTTAAATGCACCATAACCACATAAACTTTTGCCGATTTAGATTATAGCCGCCAAAAATTTTATATTTGGCTGCTAAACTTTTAAAATGCCACAATTAACCATTTACCCTAATTGTCAAATTGGAGCAACAAATGATAACCAATGATCGACTTGCAATATAGATGAGTCATCTTAATGCCAAAAGTCACTATTGATGGTAAAATTGACAACAGTCATCACATTTTTTTCAGCCGTAAGTGTCAACTTCCGTTGTTTGGTTTACCGTAACTTCACCTCTAATCAAAACTCAAACTCCCAAAAATACCGTAATTGACTTCAGCCCACCACGGCCTAAAGTCAATTATGAAAAAAAGAGTGTGAAAAAATAAAATAAAATATTAACAATAGAGAATTTCAACTTTTACATCATTCACTTTTGTGAAACAAACAACAAAACTAAGAAAACCTTAGCTCCACAAGTATATAAACAAACTGTGGAAGAAAAGGAATTTTAACTCGAACTATAGTTTATTTTACCTGAAAGTTTATTCTAACATGAACTTTACCTTCAGTAAAACAAACAAGCTTGTATAGTAAAAATTGAAATCCTGACATCAAGAAAGCCCTTCTATAATTTTTCGTTCGTGGCATGTGTTCTTTGCTGGTTTTTTTTAATACCGTTTAGCTACTTTTAGTCATCTTAAATTGATGAAATATAACTAAGACGGTTAATTATAAAATTTAAATAATTGGATGCAAAAAAAAAAAAGGTTAGTTTTGAGTGAATTACACTTTCGGTCATCAAACTATGAGGCGGGTGACGTTTTGGTCCTCAAACCTCAAAATATAATTTTCTGTTCGAACTTTCTGAATTTTTACAATCAAACCCCACAATCCAATTTAGTTGACTAACTATTGACAAATGATCAATGTAGAATGAATGTGATGCGACAATAATCTAGATGCTGCTCACTAATCTACATCAACAATCAACAATTTATCAATATTTTGCCTCACTTTTGTAGCCGAATTCATTTTCTTCATCATGAATGAAACGGGTAGCATGCAATCTTTTTCTCAAAATAATAATAATAATAATAATAATAATAAAATGCAACTAAATTGAATTGTGTGACTTGACTGCAGCAATTCAGAAAGTTTGAATTCGAGCCAGATATCATAATAAATTAAAATCTTAGAACCAAAGTGTCATGCATCTCATAGTTTGAGGACCAAAAGTGTAATTTATCCAGAAAAGAAGCAAAATTTCACATGGTTCCAGCAAATTTAGCCCTAAAAATTTAAGACTCGGTTGTAGGAAACTCACAAGAAGCCGAAGGGCTAAACCCTCCTCCTCCTCCTCCTCCTCCTCTGCGGCGACCGATTCCCACAACCCTCGTTCGGAGCCCCAATCTCGACCCACCAACGAAACTCCATCCACTCCCAACAATTTTCCGCCCACGGCCGCCGCCCTGCCGAAACCGACGACGAAAACCGGCCGATTCCCCGCCCTCTGCGAAGCGAATCCCACCATGGATTTGCTCCGGAGATCGAGCTACACAACGAAAAGAGTAACAACGAATTGAAGAGGAACCCACTTGGCAGAGAGAGAGAGAGAGAAAGAGAGAGAGAGAGAGAGAGAGGGGTTTGTGATCCTTACCTGAGGATGAGGTGGGATTGGGATGCAGGGGGAGGAGGGGAGAGAGAGGAGCGACATTGTTGTTGGAAGATGAAAATGGAGTGGAGTTCATGGTGGAGGGATTAAGAAGGAGGAGGGTTTTAAGAGAGAGAGAGAGAGAGAGAGAGAGAGAGAGAGAGAAGAGAGAGAAAGTGGAACGTGCACTGTCGCTGTGCGAGGTGGATAAAAGAGCGAAAGTACCAATTGATCCTTTTGCATAAAAGGACCATTTCTTTTCAAATTTTCTACTTTGAGTCTTCTCAATTTTTTTTTTAATTTTGAATTTGAATTTGTTTAGGAGACAATTTTTAAATTTCAATTTTCAAATTTTTCTACTTTGGTTCCGCGTAAAACGAACTGAAAATTTATTATTTTTTTCGCTTGCTTGGTTAGGCGTAAAAGTATTTTTGGTTCTGCGTAAAACGAACTAAAAAATTATTTTCGGTATGAAAAAATTATTTTTCCACTCGCTTGGTTAGGCGTAAAAATATTTTTTTCGCAAAAGTACTTTTATGAATTTGAAAAAAAATTGAAGTTTTAATTTTTTTGTTATTTTTTGGCAAAAAAATAAAAACTCAAGCTGCGTAAAAAAAAAATAACTTATTTATTTTCCAGCTAGCCAAATAAATGTCAATTTTTTTCCTCTTCATCCAAACAAATGTCGATGAAAAGCTTCTTTTTTTCTACAAATCAAACACCGCAAACTGTAAAACTTTTTTTCATCAAAATTTTTTTTCATGAAAAATTATTTTTACAGCTTTACGTTGAACCAAACGGACCCTAATTAGTTGTATAAATTCGGCGGTAGAAAATACTATCTGTACGGCCCATATAGAGATGTACATCCTACACTCATTTTATTTTGGAGTTTAAAAATATTTAAATAGATTTTTATTAAAAAATTATAAAACTAGTAAAGTGATCTTAGTCATAAAAAATTTAGTGTGTAAGATACATACTGATAAATTTTTAATATTCAGATAGCATTGTTAAACGAGATTAATTGAAAATCGATAAAATTAGGACTAGCTTGATAGTACCGTAGCTAAAAATATTATTTTTATATTATAAAATATTTTAAAAAATTAAATATAATTTTTATTTTTTATTCGCCCAACAAAAATGCTATTATGTCAAGTTAGTACCATTGGCCATGATGGATTTTTATTTTTAAATCACCAATAAACCTAAACAAAAATATTCCATATAAGCACCAAAAAAAAAAAAGAAAAAAATTAAAAAAAAAAAAAATAAAGGACTAATGTAAAATAACAGAAACAAAAACGGACTTTAATGCAAAATTACACCAAGAACGAATCCTGGGACGACAACGCCACCGCTTCTGCGCTCGACCCTTTGGAAAATGGAAAGAGAAATGAATTTATTGCGTGAACCGGGTTTATCCGTATGGTACGGTACACCGCCTGTTTGGCCTAGCTTCTAAAGAAGTAATTTTTGAAAAAGTGATTTTGGTTAAAAGTTGTAGAAGCGTTTGGCAACATTTAGATAAAAGTGATTTTTCTAAAGTGATTTTGAAAAGTTGTTTGGCAAATTTTTTTAATATTTGCATAATTGATATTTTTATTAAATTTTATTTTAAAATAATTTAAAATCTAAATTTAAATTTGAATTAAAATTAAAATTTTTAAATTTCAAAATTGTACAAAATTTAAAATTTTAAAGTTAAAATTTAAAATTTAAAAAATTAATCTGAAAATTAAAATTTGAAACTAAATTTAAATTTAAATATTGAAATTAAAATAAAAATAAAAATATGAAGTTTAAATCCAAAATCAAAAATCAGATTTCAAGAAGCAGTTTTTTTTTGCTTCTGATTCTGAGGCCTTCAAAATCAGTTTTCTGATTCTAAAAAGCAGAATCAGATTTTAAAAATGAGTTGCCAAACGCTCTATTGAGTCAAAAATTACTTTTCATTCAAAAGCTTTTTAAAAGCTATGCCAAACACCCCCTACACATACCTTAAAATTAAAATCAAATTCAATAAAATATGTTCTATAACAGTCATTAAATATTAAATAAGTACATTATACCAAAATTCATTAATTTCTGTATAAATATAGCAATATTAGATTTTTAATTTTAGAACATAAACTGTTAAAAAGTAGACGCCATAAATGTGTTGGTTTTATTGTAAGTAAAAAATAATGAAGTTATTTTCATCTGTAATTGTCTAATTTCATTATTTGACTTATGTTTTTTCACTTTTGTTCGAGATGCATAATTAACTCGGTACATCCATTTAACAATAATAATAATAATAATAATAATAATAATAATAATCACTATAAAAAAAACGGTCTATAGTGATACTTTTAAATTTAGGTACATGTCAAAAAAGTGCTGCTAGCTAAAATTACCGACATTTTTAAAAAGTATTGCTATATGGGGTTGCTAGGTATATAGTGACAGTTAAAGAGTGTCGCTATAATCTAAAAGAGTGTTGCTAATTTACCAACACTTATTAAAGATTTAGTAACCGCCGAAACTCTATCTCGTTGGCTGCGGTGGCGGAGGAGGACGACAAGAAAGACTCTTCATCTAGAATTTCAATTGAGTAAAGAGAGAATAGAAGATGGTAATTGATTTTTTTTTTTTTTTTGTGTAATGGGGCCAAATGGACTAGGTGTGGTGGGTTGAGTAGAGTAATCTTTTATTTTTAATTGGATTGTTCTTTATATTTAGGCATTAGTAGATATTTTTTTTATTTTATGTTTTAGCATAAATGAGACACTTATTCAAAAGTGTTCCAAACATGTATCGCTATAACCTAATTCTGTTGTAGTGAATAATGTATTAATTAATTTCTCACCTTTAAGTGTGTATGTTATCTGCTTAAATAAATAACAGAACTGAAAAAATTCAATTAGTTTTACAGTTTAATAAACAACAGATTAATAGTCTCTTTTCTTTTTTTTTTTTGATGAACTCAATCCAGTTCAGTCATTTGAAAGTCTATTTCAAACTGAACTTTATTTTGTGTTCGGTTAGCCGTAAAATACACCGAAAATTATTTTTTTGGATTGAATTTTTTTTTTTCGTGTGTTTATTTAACCATAAATTTTTTTTTGAAAAACTATTTTATAAATTTGAGGAAAAATGAAGTGTTTCCTTTGTGAAAAATGGAAACGAAAATTCAAGCTGTGTACAATTTATTTATTTATTTTTTTCCGTCCTAATCAAACAAATGTGAATATTTTTCCATCAAATAAAATAAATATTGATAAAAAATTATTTTTTCTCCTGCAAACCAAATACTATAAAACATAGAACTTTTTTTTTTTTTTTCACGGAAAGTGTTTTTTTACCTACGGAAACTATTCTTAATTGTTTTACGTATAATCAACCAGG
Organism: Aechmea fasciata; assembly: GCA_025177825.1. NCBI lineage: Eukaryota > Viridiplantae > Streptophyta > Magnoliopsida > Poales > Bromeliaceae > Aechmea > Aechmea fasciata. The sequence continues at coordinate 3,957,511 of CM045930.1, read as the reverse complement.
GGCTTTTGGTTCGGTGGAAAACGAAAACTCAAGCTACGTAAAATTTTTTTTATTTATTTTTTTCGACTGAAACAAATAAATGTATTTTTTTTTTTCCTTTAGACTAAACAAATTATAGATAAAAAATTGTTTTTTTCCACAAATCAAATACTATAAAATGTAAACTTTTTTTTTCAAAAATTTTTGTTCACGAAAAATTATTTTCCATGGTGAACAGACCCTAAGCATATGCAATAAAGAGGCACAATGAGTATTTGTTTCCATACACCGGGTCCACGGTGTAGTTTCTGGTAAGAGGGGAAAGAGAAAATCAGTTGTGTGAAAGCAAAAGAAACTGCGAATTAGGATGTGAATCCAATCATTAGTTGACACGTGTAGATATATTTCTTTTATTATTACTAAACCGACCAAGTAAGTGGAATCCGACACGTGGCAGACACGTGGCAGATTTGGGCGGTTGAACTGTTTAATCAGATCAACCTACGTGTTCCCGTATTATTCGTTTGGAATAATTACTTATATATCCTTCAAAACTTTAAAAATATTTTATTGACCTTTATTTTTTTTTCTTTTCAATATACCCCCTCATATATTCTTCCATTATTTCAAAATATTCCTACAGTTATATCCAATAAGTTAATTTGGATTAAACGTGAGTTAAATATCTATCATAGTTAAAAAAAAAGTAAAATACTAATTTTATTCTTAACTTAAGGGCAAATAAGAAATATTGGTAGCGGTAGAGAAGTATATTTGAAAAAATCAAAAGTCAAAATACTTTTTGTGGTTTTTGTACCCCTGACTTAAGGGCAAATAAAAAAAGTCGGTTATAGTGGAAGGGTATATTTGAAAGAGCAAAATAGTAATTTTATACAGATAATAAAGTTCATTAACATCAACCGTCTTAGCAAGTAGTGCAAAAGGGCTTGGTGGTTGTGACTGAGACCCAAGTTCGAATCTTAGTTGCAGATTTTCTACTCCCGAAACAAACCCGTTGTCCCACCGCCACCGTCGGCGACGAAGACGAAGTCACGAAGTGCCCCGAGAAGCACGCCGGCGAGGGAGGAGAAGAAAATTAGTTATACTACGACGAGGGCGGTGGCTGCAATACAGGGCAACAGAGAGGTCGCGGCAAAAAAAATTGTAAAGAGAAAAAAATAAGAATAATAAAAAATAAAAATAAAAAAATATTGTTTTCTACCGGAAAGACAAAAAATTATAGAAGAATGAGAAAAATGATGAAATTGCACTATTAAATAAAATTGCACTGTTTTAAAAATTTTTGTATTGTTTTAAATAAAAGTTTGCACTCTTTGAGACAGAAATTACATTCTTTGAGATGAGGGTTACACTATTTAGATAAAAATTGCACTCTTTAGTTGAAATTTACACTATTTTTTTTTCTTCTTCTTCCTGTTCTTCCTAAAGGCTGCGTTTGGTTGGAGAACTAAATTTTGGAGAACAACTTTTGTTGTTCCAGGGATATTCCTAAGATAGAACAATTATAAATTTGTATTTGGATGCATTCGAGGATATTCTAGAGGATATCCTTAATAGCGTTTAAATAAAAAGTCTAGAACAACGTCTAAATATATTTTAAAAATAAAATAATTAATTTCTATTAGTATATTTTATATAGTAATTTATAATATAATATTTTATGTAACAATCTAATTTAAAATAGTATATTTTATTTTATTATATATAATATTTTATTTTATATAATTTATTCATAATATATTAATGAATAAAGTATAATACTAATAATATCCTTATAATTTTAATTAATAATTAACATAAATTTCAATACAAATTAAAAAATATATATATAATATATGAAAAACTGATTTTACGTATATAATACTTAATATAAAATAAAATATAATATATTAATGAATAAAGTATAATACTAATAATATCCTTATAATTTTAATTAATAATTAATATAAATTTCAATACAAATTAAAAAATATATATATAATATATGAAAAACTGATTTTATGTATATAATACTTAATATAAAATAAAATATAATATATTAATGAATAAAGTATAATACTAATAATATCCTTATAATTTTAATTAATAATTAATATAAATTTCAATACAAATTAAAAAATATATATATAATATATGAAAAACTGATTTTACGTATATAATAATTAATATAAAATAAAATATAATATATTAATGAATAAAGTATAATACTAATAATATCCTTATAATTTTAATTAATAATTAACATAAATTTCAATACAAATTAAAAAATATATATATAATATATGAAAAACTGATTTTATGTATATAATACTTAATATAAAATAAAATAATTAAATATTAATATATAAATGATAAAACTTAATAAAATAAATTATATATCAAATTTAATTAATTTATATTATATAATAAAATTTAAGTATAAATATATTATCTTAAACATAATATTTATTTATTAAATTTGAGTATTCATTTAATTTATTTGAAATTAATTAAAATAAAGTATAAAAAATTAAAAGGGCAAAAGAAAAAAAAAAAAAAAAGGGACCAAAATCCCTTGTTCCCTGTTGTTCTCCCAAAAAGGGACCTAAATCCCTTGTTCCCTGTTGTTCTCCCTAAATGGGAGAACAACTTTACCGGGTTGTTCCTAGAACAACCCGTTAAGCCGGGAACAACCCGGTTGTTCCAAATATCATAGCGTTTGGATACAACTCTGATATCACGCGTCTTGGATATCCCGGTACCAAACGCAGCCAAAGAGAATAGTACATGTAAATTTCTTTATGTTTTTAAATTGTGTGTGTTATGGTAAGAACTATTCATTTTTAAGCAACTGAAAAATCGCAAAATTTAATAGATAAAGTCACCAGAATATTTGTTAGCATTATTATGGATACAATTACATCAAACTCATCCTTTTCCTGCACGAGGAGGATGCGTAGCACAGGTTGGCGTAGCGCAGGTTGGTGGCAAGCACGCTGTCCTGCGTGAGGAGGACGCGCGCCTCGGAGCACTCGGCCAGCAGGCTGTCCACCAGGACCACCTCGCAGATCTCTTCCTCGTGGTTGTCCGTGTCACGCCCCGAGCCCGCCTATTTGGTCGCACGCCGACAGACAAATGTGGACAGAAGCCTCCGTACGTCAAAGACGTCGCAATCCATATAATTACAAGGGTTCCAAACAGAAACATACAACATTTAGTTGCATAAGGAAGCATCAAAAACATAAATAAGACTACTTGCTATTACAAGCATTCAACCCAATTTATAATTTACAATTTACATTTAACTTTCAACTTCATACTACAATCTAGTTATTATAATATTGATTACAAGTTAATTACGCCTTGTTCTTTCATTTCTACTTCTACCCCTGAGCTATGCCGACTAGGGGTACTGCTATCTCCAGTCTTTGGGTAGGGCGCTATCTACTGAGCTACGCCCTTGCCTCGCACTGCTGCTGCGCCGCTCACGTGTGTATCTGAAAAACACCCCAAAACAACGTGGGGTGAGAACCAACTCCATGGTTCCCAGTGGGTACGGCCACCCGAAGGAAAAGCTCGACCAATAGGTTCAAGGAGGCACTGCAAACATATTAGTCCAAAAACGTCTACATACACATATATATCATGATGTTACTATGCAACTAATAGGAAAGCATACCTCACAATATGCAATATGCAACTATACAATAGTACTTAGCTTTTCTTTACATTCTTGCTATTCTTTATATTAGCCATTTCATTTTGCCAATAGCTAATTATTAAATTTAGCTATTCTTACTCTTTACTCTGGGGCATTCTATGCTTATTAGCAAATCACTTCTAAGGTCATCTCCACCTCAGCTCTATATGCCACCCGACTCGGTCTTGAGTCAATCAACCTGCGGATAATCCGCGCACCGTCTGGCTCGAGGTGATGGACGTCTCACAAGCACCTCAGCTTTCGGCAGTTTTTACGCGTACGGGAACCTGTCACTCTCCGGAAGACCGGTCCCTCGGAGACCGGTCCCTCATCTCGATCAAGACCGGTCCCCGAGAGCTTGCTCTCGTGGGACACCTACGGGAACCAATCTCTGGCTGTGGAGACCGGTCCCCACAGGGACCTCCCAGCCAACTCTAGGACTTAGCCATTTTTCAACTTCGTCCGTTTCTTTTCCATTTCAACTCACTTTTGGCTTCGTGGGTTTCTAATTTACTTGAAATCGCACCGAGACTCCCCACGCATGATTTTGATCATGTCCAAATCATCACTTTATCCGCCCTAATGCCGGATTTAGCTCACGCCCCAACATAATCTTTCGGGCTCCGTTCTCGCACCCACATGTACCGAAAACACCCGAAAGCTTTCGGACTTCGCCGGAATCATTCCAAAGGCTTTCTAAGCCAGCATATCCCGTAACTTCAAGACTTTAGATGTTCGGTATGCTACAATAATAAATATTATAATTTTATATTTGAATATAAAATTTTATATTTTTTTTTCCTGTCTACCGGCTGCGAAACGCAGAAGCGCAGGTTCCTTCACCAGTTGAGCTTATTTTGGTGGGTACATTGCATTGGGCATCCGAAGTAAAGTTGTCTTGTTTTGGACCAAAATACCCTTTCCAACCTGCAAATTTTTGACTACTGGGGAGGGTATTTTGGTCCAAAAAAGTTAAATTTAAGATTTTGATAGTTTTATAATAAATTTTCTAAAGTTTTATCTTTTTCTAAACATTCTTACAAATTTACGTAGGCCACTGCATATAAGTTGCATTTCGGTACCTAATCTTTCTTATCATTTCATTTGATCAGTATCTCATTAATTAGCATCCCCAAGAACCTTTAAAGGAATTATGCCCTCACCTTGTTCATCCTCTATTTATTAAACAACCTACCATTTGTGTCCTTCATTTTATGTCATACTTATTATGCAAGATCCCAAAGTTGTTGTTATTTCTTTATTTGCATTTAAATAATTCAATTGAAAACAGGTGGTAAAGTAGAGGAATATATATGATTATATATATATATATATAATGCACACGCAAAGGTTGCACCAGGAGTAAAAAGAATCCTCGGGGTTGGTTTTAATAATACAATAATGCAATCAAAGTTTTCGCAAAATATATATAGTTATCGAAATGAAACCTTCTAAAGTTTAGATAATTATTTGCAAAATAGCAAATTTTATATGTTTTTAGGCATGACGTATTATCATTTTGAATGTAAATAAATAAATAATTGGGCTTCTGAAAGGAAAAGAAATCAGTTAAAGACTATACAAAGACCAGTTTACTAACAATGAATATTTATACAACAAGCATTAGTGTCACTTCATTTTTGCATACAATTTACATGAATTAAACTTAATTTGTTTGTGATTCACGACTACGGTCCAAAGATATATATATATATTCACTTGTATTGTGCTACTTTTCTTTTCTACCGAAAATTCGATTCGATAAAGTTGCCGATCGATGCCACTTGCGCAATCCTCTTTTCAATGACCGGCAGGCGAGAGAGAAAATAATCATCTGCAAATTCGTACATATAAGATCATGTTATGATAAACAAGATAAATGAAATTTCCATGCAATTTTGTATACTTTTCATATATATATATATATATATAATGTGATCGAGTATTTCCTATATATACCTTCTAAAGTAGAACCTTGATCAACATCCTTGTATGCATAATCACAAGCTAGTTGTATGCTATCTGAAGCATACCTGAAAAGTTTATACACATGCATATATATGTGAAAAAATAGAGAATTAATTGTTTGATTGTATTATATATATATATATATATGCAATTTATTTCATCAAGTGATCGATTCCAATCGGTAAATCGAATTGTACGTACGTACCCGTCAGCGCATGCCATAGAATTTTCAGAACAAGTCTTCCATTCATCTACTTCATCAGACCATTCATCCTACACATTAACATTGCAAGCTGCTTAATTAACAAATTAAGGATTTATAATTGCATATACAACTTCCTCTGTAAATATATCGAATAATTAATAATAAATATATTCCTATAAAATTACACTTTTTATTTTTATTCCCGCAAAAGTCCAGTTGATATTCATACCATGTCCTTTTATTAGTTTGTTATCGTTAAAGCATTATTTATTTTTTAATAGTAGATAAGTGAAACAACATTTTTGCGTCCTTACAAATATATCATTCCAAAAGTCTGAACTATTAAAATTATACTTAAATGTCCTCCCAAAAAAACATTTTATTCAATAATATAAGTGAGGTATATATAAAGGTCAATTTAATTCATTCATTCAGCAGAATTAAGTATTTTACTTATTATGGTAATTAACTACTTAATTTGTTCTAACGGATAATGCTAATAGTAAGGATATATATATATATTTGAAAATATTAAAACTTTTCGGGGATAAAAATAAAAAGTTGGAACTTTATATGACTCGTTTTGCTTCTATACTTAATACTTGAGAACAATTGGTACGTAGTAGTAGTAGTAGTAGCTAGTAGGGTTTATCAATATTGGCTTATTTGTTATATATATATTTTACTCAATACTTAAAAATTTTATATGATAAATATCATTAATTAATGAATGAACCTAGCTAGGCATTTATATATTATGTCCATGTGATAAGGTTTAATTAATTGGAGCTAACATGGCCAATATTATTATTTAGAGTTGACACGAAAATTGAAGCATAAGAAATTAATCATCAATGGTGTAATTAATTAATCCAATAAATAATTGCAAGCTAGCTTTGAGGTATATGCATGCATGCTAAACTTACAGTGATATTCGTTCGAATGGCGTCGATCATCGAAGTTAGATCGTTGTCGTAGAATTTACGCTTGGCGGTTTCCAAAATATTTACATCCCATACCTTAAAATGGTACATGAAAAAGAAAACTTTTTTTTTTAAAAAAAAAGTTAAGTAAAGCATTCCAATTAAGGTACAATTAATTAATTAAAAAAGCACTAAAAGTAAGTAAAAATAATTAGAAATTACTCAATTACATGATGTAGATTGCTCTTTCTTCTGTACCAGTGTACTGCAATGGTATTACCACCTTCATCGTTATCAAACCCTACGTGCATGGGTTGGTGCACGTCTCCCATGAAGTGAGCAAGAAACTTCAAACTCTCTCGCAAATTATCTAATATATATATATATGCAAAATTAGTTGATTATAATAAGTTTTAATGGAAAAGCAATTAATTAATCATTTTTCATGCAAAAGTTATAAATATTACGAGCTTACGTACGTACATTCGCTCGATGGATCTTCGTAGTAAGTTTGGAGCTGCATGGTGAAATTGTTAATTGCTCCAACCACGCACATATGTTGCTGACCCTTGGAGTTATGGCAATCCCCTGGTGTGCATAGATAGATAAATAGATAGATAAGAAATTTCAAAATTCATGTTGAATGAGTACGTAATAGCGCTACAACAAAAACGGTCTATAACGACACTTTTAAATATAGATACGGATAAAAAAAGTCTTGCTAGCTAAATTACGACACTTTTAAAAAGTGTTGCTATATGTGGGGTCGCTGGGTATATAATGACAGTTAAAGAGTGTCGCTATAACCTAAAAGAGTGCTGCTAACTTACCAACACTTAATTATTTAAGTATTTAGCAACCACCGAAACTCTATCTCGTTGGTGCGGTGGCGGAAGAGGACGACGAGAAGGGCTCTTCGTCTAAAATTTTAGTGGATTGAGTAAAAGGAGAAGGAAGATGGTAATCGATTTTTTTTTTTTTTTTTGTTTGTAATCGAAGTAATGGATTGAGTGTGGTGGGTTGATTATGAAAATAATTCAAGGACAATTGTAAATAAAAATTGCATACTTTTTGTTTAAGCAATATGCATGATTGTGTTATGGTTTTGTTTAAAAAATATATATTTACTCTTCTTTATATATTGACCCGATTAGGAAAAAATTCTAGATTCGCGGTTGGTTCCGCCAGGCTCCTAGTTTTATTGATTTTTTTTTTTTATTAGAGCCCACGTCTCGAGTCTGTCAAAATATCTTGAACATAGAAGTGGGAGTGTTGAATATAAAATATTAAAATACCAATTTCTTACAACTTAAATTTTTGAAGAAAAATAATTAATTATCTTCACATGGTATTAACGAAAGAGAACTTGTATTTAAATTCCACTGTAGAGGATATTTTATTAGATTAGGTATTAGATAAATATATAGATATAAAAAAAAAAAGGGATTTATAATTGATTTCTTGCTCAAAATCTCTGTTCTATTCTAATCGTTTTGCGTATGTAGCAATTAAAAATTTATTTTATTTTATTTATAAAAAAATATTGTTAATTGCCACGTGTCAACTATATACTCAGGCTTGCAACTTGGTGAAAGCAGAAGCTTTCACTTTTTCTCTGTTTCTCGCTACTGCTCGCTATCGCCAGTTTTTTTGTTAAAATCATGCTATTTTAACATGAGATCATAAGTTTAGGGTTTACTTTGATAATCGAAGTTGCAGAGTCCAGCTGGGGTATTGATGTAGTGAAGTGGGCTGGCCCAGCGGTATCGAAACCGGACCTGGTCGGCCCACGAACAGACGGAGGCAAAGTCCCCTTCTGCTTCCTCTGGAAGAAGATCCAACACAGCCCTTGAAGCTTTCCTTGTCAAGTATTGCTGCACCATCACAAGTATACTTAGAAACATAACTTATAACTACCGACCGTCCTGTAGCAGTAAGTGCGCTACGGTGGTCTGCACTCCAAGTTCGAATATCCTAGTTGATTCACATTTCCAGCTAAGTTTAACTTTCGTTTCTGATTTCACAATCTAACGCTTGAGGCCATTCGAATTATGCTGCGAGAAATTAATTGTTATATGTGTGGATCTTAAGTACTAATCAACAATATCCTAATAAAAGCATGTGCTAATAAGACGAAAGTATTAATTCATCGCAGTACTTAAGGGGTTCAGCTCCAGAGCTTCACGGGTTTCGATCTGATTCAGCCAAATCTGGATATTAAGTCTATTGTTGGATTTTTGCTATTAGGTATACTGTAAATCGTAACCCGGCCTACTCAACTTATTGTGCTCAACCTAACTCAATTTTTTAGTCTCCTGATCGTATTGTCATAAACAAAAAGTTGGACATATTTTAGCCAGTAATAAATAGCCAATAGTACGCATGCACCCAGTACATCCTTACGTCTGTACACTGCATCTCTGTTGTCCTCGTTGTACAACTAACTAAGATTTAGTGTAATTTGTTCGAATATCTGATATCTACGCACAAACTATTCAAATAGTTTGTGAATAGTTTGTGCGTAGATATCAGATATTCGAACAAATAGGTCAGAAGTTTAGGAGAAAGCAAAGAAAAAAAAAAAAAAAAAAGTATATGTGCCTGCAGCTGGAGCCTTCCTATAAATAAAAAAGATGATCTAATTAATCAACCATTCGTCACTGCTTTAAGATTCGTGCGAGTTTTAGTTCGAACTCCAGAGATGCATGTTTGCATAAATTAAATCTTCGACCTCTCTGAAAAGAGCAGGATAAGTAGGTCTTAATTTATTTTCTCGCTCATGTGAGAGGGAGGATAAATTAATGTGAAACATGCAAGAGCTCACTAGAAAACATGCATAGACACATACAAATTACACTAGGTTGAGACAATATCAATTAGTTCCTTATATCAATTAATAAACTCACATCAAACCAGTAGAGATGTTTAATTATGATTCGAAGTTTAGGTGAGTTTCATATATATATACAAGCGCTTTTCGATCAATATTAAACGACATATATATGAAGTGATGAAGAACATGCATGAAGTTTACTTAATTTGGCACATTACCTCTGCAACCTTACACACCATGTAGTGGCCATCCTTTCCCCATGCATGTGTGCATGGAACACTTTTTGCAACCATAGCAACAAGAACTACGTGAAACAAGAGCAACAAACCCATTTTGCATGCCCTTTTTTTTTTTTTTTATCAATATGACTATTTCTTATTATGTGTTTCCTTTTGCTCTTTTAATTTCCCCACATACATGGCATTTATTTATATTTATTAGGGTTAGTTGGTCTCACATTTACGCTTCTTTTCCGTTTTCGTTAAGGTTTTATGTGACTTGAAGCAAGCTTCCACTCACATATATATCATTAATTATTAGATTTTTGCTTGTTGTGTTTGTTTGTAAACATGGTATACCAAGTATATGGGCCTGTTTGGCCTAGCTTCTGAAGAAGTGATTTCTGAAAAAGTGATTTTGGTCTGAAAAAGTGATTTTGGTTAAAAGCTGTAGAACGTTTGGCAGACTCTAGATAAAAGTGATTTTTGAATATTTAAAATTTAAAATTTAAAATAATCATGATATTTAAAATTTAATTATTTAAAATTTAAAATTTGAATATTTAAATTTAAAATTAAATATTTAAATATTTAAATTAAATTTGAATATTTAAAATTTAAAATTAAAAACTTAAATTTTAAATTTAAAAAATTTATAATTTGAAGATTAAAAGTTGAAATTTGAAATTTGAAATTTAATATTTAATATTTAAAATTTTATAATTTAAAGATTAAATTTTATCTTAAATTTGAAATTTGAAAATTTAAAATCTAAAATTTGAGATTTGAAATTTAAAATTTAAAGTTTGAAATCTATTTTTCAAAATTTAAAATTTAAAAGTTAAATTTTAAAAATTCAAAAAATAAATCTAAAAATTTAAATTTAAAAATAAATTTAAATTTAAATATTTAATTTAAAATTAAAATAAAAATTTGAAGTTTGAATCCAAAATCGAATCAAATTTCAAAAAGCAAATTTTTTCACTTCCTTCAAAATTAGTTTTCTCGATTTAGAAGCGAGAATCGATTTTAAAAAGAGGTTCATTGAATTAACGTTCTATTGAATAAAATCACTTTTCATTTCAAAAGTGCTTTTTAAAAGCTAGGCCAAACACCCCCTATATTGTGTTCTTGTGTAGCGCAATATATGTTCAAATAAGTTCAAAGGAACAAAGAAGATGGTTAATTAAATTCTTGCATTTGATGATGACACTTCATTAGATATATATATATATATATATATATATATATATATATATATATATATATATATATATATATATAGAGAGAGAGAGAGAGAGAGAGAGAGAGAGCTATACTGCTATACTATCAATACTAAAAAGTTAGGAACTTATATAAAAATGATCCTGCAAACTTGGCGTAATATTGTGGAGGTATGTTAGGAATTTCTACTAAAGTGTTATTTAGGTACTAAAGAGTTGAAATAACTAAATAATGAGCCACCGTCACTATATAGTAATGACAAAGAGTTTGGTGGTTGGCACCAGACCCAAGTTCGAATACGTACTAGTTGATTCATATATCTAGTTAAGTTTATTTATAAATTAATGAAATAAGCGAAAACGGGTAGTGTCTTACCTATCTCTCTCAAAAAAAAGAAGAAGAAGAAAACTAAGTATATATTGGGCCCAAATAATTACAAACCTAAATTAGAAAGAGCCGTTACATCTGCAAAATTATTATTTTGTCATTTTAAATGTACTTTTTTTATAGTCATCAACTTTTCTTATTTGCCATTAAGTTACGGAGAAAAAAAAAATATTTTGACCCTTTACACTTTCAAATATATATATTTTTGTCGTCACCGGCTTTTTTTATTTGCCTTTAAGTTAGGAGTAAAAAAAAGTATTTTTGACTCTTTTTTTAAACTCTATTAGAAATTTAATTTGGATTAAATTCGAGAAGATTTAACGGATACTAACAACAGACGGGTGTATTTGAAATTTTTAAAAAAAGTTAGGATATATAAAATATTTTAAAAATTTTGAGGGGCATATAAGTAATTATTCCTATTAATTAAACACTACAACAAAAACGGTCTATAGCGACACTTTTAAATATAGGTACATGTAAAAAAAAGTGCTGCTAGCTAAATTACCGACACTTTTAAAAAGTGTTGCTATATGTGGCGTCGCTAGATATATAGTGATAGTTAAAGAGTGTTGCTATAACCTAAAAAAGTGCTGTTAATTTACCAACACTTATTTAAGCATTTAGCAGCCGCCGAAACTCTATCTCGCTGGCTGCGGTGGCGAAAGAGGACGACAAAGAGGGACAAAGAAGGGCTCTTTGTCTAGAATTTCAGTAGATTGAGTAAAGGGAGAAGAGTAGATGGTAATCTAATTTTTTTTTTCTTTTTTTTTTCTTTTCTGTTTGTAATCAGACCAAATGAGCTCCGTGTGGTCGGTTGAGTAGAGTAACCTTTTATTTTTGGTTGGATTGGACTTTATATTTGGTCATTAGTAGATATTTTTTTACGTTTTAGTTAAATTAGACACTTATACAAAAGTGTCCCAAATATGTATCTCTATAATTTAATTCTGTTGTAGTATAATTAATAATAGGGATAATTGCCTATATACCCCTCATGCGTCTGAAAATATCCGATCTATTCCTATTTTTTTTTTCTTTCTAAAATGCCCCTCATACGTTTCACCGTTATTGCAAAATACCCCCGCAGTTATCTCCTGTTAAGTTAATCTGAGTTAAACATGAATTAAATATCTAGCAAAATTAAAAAAAATTAAAATACCAATTTTGTCCTTAACTTAAGGGCAAATAAGAAAGATTGGTGACGGTAGAGGGGTATATTGAATAATACCAAAAGTCGAAATATGGTAGAAGGGTATATTTGAAAAGGGCAAAATAGTAATTTTACAGAGATAACAGAGTTACTTAACAGATTTTAACTCTAAGGGTATATTAGAAATATGCAGGAACGTAGGAGGGGTATTTTTAATATTAGCCTTCTAAGAGGAGTAAATTGAAAAATTGGAAACTTTTCAGAGGTATATAAGCAATTGCCCCTTAATAATAATGAAAAGTTACAACATGGTAGTAACTTGCTAGGGTGGTGCATTCTTAATTTGGTGAGGTTGCTTTGCGAACAAGAATCACTCACCACTTGAGTGCAGGGAATGTAATTACAAAGATAGATGTTGACTTTTTCCTGGAGTATATTCCCTGGAATCTACCATTTGCACCCCTTGAGGCTGAATAGATAGATAGAGGTTACTTTGTACTGAACAATTAATCTTTTAATTTCCATATATGTTAAGTAGCTAGTACATCGATCCTAGATTCTAATAAAAAGATTCTGTTAGGATTTGATTAGATTTATAGTTGAATCTCAGTTTTATTAGAATAAATATTTAAATACACACGAGAGAGATAAATTAATTTGGATTTAGATATTAATTAATTAGAGTAGGATTCTAAATTATAATAGATAAGGGTACATATTGGGTCTATAGCTCCATGGATGCAACGCATCTAGAGCACATGCAGTACAACAGAATTAAGTTATAGTGACATATTTTTGTAACACTTTTATGTAAGTGTTCTATTTATATCAAAAAAATTTTTAAAAAATCTACTAAGGCCTAAATATAAAGCCCAGTACGATCAAAAATAAAAAGTTGCTCTACTCAACTAATCCTATCCAATCCACTTGGCACGATTACAAATAGAAAAGGAAAAACAAAAAAAAAATGATCACCATCTCCCATTTTCTTCCTCCGCCGCCCCAACCAATGGGGTAGGGTTCCGGTAGTTGGAGTTCAGCCGTAAAGATCTCGCAGGGACTGTAGAGAATTACGATCGCCACGTATCCCTCCGTCACAGGTCGCTAGAGGAGTGGGTACCAAATATTGAGGCGGCACCACATATAGTGACACTTTTAAAAAGCGTCAGTAATTTAACCAGTATTACTTTTTTTGACCTGCACCGATAGAGATAGAGCATAGGTGTGACACCCCAATAGTCCCACATCGGATGGGAATTGGGTTGTCATTAGGTTTATAAGAGACTTAGACACTAATAATGATAACAGGGCTTAAGCATTTTGGGCCGGTGGTTGAGCCCAACGAGTTATTGTTGCTAGTGGGCTGGGTCGTTACATTTGGTATCAGAGTCGGTTCACCAGCTGGACATGTGTGGCGAGTCTCGGCTGAGCTAGGGTCTGGATGATGGGCAAGCGAGACGAGTCTCACATCGCCTGGTGATCATGGGCTGTGTGTGATTGACTGACGAGGACGTCAGGACCTTAACGGGGGGAGTCTGTGACACCCCAATAGCCCCACATCGGATGGAAATGGGGTTGTTATTGGGTTTAGATGGAAATAGGGTTGTCATTGGGTTTATAAGAGACTTAGACACTAGTAATTATAATTGAGCTTAAGTATTTTGGGCCGGTGGTTGGGCCCAACGAGTTATTATTGCTAGTGGGGTGGGTCGTTAATTACAACAGGCGTCTAGAGAGAGAGAAAAAAAAAAGAGTAACCTTCTTCTTTTATAGAAGACGAGAAAGGGGTGAAAGAGATTTAGAACGAAGGTGAAGATTTGGGTTAAAGCTGCTATGCTAGTAGAGGAGTTAAGTGCAATTCTTCTTTAATTTGTTTAATCAATCTTATTTATCCATTTTTTATTATTTTTTTTTTATATCGAGTTTTGCCAAAGAGACGGATTTATGGAAAAAATTCAATTTGACGCTTTCGGAATCCCAACAATTGGTATAGGAACCAGTACCGATTCGATCAACAACAGTTGGTATAAGAGTAAGTTGCAAATTCTCAATATCTGGTATCACGACGAGTGCTAAATTCTCATAATGTATATGTATGTTTAGGCACCATGAATTTACTCACACTCGTTTATATCCATTTTTAATAATACCACCACCCCCTATATCATAGTATTTTTTGCATATGAAAATTAGACCATTGAACTAAAAGTATGAGATGAAATGAAAAATTGATGTATAAATAGTGCACAAACAGATGGAGTGGGCATAAGCAATAATTTTTAGGAGGGGTTAAAAATAGATTATTGAATGTTTAGGGACTAAATTGAAATCTCATCAAAAATTTAGAGTGTTAAATATTGAAATTAAAACTTTGAGGACCAAAATAAAAGTTGCCTTAAAGTTAAGGGACCGGCACAGCAATTTACCCAAGAATTATCCCAATCCAAGAAAAATGTTCATACGTAATATTACATTTCGCATATCGTGATCGATGAGTCGGTTGCGATATATTTTTATAATTTTACCGGAGAACACAAAAGTATATCTCTGTATATTTTTACCTCAACCCTATTTTATCTAATAGAGTTAAATAGACGTTAATACCAAACTAAACCTTACTTTAGCTCACCATATCTTGTAATGCATATCTATATCTCTATATACCTATATATTATTTTTCCTAAATTTATCAGATGGTAACATTTTCTTCATTATTGGGTATATATGGAACGGGCTTAAATTTTCCCTATATTTTTCTCTTTTTTTTGCTTGAATTGAACCGAATTTTTCACTTTCTTTACTTGAACTTAACCAATTATTATTAAGTATGGGCTTCCTTAAACCAGCTCAAGTTTTCCGCATATTTTTTTTCTTTCTTTACTTGAACCAAATTGAGTTTTTTTTTTTTTTTTTGCTTGAATCTTCTACTTCCTTCGGCTGTTATCTTCCTTCACCAGCAAAAATAAATCTCACCTTTTATCATCACTTCTTACATCGTTATTTTTTCTTTCTTTATTACCGTTTTTTATTTTTCTTCTAATTACTTATTCCCCGCATCATACGAACTTACTACACTAGTAATTAATAATTCTCCATGTACATAGTAACTTCTACATATTTTAATATCTACAATAAAAACAGTCTATAACAACACTTTTAAATGTAGGTACAGGTAAAAAAAAAATGCTGCTAGCTAAATTATCGACACTTTTAAAAAGTGTTGCTATATATGGGTCGCTAAGTATATAGTGACAGTTAAAGAGTGTTGCTATTACCTAAAAAAGTGATGCTAATTTATCAATAATTATTTAAGCATTTAGCAACTGTCGAAACTCTATCTCGTTGGCTGCGGTGGCAGAGGATGACGACAGGGAAGGGCTCTTCGTCTAAAATTCCAGTGAATTGAGTGAAGAGAGAATGAAAGATAGTAATCGATTTTTTTTCTTTTCTTTTCTGTTTGTTATTGGGCCATATGTTGAGTAGAGTAATCTTTTATTTTTGATTGAATTGGCCTTTATATTTAGTCATTAATAGATGTTTTTTAAAATTTTAATATAAATGAGACAATTACTCAAAAATGTCTCAAACATGTGTTCCTATAACCTAATTCTGTTGTAGTGCTTGTTTCTTTACTCTGAGGTGAGAATACACTTATAAACAAGAATAATAGTCCATTCTAATGAAATTGCATCATTGGTTGATGAACTAATGGTGAAGTTTCACTTATGTCATTAAAGTTTAATTTGCTTTTATTGATCCACGAACACTACAACAAGAAAATTAACATTTAAAAACGTTTATGACTGTTGGTTCGGTTTAAAGCGAAATAATGATTTTAGAAGCTTAAATCGCCAGTACACCGGGTTTACACTAGAGAATGGTCCAGAAAGATACATCAGGAGCACGAAAGGGCATGAACCGCGGGAGTTATAATAACTGCAGGCGGTTTTTCAGGATAGTTACCGATCGGCTGAAGGTGGTCCACAATATCAGGAGACGTGAGATGATGGCCGATCGTGCTAGGACTATAACCAATTCGAGGGCGACCCTATAAATAGACACGTCTAACCAGAAAAATGGGTCTTTTCTCCCCTGCGAACAGAGACCACCTTATTTTCTCGTATTTTCTTTCCTGCACTTACCGTTTTTCTTAGGAGTAGTCTGTAATCTAACTTTTTGGAGTTTGTCTGCCTTGAGTGGCATCACTCCGCCCTCTGTTGTAATCTTTGAGGTCTGTCTGCCCCCAGGGCATCACTCTCAAAGTTTGTGGTCTGTATTTTGTACTTCCCAGTGATCTCTTCTTAATATAATCACAATTCGTCTGATCTGGGCCGACTGTTTAAGTATTCTTTTTAGCCATTCGGCTCCTCTCTTGCTTAAACTCTTACTTGTGTTGGCCATTCGGCTCTTCCGGCCGAACCGAAGAGAGAGTAGAGTTTTCGAATCCGATCGGTTTGATCCTTCGCCGATCAAATCATTTGAAGATCAGAAAGGCGCACTTCTCGAGGGTCATCAATCTGAACCGTTTTTCACCCCGACGCGCATCCCGAGGAAGATCTTTGACCGGGTCTAGGGTCGGGAGAATTTCGGCCACAAACAATGACTAAAAACATTCCAATATAGTCAAACATATTTGAAACCGTTGATTAATTAAAACGTCGATAAATAAAGAATCGTTACTTATATATATATATATCAACACTTACACCAAGAGTCGATAAAATATATTATGACGTTTTAAAGCATTAAAATGTTTCATGATTTTTTAAAATCCCGAAGCTTTAAAGTGTTAGAAAATTAAAAGAAATAATATATAAAATTTATCATTTAATAAATTGGTTTGATACTATGGAGGATTCATAGATATGACGACGTTTTTGGAAACATCAGTATTATTTGTTATATTGTAGGGACACTTGGAGATGCTTTTCTTAAGCGTTGTCTAAAAAATATTTTTATATTGAGATTTTCTTATAGTGAAAACATTAATATCTATTTTAATATGGTCATTTCATTAAACACTGTGGAATGTTATAGTTGATTGATGTGTCTCTTGGTTTACTACTAATCATTTTGTATCAAAAAATTAAAAATAGATTAGGCAGAAAGATGAAGAAGGCTTTAAAGGCATGTAGTGATGCTACTTTTCTTAAGACATAATTCGTTTTCACTATTTAAGAGATTTGGTTTGCATCGAGTCGACGAATAGTTTTTCAGAATACAATAAAGTATAAACCTTAACTGTAATTACATACACGTAGTCGAGATTTTGAACACTTTGAAGATTCTAAGTTGTCAAGAATGAAATGAAATTGGAGACGAGTAATATAGAAAACAAGTTGAATTGTATTAACCTTTTGGAGAAAGAGTAAAATTAGAAATTCTCAAATTAAAGATCCATACATTTGGAACTCTATGAAATATTAAAAATACATATTTTGAAAATTTCCTTATAAATCTACCTATTGAAGATGATTTCATAGTTTGAATCATATAATTTTCTTTCCTTTTGGAGATGATATATATTAATATAGGAGAATCATTGGTCACATCATCTCTTCATGAAAAATATTAAATTATTCTATTTTTAATGTGATGACTAGATTGAAGAATTGGAATGTCTAGTTAATTAGAAACAAATTGAAGTTCAGTAACCTAAACAAAACTTTACTGTAAATTTAGTGACTGATTCTACTATTTGCCTATGAAAGTTACTGCACCAAGAAAAAGAATATTTATTAGAATGCAAAGGAAAAAAAAAGGCTCAAAACATATACTGATTCATACATTTGTACACACACACTACAACAAAATATGTTTTAAACGACGCTTTCTTCTAGCGTCTTTAATATTTAGCATTTGCCGACACTATGATTAAGCGTCGTCAATAAACATATTTTTATCAAATATTTATATAAAATTTCTGACGCTACATTAAAATGCCGTTATATTTATCCCGACATGTTTATTTAGCGACTCTATACACGACGCTTTTACAAGCGTCGGAATTATTTTTGCCGACGCTTTAAAGCGTCGCTAAATATCATTTAAAGTGTTCTTAAATACAAGATTTTTTGTAGTGACAGATACCTTGAGGTTTGGTTGAAAAGTAAATGTAGGGAGACAATGATAAAAATCATATGCTTGGAAAAGCTCCATGGTACACCAAAAGGAAGAATTAATTTAAATGCATGACTTGATGAAGAGAAAATGATGCAACATAAATTATACCTTACGGTGCTATAAAAGTTGTACCACGTGGTGAACCATGATACACCGTAAGTGTGGTTTCTGAAACCACGAATAGACGACATGTGGTGCACCGGGAGAAGAAAAGAGTATACTTAAAACGGAAAAGCGGTTGAAGTTTATACAATTAGGATCGGCCGACAGTGTGGCCCACGAAACTAGGAATGTGGCCGATCATGGGGAGTAACTGAATAATAATGGGCGGAATTATAAATAGATAAGAGACACCCAACAAAGAGTCTTTTTCCGCCTGCGAGCAAGAAGACCAATTTTTGTTTTCTTGCATTTTTCGCTTTCTAGGAGCAATCTACTTGTAACAGTTTCATTTCTCTTTACATTTACTGTTTTTTCCTAAGAGTTGTTTTAGGATATATAGTTTTTCTCCATATGATACGCCTCAACGGCAACACCCTCTTGTAAATATTATTCCTTTATTGCAATATATATATCAATATCATTGGCTCTTCAGCCGAACCGAAATTACTGTGTAATATTGAACTCAGTTGATTTAATCCCTCATCAGCCGAATCGTTTGATTCGATTGTGGCGCGAACTTCGAGAGTCGTCATTAGTAGCTGCTTTACTCCTTTGCACGTTTTTCGAATGAGAATATTTACCGAGTAAACAGTCAAGGAATTCGGCTCGCAGCAATTAATACCTGATTGTTCATAAATTCTAATCTAAATGGACAAGGGATGATCAAGCACTTTAGTATATATTACAACATTTTACCTTTGTGGATGTATATTATCCTTTTCATTCTAAGTTAGTGGTGCCAAACTGGTGAAACCCTAGCTAGGTTGATAATCTATTCGTGTAGCTCATTTTATGAAGCATTAAATTTCATGCAAAGAAACACAAGTTGAGTTAATTCCAGAGATCTGTGTACTCGGTTGCATAACTAGAACAGGAAGATCAGACCATGAACATCTTTTAAAATTTCCAGTTATTACCTGGAAAAATATAGCAATAGATTTTGCACTTTTTATCCAAAATTGTCTTGTTTTGATAACAGTTACATGCTTGATATCCTCATTAATGGAACACTAGAACCTTTGTACCATTTTCATTCATTCTCAACCGTTTTGCAACGCAACAATCGGAACAACCGGGTGCAGCATTTGGTTAGGGAATAGGAATAGGAATAGACTCTTATCCCCTCCTTTATATCTAAACGCTAATTTTTTACCCGAAAATAGTAGTTCTCGGTTATCCCCACCAACATCTCCATTTTCTATATAAAATTATTTAATATTTTTCTTATCTCCGAGAACAATCCAATTTTCATCCAAACGTTATTTTTCTTATCCCCATACTTATACATATCCCTATAATAACTAGTTCTTACTTATGCCCAAACCAAACGGTTAAAAACTTAAACTGTTAAAGAACAGTGTTTATAAATTTTTATATTTAATACTCGCCTCAAATCTGGACTTGAAACTTTTCATAACCCCACGATGTGGACTTTACTTAAATGGGAAGAAATTAATTATACTAGAGAGTTATTATGACTCGAACTCAGAATCTCGTGCTCTGATACCATGTGAAAATAACTATTGTGTACTCTAAAAGCTTAAGCTACTGAAGAACGGCGTTTATATATATACTTTTATATTTAATAGTTTTCAACTGTCCCCCTTACTGCTGCAAACATCTCTAGCAAAACAAAATCAACTTATGCAGCACAAAAACAGCACTGAAAATATTATTTGTCTAAATTATGTATCTCATAAACAAGATAAAGTCAATGTTCATGCTACTTCTAGAAAATTCACTCTAAAGGAAAAAGGAAAGGAAAGAAAAAAAAAAAATCAAGCGGCGCGATCTTTATGTAAGTTGTTGAGCCATGACAGGATTATTTGAGCACCTTTTTCCCATCCACAATCCAGCATCATGTCATGGGCTAGCCCTTCCACACACACTGGTTCTACATTGTAAAACTTTGCTGTTTCTTTAAGCCCCTCTGCATCCTACAATTTCATTTAAAAACAAACAAGAAAAAATGAAAAGCCGCACATATATATCACCTTTGATTTATGCAAAAGGACAGACCAAATGTGAAGGCATGAAGTAGAAGATCGAGGAAACTTATCACGAGGAAATGGTTTGACACAGAAATATTTCGAGATTCTCATGCGTTAGCTTTCGTATGGTAAGAAAGTTATGTCAAGAAAAGTGGAGCTCCATTAGCTTCAAACAATTACGATTACGCTAGGGCATGCAAAAAGGCGTAAAGAACTTATATCGGTCGAACGCTATTATAAATGCTATGTAACTTGAGATGTGCACAATTGAAAATCTAATAGTTACAACAGCGTGCATCTTGCATGCCGTAGAAAGCACTTCAACTATAAATAATATGTTTGCTTGCATGCAGTTGAGGCTACATATACAAATGTCATTACTTTCTATATGGACTTGTCAGATAGCCCCAAAGTAGAAGAAAAATATACGTTTTCTTAAAAAACTAATTAGATAGTTACGATTATTCCTTATTTAAAATTACACTCTGTGACACCCCAATAGTCCCACATCGGATGGGAATGGAGTTGTCATTGGGTTTATATGAGACTTAGACACTAAAAAATAATAACTGAGCTTAAGCATTTTGGGCCGGTGGTTGGACCCAACGAGTTATTGTTGCTAGTGGGCTGGGTCGTTACATTTGGTATCAGAGTCGGTTCACCAGCTGGACATGTGTGACGAGTCTCGGCTGAGCCAGGGTCTGGATGACGGGCTAGCGAGACGAGTCTCACATTGCCTGGTGATCTTGGGCTGTGTGTGTGATTGGACTGACAAGGACGTCAGGGCCTTAACGGGGGGAGTCTGTGACACCCCAATAGTCCCACATCGGATGGGAATGGAGTTGTCATTGGGTTTATATAAGACTTAGACACTAGTAATAATAACTGGGTTTAAGCATTTTGGGCCGGTGGTTGGGCCCAACGAGTTATTATTACTAGTGGGCTGGGTTGTTACACACTCTTTTCCAGCTACTGCAGCTACAGTCAATTTAGAAGTAATTCCAACTGTAACAGTTGGATTCAAATACATCAAACCAA
Source organism: Aechmea fasciata (assembly GCA_025177825.1). Classification (NCBI taxonomy): domain Eukaryota; kingdom Viridiplantae; phylum Streptophyta; class Magnoliopsida; order Poales; family Bromeliaceae; genus Aechmea; species Aechmea fasciata. The sequence goes on along the minus strand of CM045930.1, from coordinate 3,935,607 downwards.
ATGTCGTATTTGGATTGGCATGCTATTAAAAGCTATAGTGTAGTTGCAACTATACACCCTATATATATACAAAAGAAGGATAAAGAATCTTAAGCAACAATATTAGTTTTTTTTGCATGCTTCGAAGGATAAATAATTTCTTTATTAATAAAGCACATGAAATTCTGAAATGTTTTCGCAATTTATATTTGCAAATGGACTTACAAATGCAGAAAGGGGGAGAAAAGCATAAGATAGAATCTATATACTCACGACTATGAAGTCATTACTTGCACCCATAATGAGAAGATCTACAGAATTTCTTGGTATCGAAGGTACAGGTAATGATGCATTAAGCTTCCTCAAGTCGAACAATGGAAGCTTTGAACTTTCTTTCATTAGCTCTTGGTACCTATAATAACATAGAAGCAAAACCGAGCATAAACCATGTATCGAGTTGTTTTTGTACTTCGAAATTTCTGTTGAGGACGGCCGACACATTGTTTCAAGTGCTTTGAAATTGTATCCTAACTACCAAGACAGTTTATAGCAATAATCAATCGAATGCATACTCTATAGAGCTCAAAAGTCAAAAGGGCATGGAATTTAAAGAAGATTCATACTGCAACAGACTTAGGGACATGGAATGCCAGAAGGCAAGTGCTCCTGAAGTGCTTAGTTTTGTTTTCACTTTGCAACTGTTAAAGAAAAAGATTTATTAAAGAATGTAACTTAAGAGTCATCGAACATCAAAGTTATAGTTCAATCCTCTATTCGGCAGAACATATTAATTAAGCTCTGGGAAAACATGCCAAGCATAATGCGAATGAGACATTAAAAAAAAAAAAAAAAAGAGTACAAAATGAGTTTCCGCAGCATAAAAGAACCATTAAAGAAAAAAAAGAAAAAAGAAAAAAAAAAGGGACTGAATTCAGGCTTTCTATACAAAGCTTATAAAATAAAGAATGAGACATTAAAAAAAAGACTAAATGAGTTGCTGCAGCGTAAAAGAAACATTAGGAAAAAAAAAGAGACTAAATTCAGGTTTCCTATACAAAGCTTATAAAATAGAGAATGATGGTTTTTATGGAACAAGAACAAACACTTTTTATCGCCACTAAAATCTAAAATGAAAGGTGAGGAATACTGAATTTTTTTTTTAAGAAAAAAAAGTGGATTTACATGATAATAAGGATGTCTTTTTGGTAAACATCGATGAAAAACATGAAAGATATTAGAATATTAACCATAAATTAGAATTATACAATTTTTACGATATCAAGTGGTTCAAATATCAATATTTGAACCACCTAAATATTGTAAATGATTTAAAAAATTTATGAAACTTAAAACCTCGGAAGTTCAAAAGTAATGTGTCTTTTTCTAGCTTCAAAATTCTGTAACCTTCATGGTCACTTGTAGAAAGTGAAGGTCCAGCCAAAGCAATGCAATCAATAGTCTAAACAATGTTATAAATTTGAATATGGATACTGCATTGCAAGAATGAATATTTATGATGCACATACCTTAGAACTAGATGATCTTCCATTTCTGGGGAGAAGAATGTTTCCTTACAAAGGGACAAAGAATTTGCGAAAGCTTTTGCAGCCAAGCTCATTGTAACCTAGGAGAAAGATATAAAGTGCCAATACTTCATTACAGTCTAAAGCTAAAACATAAATAATATTAATTATAAAAGTAATAAATGTAGCCGGACAATTACTAAAGGTTCTAGATTGTAAAATGGCATAAATATGTAAACGGGATAAACTGGCATCTTGAAATTTTAAACTACTCATCAACATGGGAATGACATAGCCTGTAAATAAATTTACACACTGATCCATGTATACATATGCAGGAGCTCCCATATGTAGATATTTTTATATTTCTATGAAGTGTGTAAATACAACACACATAGATATGCACAAATATCCATGGGGAATATTATACTGCAAATATATAATATATGCTAGAGAGATTGAAGCTATTAGTAACTTTCACTAGGATCGCCCACAACTCGAAAGCAGAACTTTTGAATAAATATATGTTTCTAAAGTTCTATAGACAGATAATTGCGAAGCAAAGAGGGTTATATTCAGTTCAAATACAAAACATTTGTATTTAGTTGACAATATCAAGGTGTATATTCAAAGAACAAGATTCTAGTTCAGCTCGAATTAGGAAAAATAACCGAATGAAAATGTCAAAAGTAGTAAAGTACTTTCGACTACAATAGATGTTCCATTATTTGTGCTCCTATAATCGTAAGTCGCTGTGCTTGAGGAAATTACAAGTCAATATCAAGATGAGTGTTTTATATAGAAGAGAGATCATCTGTGCTCTTTACCTTGAAAGCAGCAACTGGCTTGGTCAGGAGATACCGCCACACAAGCCCACTGAAGTTGATCAATTGTCATTACCCATGGAGAAGAAACATAAACAATGAAACATCTTAATTTATTTAGCCATCATCCATCAATACCTATTTCCAGTGGGAGGCACAGAACATACGAGTACAGCACCTGCAAGTTCGGGGTGTAAAGAATCTGCCAGAAAATCAAGAAACTGTAAAACTTTACTGTTATTTTAACCATTACATTCACAAACAAAACTGCACGAAAAGAAATAGTGATCTTACTAAGTTTGGTGGCCAAGCTAAAAAGTATTTACATGAAGATTTTAAGTTCCACGCACCATACTGACAAGGCAGCAGCACCCCTTGTGCCAACTATCTTAAAAATTTTCAACTAAAATAGTAGTAGGATTGCTTTTCAAGATATTTTCTTTAACTACTGACGCATTTGATCATATGAATTTGAGGCTTAAATTCAATCTCCCCATATATGCAACCCTTGATCTCACGAAAATCAAAACAATTTTAACATAGACTGACCAAATTAGTCAGAAATAATGCATAGATCTTTTAGCTTTACCATCTTAAGCATGACTATGCATTTGAATTGAAGATCTCAATGAAAATGAGAGTCAATTCTAGGGAAATCTGGTTAAAATTTGAATCCTATAATTAATGAAAGCTATAGTATATTTAACAATTTTATCTGAAATTAGACAATAGAATATGAAGATTTGTTAGAAAGTAAAAAATGTAACTATGATTAAAAGCAAAACAAGAGTCAAAGCGTATTGGCGACACAAGGTTAATGACACGGACTGCTGTGCTAAGTATCAGCAAAGCATGTGCAGGGGCTTGCCACCCACTAAGCTGCAAATATGAGCACATATCGTGTTCACAGAAGAAGTAACATTGGAGTAAGCGCAAATGAAACCTTCCTTCACCATAAGTTGATACTAACCAGCTGAAGATGGCCGATCATCAGAAGAACGCTTATTCATCATGTTTGAAATATAAGACTGAACAATCAATCCTCCAAATGAATGTCCAATCAGAACAGGTGGCGAGCTTATCTCCTCCCGGATGAAATTAGCTATATCACTCGTATGTGTCTACTGCAGAAACTTTTATACATTGATCAGATAATATTGAAAAGTAGAAGGCCTTAAAGTTTCTCAATTGAAAGGTTATGTTTAAAGTTTTAATTAGATTCTAGTTAAACTTGATTTGATAAGCAGTTATTTTAGTCATGTACCTCAAGAGTTCCAGCCACTGCCCCTGGAGGTACGTCACTTTCACCCTGTAGGTAAGACAATTGAGAAAACACAGTATGGGAAATTAGGTTGTTTTCATACACATAGCTTTCTCAGTAAAACATTTATAACACCACATTATTGATTGCTTTGACGAATCAATACTTCTCGACTGTAGATCAGCTAAAAGTTTTTTACAAGTTACAACTGAGTAAAAATTTCACTAAAACAAATGTCATGTATTACTAGATGACTACAAAAAGCAATCCAACTTACAAGATATATAATGCATCACATAGTATTCTGTCTTGTTTAGCTTTTTTGCTTGCTTGCTCTTCATAGTATATTTGATGTTGCATGAGATAGAACTCCAACATTAGGAGTGTAGCTCTGCAAGCTGACATTTCAGTAGCATAGCTTATTCAATTTATCTAATGAGCCCTTGTTGATTTTAGGGCCTCACAGGATAAATTATGATTAGTTGGAGCATTAATATTATGAATTTTCAAAAGTTACAGAGGGCAAATGTCGCTCTAGCATAATGTTCCACTTTTGTAGTTTCATAACAAGTTTGTGCATCTTTATAAACTTAAAAGGGTTTTGAGTAAAGCTTCTTGATAAGTAATAATAGCATTATTACGAGCCTCTTCGAAAGCTTTCCATTGAAGCATTCAATCAGTTCTGGAGCTTCATACACAACAAAAGCATCAGAGTTTTTGTTTGTCAAATGCTTAGATACAGCTTTCAAAATAGAGAAGCCACTTCAGAAGATATTCAAAACGCACGCTAAATATTATGATAAGCAAATGCATATATGCCAACACACTGAAGCCTACCACACGTAGTCAATGTCCCTTGACCAGTGCAGCCACCTTTAGATAAATTCATTCAAATTCTCATCACTGAACTAAAATTATATGAACATTTGGAACAAAACAAGAAGAGACCCAAACTGGCAAGTTTAACGGATGGTTATGTAACGACCCAGCCCACTGGCAATAATAACTCGTTGGGCCCAACCACCGGCCCAAAATGCTTAAGCCCAGTTATTATTACTAGTTCCAAGTCTCATATAAACCCAATGACAAACCCATTCCCATCCGATGTGGGACTATTGGGGTGTCACAGACTCCCCCCGTTAAGGCCCTGACGTCCTCGTCAGTCCAATCACACACACGGCCAAGAACACCGGACGATGTGAGACTCGTCTCGCCAGTCCGTCATCCAGACCCTGGCTCAGCCGAGACTCGCCACACATGTCCTGCTGGTGAACCGGCTCTGATACCAAATGTAACGACCCAGCCCACTGGCAATAATAACTCGTTGGGCCCAACCACCGGCCCAAAATGCTTAAGCCCAGTTATTATTACTAGTTCCAAGTCTCATATAAACCCAATGACAAACCCATTCCCATCCGATGTGGGACTATTGGGGTGTCACAGGTTACCTAATTCGCAATACACCCTTCGAATTTCGAATTGGAATGTGCATTTCAATTTGTGGATCGCCAGCGGACTGGAATGGCAAAACAACCAATCCCATCCTAACCTATTATACTCTATACTGAAATCATATTAAGACCAATACACACACATAAACTTAGGTATACTAGAATATACGTATGTACATATGTATGTATGTATATGATATTTTTTATTTATTTACATTTTGTGTTTCAAGTAAGTATTTTCTATTTCCATAAACATGCCAACGAAGACTACCCCCATCGTACCATGTTTTACAGTAAGTGCCTAAGTGGCATTATGCGAACCCATCCCCATTCTGCAAACTGTATTGATCCGCTTTCTAGGTAACCTAGGTTTGACTATAGTAGCACATCTAAAGCTTGGACCAGCATTATTACATAGACTAAGGACCTGTCTGGTACTGACAGCGGCCTAATGTTAGCGGGCCAAAAGGTTGTCACGGAAGCATATAAAGACCTGCTTCTTAGTTTTTTCGTCAGACTGCAGAAACAAAATTTTAACTGAACCAACGCAATTTGCGAAATGTAATACCACTTAGTGATTAGTGAAATAGAAAGAGTACTTTCATTTGAACTTTCTCAGTGCTTGCACCGCATTCTGCCAGCAGCTCCATGTTGACCCTAAGTAGAAGCAGCATATGATTCCATGTACTTTTATCAAGCGTAAAAAAGAATGTTACCCAAAAGTCGGTCTACTAAAATCCAAGATTAATCTTACATGCAAGGTAGATGTCACTCGAAGCATGCTAGGCGCCGTTACAAGAAAGGTAACAGAGCAGATAAAGGAGGCGGATTCAACCCGTTATATGCTGGATGAAACGAATCAGAAATTATGACCTCTTTGAGCTCAGGGGGACTAGTTCTGTAGGAAATGGTTCAGAATATTCTTGAAAATAAGGGTAAATTAAAAATGTGATGTGGCCAATTTAGCATTGTGCCACCAGGCTAAGCCGGATCGAACAAAATTCAATTGACGCCCAGTTGGTGTAAGTTGGGCTAGTTTAAATGCTGGTTTGACCTTTTTTGGGTTAAACGGCCATAACTTGTGCGCCGGTGTCTATTTTCAACATGCAACCACAGTCCCGAAATAATCTTCGGGCTGCACGCGTTGAACAACTTTGCTGTTTCAGCTCAGTTTTGGACCCAAATTCAATCGTTTAGGCCCCCAGATTTATAGTTTTGGGTGTTCTTTTATTATCCTTTGGAAAGTTTGTGTTGTTTCATTTGTTATTCTGATTTAGGCCAGGGTTTTGCAATACTCCTTGTTGATTAGAAGTAGAAGATATTTTGACATGGATGTGTTTTTTTACAAATTTTTCGGTTCTAGAAGAAAACTCTTCTAAGCCTCTCGTCCGTCCTTGCGGTTCTTCCATTTCAAACTCAGTGAGGGCTACGCCGAAATGTCCCTCGTGCGCTTTAGTTCATCCCTCAATTAACCCCTCGTAATACAACTTGTGTTAATTTTCACACCTGCGCGTTGTCTCTATATCCGATAGATCCAAACTTTGAGATAATAGTTGAAGAATTCAGCTATAGAGCTCTATAGAAACAAGTTACAATGACCTAGAGTCATTCAAATACATCAAATGGTATAACGCCTAATTTGATAATATGGTGGCTAAAAGCACCTGGAAAATTTCAAAAGCACTTGCAATTTATCCCCCTCCAATGCTACAAAATTGCGACTGCAACTGCAACTTAACTTACTATAACACCCCAACAGTCCCACATCAGATAGGAAAGGAGTTCTGATTGAGAATATAAGAGGTTGCGAACTCTAGTAATAATAACTGAATTTAAGCATTTTGAACCAGTGGTTTGGTCTCAAATGAGTTATTATTGCTAGTCGGTAAGGTCGTTACACTTAGGGCGCGTTTGGTTCGCACTATAAAAGATTACTAGAAGTAAAAGGATATTCGAGGATCTTATTCCTATTCATCCTATTACTAAGAACGTAGTATTGCAGTGTTTGGTTCGTACCGTCATATTATTTAGCCATGTTATTTAAGATTGCGAAAAATATATAATTAATTAACTTATTTTTTTAATTAATTTTAAAAAATACTATAAAAAATTTTCAACATCTTTTTTAAAAAAAGAGAGAGAATATATGTTAGAAAGGGAGAGCATAATTTTAAAAATAGAAAGAGAAATAAAGTCGAAGTTAGAGAAAATGAGAGGGTTGAAATTTTAAAAAAAGTGGGAGAGAAATAGATTAGTTTAGAAAGAAAAAAAGAGTTAAAGTTTAGAGAGAAAAAAATAAGTTTAGAGAGAGAGAGAGAGAGAGAAATGAGGTTAGAGAGTAAAGAAAAATAATACCAACTAGTCGGCGGGTAGGAAGAAAGAAATAGATTAGACATATTATAATTACTCCAATCCATTAATATAAGAATACCCAGCTCCCTCAAATAGTACTTTGCGATGCGTCTCATTTCCAAGTAAATCTAATATTACCGACTATATTACCCAGTGAGTTTAGCCAAACACCGTCAAAACGCACCCTTAGTATTAAAGTCGAGCTTAAACATTTTGAGCCGATAGTTTGGACCCAACAAATTATTATTGCTAGTAGATTATTAACTACTGAGCTTAAGCATTTTAGACCGGTGATTTAGACCCAACGAGTTATTATTACTAGTGGGTCGGATCGTTACACACTTATTATTATGGCATGAGAAGGCAAATTAGCAAACAGGTAGAATGCAGAAAAGAAAGAGAGAGACCTGGGCGAAGAGGCTGAGGGCGTAGCAGTCGAAGCCGGCGCGGGCGAAGAAGGGGAGCCAGTGCTCGGCCCAGCACCAGGCGGCGTGGAAGCTGCCGTGCACCATCACCAGCGCCGGCGGCTTCGATCTCGCGGCCGTCGTCTCGGCCTTGTGGGAGATGACCTCCAGGGCCAGGCCCGAGGAGGGCAGCCGGTGGAAATGACGCGACTGCCCCTCCCTCAGCTCGTAGGAGGCGGCGGCAGGGGGCAGGGGCAGCTTGGTCTTTTTGCTGGGTCGGCGGCTGGCTGACAAGGAAAAGGGTTGCGGTCGGGGCGGGTGAAGGAGAGGGAGGAAACGGGCGCCCATTGCTGGCTGCCGCTGAGAGTGACGCGCCTCACGCGGACTCGTAGAAGCGGTATGTGAAACCATTATCTAACTTCGGGAACAACTTTGGTGGGTTGTCCCCTGAACTTTGGTGGGGAGCTTTTTTTTTTTTTATAAATTAACCCTCCAAAATTTTAAAATTGGAGAAATAATTATTTGAAAAAATAATCCTTCTTTCGCCACGTAGGCGTACGTGGGATTTTTGCTATGAAGGCGGTGAATCATTCACCGTTTTTAGATATATATTATTAAGGCGGTGTACAGATAAGACAGTGAATCATTCACTGTCTTTACATATATATTATGCCTTTAGTGCAAAATATTCTAAATTTATCGAAATTTATTTAAGTCCTGAAGATAAATACAAATAAGACGGTGAATCATTCACCGCCTTTACATATATATTATAAAAGCGGTGAATGATTCACCGCCTTCATTATATATATCTAAAGGCGGTGAATCATTCACCGCCTTTATAGTAAAAATCTTACGTGGCAAAAGGAGGGTTAGTTTTTCAAATAAAATTTTGATAGGGTTATTTTGTCAATTTAAATTTTTTAGAGGGTCATTTTATAAAAAAGCCCTCAGTGTGTTGTCCCCTGACAACATCCCATTAATTAAATTAAAAAGTTATAATCTTTTATCCAAAAATTAATAATTTTTTACTAAAATTAAAAAAATAGATGTAGATAAAAATTTTGTTTGGAATTGCGAGAAGATTGCGTTACGTACGTGCGGTGAGAAAGTATGTTGAAAAAAATACCCTATCTGTTTTCGTACGTAATATTGCGTTCGGTTCTACTATATTTTCTACAGTCCTACCAGACAACGTAGAAGTATATCTCTATATAGTTTTTCCACAATTCCATTTTATCTTATAGCGTTAGATAGGTATCAATACTAAACTAAGCCAAAATTGATATACGAAAGTAGATGGGAGACTCTTCAACAAGGCATATTCTTGTATTACTAGTGTAGTAATTCGTACGATGCGATGGATCGATAACTGAGAAAAAATAGAAAACGGTGATAAAAGAAGACAAAACGGCAATAAAAGAAGTGACTATGAAGAGTGGGAATCTTGTCGATGAAAAAAGGTAATAGCAGAAGAGGTGTAAGCCGATTCAAGCAAAAAAAAAAAAAAAAAAAACCCCGCTTTGATTCAAGCAAAAAGAAGAAAAACTTGAGTCGGTTCGGGTGGAGTCCATACTCGATAGTGATCGATTCGATTCGAGCAAAAAAAAAAGAAATATTCAGTCAACGATGGAAACACGAGGAGTAGTTGGGTGGGTTCAGTCCAATGCAATAGGATGACCAGTTCGGTTCAAATAAAGAAAGAGGAAAACTAGGTTCGGTTCAAGTAAAGAAAGAAGGAAATATTTGGAAGACTTGAGCTAGTTTGGGAAAGCTCAAATATAAGAATGATCGATTCTGTTCAAAAAAAAAAAAAGAAAAAAATAATTCGGTTTGGTTTAAGCAAAAAGAAGAGAAAAACATGCGGATGACTTGAGCCGATTAGAGATGGAGCTCATACTCAACAATGAAGAAAATATTGTCATGTGGCAAATTTAAGAGAAATTATGTATATGCATGAAAATATGGACTATTTGGATTTACCTATCTAATCTTTCAAAATTTTAATTTTTTTACCTAACCTTTCAACTTGTTGAAGTTGAATCGATCAATGACACTTTGACTCTAATATTAGAGCTGTGAGAACTTTCTTGAAATATATTAATTAAATCTGTAAAGATAAACGGAAGTGTCGCTGACTAACTCAAATCAAATAAGTTGAAATGTTAGGTAGTAAAATTAAATTTTTGAATGGTTGGATAGCAAAATCTGAATGGTCTATAGTTTAGAAAAATTCCATATGTTTTTACCTATAAAAATTATACACACGTGACTACACCGTCACTTTTTGCCAGAAATTCTCAATATTTTAAAAATCAAATTAAAAAATAATATGAAAATATTACTGGATCAAAAATCACCAGTTCAATCGATCGATGGGTCAATACTAGTTGAACCAATGTCACTAGCATGACCAAATTAAGTAGATATATATTTTCAAGTTTCGTTTTTTATAAGACTAATATGTTTTAAAGAAAAATAAACTTAGCTAAGTTGATTTTAAGTCGTTGGATTTTAATATAATTTTGATTAAAAAAATACCAAGTGCTTTGGTTAAAACAATGACTGATTCACTGTCTCAATTGTTGAACTGTTGGTTCAAACTGTTCAATGCATTTGTTTGTTGACGTACATGGTTTAAAGGTTAAATCAAATCTCATTATAAACTTGATCATGATTGGATTGGTCGAACTCGCTGGTCCGACTCGATTTTTAAATCATTAGAAACTATAAGCAAAATTTCACATGTACCTTTGTAGAAGTCTCACATTAATAGCCGTCTAAATTATGAAATATCATAACAAATTTTCTAAGTTTTAAAAAGGAAATTCACAGATGCCCCCCCTAGGTAACCTTATACAATACATGGTCAAAATTATATACTTTTGTGCTTTTGGGTTCGATCTATATGCCTAAAAAATAAACTAAATCCGCTCCGTTTGCATTTCCATGATGGGCCGAAAGACTCTCCTTGTAAGTGCGTTATATTCGTATCGGCCCATGGACCGTGTGATGGGCTCACGGTACCCATTTGAACCATTTACTTCTTAACTAACTATTTGGAAATATATGATCACTATAATGCCCTACTAAGCAGTGGGTCACCCATCCTTGAACTATTCTATCTCTAGCACGATTAATCATCTTAACTTTTTGGACCTAGCCAGTAGCCATCGATAGGGGTGGAGTGGGCCCGAGTCTAAACAAGGTCCGACCTCATGGGCCATGTATAGGTAGGGCTTTGGATATTGAAATTATCACTGTGGGTGTGGGGTGGGTTTAAAAATTGACGCTCAATGAAGTTTTAGACCTATTTGGACATGTCCAAGCCCAGTCCTGGCCCGACCTAAAACTCCAGCACATTAGTTACCAAAATAAGAGTTCCGGTCTACTATACTATTGGTAGCACGGAGGGTTCCGTGCTATCAAATTGTTATCGATGATGCGATTTCTAAATCGACGATCGGCTCCGTTAGACTTGATCTGCACTATTGAAAGCATTCGAAAACTAAATTTCAGATTTTTTCGACATCATTTGACTAGTGATCAAAAGATATCAAAATTGACAATTTTAATGGCCAATGTGGTGTGTTTGAGAGTTTAACGGTGTAAAACAATTCAAATCCGATGAAAATTTTATAAAATTTTTTTTTTCACTATTTAGAGTATGATTAGTATATCTGATTTTGAATTTAAATCTTTTATCATCATTTTTTATGAGATTTTTATTTTCAGCCGTTCAATTTTAGACTACTTGTTTGATAGGTAAATGATATCGAAAAATTATGATTTAGTTTTTAAATACTTTTAATAGTGTAGATCAAGTCTAACGGAGTCGATTGTCGATTTGGAAGCGCGTCATCGAAAACAACTTGCTACGAGCCTTAGTGCTACTAATAGTATAGTAGCCTAGCTCATATATATATATATATATATATATATATATATATATAGAGTAGAGCTAGAATACTTTTAGAAGCACCAAGCTCTTGGTGCTTCCAAGTTTGTAGCCCCACCCTAATTACTAATACTCCTTGGATCAAACACTATTCCACCTACCACCAACTACCACCACCTACCACCATCATCTCAACCCCACATCAATCCATCCAATGGTTAAAAACTCAAAAGCACGAACTAATTGGTCTTTTGAAAGTATTCTAGCTCAACTCTATATATATATATATATATATGTATATATATATATATATATATATATGTATATATATATACATATATATATATATACATATATATATACATATATATATATGGTAAATTGCATTGTTATTACGAACTTTTGGTGAAGTTTCACTTTACCCTCGAACTCTTAAATTTGACATTTAACCTCCTAAACTCTAATATTTTGTTCATGTTACCCCTTCCGTCGGTTTTCCGTTAAGCTCAGTTAATTGGGGCGGCGGGTAAAACGAATGAAATATTAGAGTTTAAGTGTTAAATGTCTATTTTATGAGTGCAGGGGTTAAGTGAAACTCGCCAAAAGTTCGAGGAAATGTATGCAAAAATTACCCAAATTTTTACTATAAATTATTTTTATATTTTTATATTTCTAATTGGCTGAAATGAAGTACAAAATCTCTTTTAAGTGTATTTTATAAAACAATGCTTCTAAAGATAAAAGGGACAAACAAGTACTACAGAAAATTAATTGAGAATTAAAATCTCTATATCCGAGTGAGGACACCTATTGTCAATCAATCATATAAGCGAGTATACCGGGATAGTAGAGTGTTCGAGCATCGTAGGTAGTTAGTATCGCTATTTTTTTTATCTTTAAGCAACTCTAATTTATTTCTTTCACTTTTTTTTTTTTTGAGAGATAGGTAGCATTTAGAAATAAACTTAGCTAGAAATGTGAATCAACTAAGATTCGAACTAGGGTCTCGGAAACCAACCACAAAGCCTTTTGCCACTTGCTCAGGGGACGGTCAGTCTTTCACTTTTATTTTATTACAATATTTATTACAATAAAATGTAGGATAAATTATGGTATGATTTATTTTAGAATAAAAAATATATATAAATTCAAGATCACTAACTTGAGAATTAGTAGTCAATCTGTAAGTAACATATTATAATAAAATAATTTATAGTCAAGAGTCTACGGGGTAAATTGCCTTTCTTTGCCTCCTGAACTTTTGGCGAGTTTCACTTAACCCCCAAACTTCTAAAATAAACATTTAACACCTAAACTCTAATATTTCATTCGTTTTATCCATTGTCGATTTCGATTAACGGAGCTTAACGGAAGCGGCGGAAAGGGTAACATGAACGAAATATTAGAGCTTAGGGGTTAGATGTCCATTTTAGGAGTTCGAGGGATAAAGTGAAACTTAACTAAAAGTTCGGGGGGGTAATGCAATTTACCATATATATATATATATATATATGTGTGTGTGTGTGTGTGTGTGTGTGTGTGTGTGTGTGTGTGTATAGAATTGAGCTCCTATACGTTTAAAAGTACCAAGTCGTTGGTCTTGTAAGTTTTGACCCCTGGATTAAGGGTTGTATGGTTAGGATGATGTGGCCCCTAGGGTTGAGTGGGTTTTTTGGTTGAATAGTATAATCTAACGGGTGAAAATGATCAAAGATATAGATCTAACGGTAAAAAATTTACAAGCACCAAGTGCTTGATGCTTTTACCAAAGACCGTCTTAGGACTCTCTCTCTCTCTCTCTCTCTCTCTCTCTCTCTCTCTCTCTCTATAATATATATATATATATATATATATATATATATATATATATATATATATATATAATACTAACGTGCGACGTGCAAATGTATGTAAAAATTATTTTAATTTATTTCAAATCAATATAAATTTTTACATCATATTTATCTAAAAAATTACAATAAAAATTATATTTTATTAATTTATATGTTACATTTTATTAGAAAATATTTGCAATACCCTATAATATTTTTCCAATATATACATTAAATATTTTTATATATTTTTTGAATTTTGATAAAATTAAAATTTAAGTATTTTGTTTAAACTAAAATTGTCAAAATTTAATTCACATTTACTTTGAAATTTAAAATTAAATTTTGATTCACCATAATTAAATATTTTAATTTTTAATTCAAATTTGATATCCAAAATTTAAAAATTTAAATTTGTTAAAATTTAATTTTGATCTACTGTAATTAAAATTTTTTAATTAATTGTTAATCCAAATTGATATCCAAAATTAAATTTAATTCATGATTTAAACTCAAATTTTAATTTTCATATAAAATCTATAGATATGAATGCTATTTTTTAATAGATTTATCATAACCATTCGTTTTTGTTTAAAATATTTTTTAATAAATTAATCATAACCTTTTTTTTTTTATTTCCGTCCGTCATTATAAGAATTTCCCTATACTTTTGTATATAGTATAGATAAGTATGAAGTGTAAAAAGCATTATTGTTATAATATAAGTTATTAGATAAGATGAAATATATATATATTATGTAATTTACGGTTATTAGAAGATAGGTTATTCTTATAAAAGGTAAAATTTGATATACACTGAGGCAATTTAAGTAAAAAAAAGAAGTAACAAATACTTAATTCGTCAACCATTGGATTAGATCCAATGACTAAAATTTAATACACATTATCATAATTTAAAAATAAAATAAAAATCATACGACTATGATTTGTATCCATAAAAGTTGAATAAATGATATTGTTATTATGTGATTGAAATTATATTAATAGGGAGTGAACATTTTGGAAAAGAAATTTTTTAAAACTTTTATGAGTAGTATAGATATTTATCCGATAAGTATAACATTATTAAGTATATATATTAATATATATGATTGATAATATGAGACTTTGAGATTGAGTTGGATATTGGTGATGATTCAGGGATGAACTAATAATGTGATCAAACTCTAGGTAATTTTGAACGAGTAATGCTAGGTGTACGCCCAAAGGGGTGTACATCTTACAACTCCACCCATCCTTGGGTGGAGAGTAATTCACCGGTCACATCATGTGACTGGTGAGTCAATTCCCACCTAAGAATGGGTGGGTTGTGAGATGTACACCCTTTTTGGGGTGTACATCTAGCACTTTTCAATTTTGAACATACAAAAATAATATTTTATTTAATTTAATACAGTAACTAATATATATATATGGGCTAACTGATAAATGCATAGAGCGGGCCTCAACAAAGACGATGTGTATTGAGCATTGGGCTTGGGCCTAGACTGGGCCAAATTTTTTAAAAAAATTGGCTACAAGCCTCACCCAAAGCTCAATTTTTCTTTTTGGGCTAGGCTTGGGTAGGGGTGGAAACGAGCCGAGCTTGAGCGAGCTTACCTCAGCTCAAGCTTGGCTTGAAATTAATTTCGAGCCTAAATTTAGGCTCAAGCTCTCGGCGAAATTAATTGAAATGAGCGAGCCTAACTCGAGAGCTGAGCTAAACGAGCCCCCAACGAAATTTTTAATTTTAAATTAATTTTTGTAAAACATTATCTCAAATTTGATACAAAAATATCTAATAGTTCAACATATAAAATGAATGCATAAAATAAGATATTATAATATTATAAAAATTAGAAAAAATAATTCTCGAGCAAGTGAAAAAGAGAGAGAGAGAGCAATTAGAGTAGAATTTCTTGATTTAATTTTGTGGGCCCAATAATCTAAATTCTATATAGATATAATTAAAATACATAATATACATTATTTTATATAATTAAAGTATATATTATATATAATTATATATATAGAGAGTTAAATTATATTGTTTTGAGTATAGATCCATTTATACTCATCGCTTTTCGATCGTTGGATTTATTCTTTTAACTATTTCAATCCTGAGACCACTATCATCCTAATGGCACATCCAACGATCGAGAATTTATAAGTATAAAGAGATCTATACTTATAAGAGTATAATAGCCCTATACTATATTATAATATTATACATATATTTAAACTACTATATTATATTAATAGTGCAAATGGCTTGCAATTTGTTTTTCGGCCCTTGTATGAAGGGATGGGCGGTCAGGCCGCTAGTAGCCCCTAGGGTTCGATGGGTGGCTAGTTGAATAGTGTGATCTAAGATGAAATTGGCCAAAGGGATAGATCTAACGGAAGAAACTCGAGAATACCAAATGCTTGGTACGTACTATCGGTAGTACAGTAGTTGAACTCTATATATATAGGTAAATCTAACGATAGTAAACTCGATTGCACAAAATGCTCAGTACTATCAAGAGTATAGATAGTATAGTAATGGAATATATATATAGAGAGAGAGTCGCTACTATATTATCGATAGTACAAAATACTTAGTGTTATCAAATTTTGTACCGTTAGATCTAATCCTCGACCATTTTCACCCATTAGATTATACTATTCAACTAATCTCCCATTCAATTCTAGAGAATCACTATCATCCTAACTACACATCTCATCATCCAATGATGAAAATCTAATGAAGTGGTTGGTACTATTAATGATATTGTAGAATATATATATATATATATATATATATATATATATATATATAGAGTTGAGCTAGAATACTCTCAAAAGCACCAAAGGCTTGGTGCTTTTGAGTTTTTAGCCATTGGTTGGAGAGATGTAGGGTTGAGATGATAGTGGTAGGTAGTAATAAATGGTGGTAGGTGGTGGTAGGTGGAATAGTGTTTGATCCAAGGGGTATTAGTGGACAAAAAGTAGATCCAAGGGCTAGAAACTCAAAAGCACCAAGAGGTTGGTGCTTTTGAGAGTATTCTAGCTCAACTCTATATATATATATATATATATATATATATATATATATATATATATATATATATATTCGAGCTTTCGAGCTTTTCGAGCCTAATTCGAACGAGCCTAGTAATACTCAAGCTCGGCTTGAAATTAATTTCGAGCCGAGATTCAGGCTCAAGCTCAGCTTGGAATTAATTTGAGCCGAGCTCGAGCGAGCCAAATATCGAGCCGAACGCGAGTCGAACACGAGCCGGCTCGCTCGTTTGCCAGCCCTAGGCTTGGGTATAGAATGACCCCATGCAAATCCGATCAGTTTCACTTGTAGCCACCGATTAAGATATATAGTACTATTCCAAATCCTGCTACCGTTTGGTTCGGGGTTAAGGAAAAACTAGTTATTCCAGGGATAGTGTTAAGTTCAGGGTTAAGGTGGAGTTAGAATATTTTTGTGTTTGGTTGAGGGTTTGAAGTTAGTCAAGATAGTGAAAAATAGTATTTGGTTGGAGTAGGTGGGTTAAGAAAGATAGTGGGTTATTATGAATAGAAATAGTATTTGGTTGGGGTTTGATGGGGTTAGGTGGGATTAGCTAAACCGGAATAACCCATTTGAGGTGGGGTTGAATAACCCTACCTATTTTTTAGGGCGTTTGGGAATAATATGGGGGTTAAGGGGTGATTAAGGGGTTATTCCACCCCTTAACCCCCAACCAAACAATAGCACAATCCGCTCCCCTTTCAGCTCTGATGTCCTCGTCAGCTTCTAGCACACTCACAAGCACTAAGTGATGTGAGATTCGTCTTGTTGGCTTTAGCTGATCTTGTTGGGAGAGCCTGCCATCCGCAACAGTCATATTAGTCGAGGAGCCGCGTTCTTCCCGCTGTATGACCTAGCTCAGTCGAGACTTATTTCAAATTTTTCGGCTGGTGATTGATTCTGATACCAACTATGACGTTCTGCTTTCCAGGAGGTCACTTATTTTTGAACTACTCTAATTCTAACATGCTTAACCCTCTTAATTTGTTAGATGTATATAATCATCGCTCAAAATGCATGCTATAACTGAGTTAATAGGTTTAGTCTTATTACATACCTATAGGGCTATTCCAAATTTTAGGAGTATTATAATTTACATAATAATAATCATTGGGTATAGATCATGGCAGGTAATGAGATTCCAAAGAATGTGCTCTGGACTCATATAAATTAATATGGTCATAATAAAGTCTATATTCATGAAGTAGTTGATGAATTTTTTGTGACCTACACTCCAACAATACGAAAACTAGCAAAAGCTTTTTTGTTTACCCTCACTAGATTCTACCAAGTTTTAGTTAAATGTGGTTGCTTAGAAGAAAAAGAGTCTCTCTAATTAGACTACAATAAAGAAAGTGGGTTTGAATGCTCTACCTACTCTCTAATAAACTACATGCGAACAATAATAAACTATACATATATATATTAGAGTCAAAAATGCATCACTACAAGCATTTGACTATTGTTAGGAGACACTGTTTAGTTCGACCTTTTAGCCATCATTATTGTTGGAATCTATAGTAAAGTAATGTCCAAATAGAGCTAGTAAAAAAAACAAAAAACAAAAAAGATATTATCTATACAGCCTATATATTAGGGGTGTAAACGAGCCGAACACGAGCGAGCTGGGGTCGGCTCGTGTTCGGCTCGTTATTAAATGAGCGAAAACTCATTAAAGCCGAAAAAATTTCGTGTTCGCTCGTTTATTAAAGGGCCAAACACGAGTGGCTGTGACCAACGAACCATAAAAAAAAAAAAAAAAATTAAATATGTTAAAAAATAAATTTATAAAATTTTATCCATTAGACTTTGATCTAATAGTTAAAACTTTATATACAATTAAATGAGTTTTTTTATAACTAAGCTTCCATTTATATTTTTATTTTGCTAAAAATTAAATATTAATAAAAATATATATTATATATAATTATTTATTTATATATATATAAAAATATAAATTATATAAATATAAAATATATGTATTCGAGCTGTTATCGAGCCGAACACGACCCGACTGACTCATGTTCGGCTCGTTTATTAAACGAGTTGAATTTTTTAGCTCGTGTTCGACTCGTTACTAAACGAGCGAGCCGATCTTGAACTCATTTCGAATCGATTGAACACGAGCTCACGAGCAGTAATTTGGATTGCCACCCCTAGCCTATATATTATATGGTATGCATCTTACACTACTGATTTATTAGTATTTAACAAATAAATAAAATAAATGAGTAAATCTTATTCTTTTTAGGTGATCGAAGATGTAACATATACACCTATAATATAGGTGTACAAATAGTATTGCTCATTTTGAGAAATACTAAGTAGTTGTTTGTTAATAATCCTCAGAGTTTTTTGCTCAGGACCAAAGAATTAAAGCAAAATTTTTAAGCTAGAGCTTCTGATCATGATTTCCTAGGTATAGATGTGCATCTTGGTTTGATTTTCCAACTAGCTAAAAATTCTCGACTTTTTGGTTTTGGGTACTCCTCAAATTAAAGAAGTTAATCCTTGAATTAAACCAGGTAAAACAAAACATTCATTGTTTCTTTTAATAATGATGGTATAAATCAAAGTAATTAATCTTTGAGCTTAATTAATACCAAGGGGCCAATCTCTGTTCAGATTTATTCCATATCCCACTATTTAGATATTGCATATGGTAGTATATATATTTTAAATGCTTAATAAACAATAAAAAAATTGCAGTAACTAGTTTTTAGTTATATTGACCGTATCTAGTGCAGTTAGCTATTGACGGTTAATTAGAACTCAAGAACTTAAGTTCAAAAGCTATTTATATTACATTTCTAAATTTAGTTCATTTAAAAAAATGAATGAAACAGATAGTTACATTACCTTACTTTTTTCCAAAAAAGAAAAAACATGAACTATATACTAATTTGTCTATCACAAGAAGAAATAAGCATACCATGACCTTCTAATCAAGAAAGTGATTCCTTTACCCAATGGTGGCTTGTTAATAATTATTACTTTTTTGAGAATCCTTTGTCAAAATTAGGTATGAGGTTCTATTAATTAAACAAACTCTAAATGTGCTTTGAGCATTAATTAAGGCTCAATATGAAAAAGGCTAGCTCTTTGTGACCAACTTGAAATCGAAGTCATAACTTTGAAAATATGAATCATATATATATATTGTAGCTACGGTCCAAAAGCTTCTAAAAATAACAGTAGCAAATCACCTAGAATTCCTAGCCTAGCTTGAGGTTACATTGTTAATTAAATCCACCATACTATGTGACATGTAACATAAAATCCATTGAGATTGCTAATTAACAAA
This sequence comes from Aechmea fasciata, assembly GCA_025177825.1. Lineage (NCBI taxonomy): Eukaryota > Viridiplantae > Streptophyta > Magnoliopsida > Poales > Bromeliaceae > Aechmea > Aechmea fasciata. The sequence goes on along the minus strand of CM045930.1, from coordinate 3,915,715 downwards.
CTCTACTCTTTTTATTAATCATTATGATGGATTATAAAATCCATTGATATGTGTTTCGACCTCATAGTTTCTGTTAGATATGTCTCAATTCTAGTACCGCAAGGTTTTCAATCCCTATTCTGTTTTGATTATCCCATTAAGTTAAGTTTAGATTATGTCTAATTTTATTGAGATATTCCTAATCTTAGTGGATTTGTATTCCTATTCGTATTAGGATTTAGCCACTATTATAAATATACCCTTTCTGCTATTGATTTAGTGCGGAAGATGAGAGAGGGAATATGGGTGTATTTTTGGGATTAGGGTTTTTTGAGAGAAGCATATTTTGTACACCACTTTGATTCTAATGAAGATTTTCGCTCCGTCTTCGCCCGTGGACGTAGGCCGATGGCCGAACCACGTAAATATTGTGTGCTTTATTTTCTTCTCTCTTTCTCGGATCTCTTTTGGGTATTTTCGCATCCGATTTAACTAGATCTTTTCGGTTTTAGTTCTAACAGTTTCAAATGTAACACTTTAATCTCTCAAAATTATTTCATGAGACAATTCAATCATTCCTTAATTAGTCTGGTGTTTGTAAACTTGTGATGTCGGCATCGACATTAGGCTTTCTTCTTTCTTTTAATTACTATTGAAACTCGGATAATGATATTGAAACGTAAGATCAAATTTGACAGTCAAGTTGATACTCAGAGATGAAATTGATCAAATTGATCAATTAATCAAAGTCAAATTGATAGACTAAATTGTTAGAAATTGAAAGTCTGCAGCTGGCGAAATTGCAATCCACGCAAGTTAAACTTCGACAACTAAATTTGTAATCAACCATAAACTCTAACTCATAAAACTTTTGGAGAACTGTAACCGACCGTCCCTAGAGCAAGTGGCAAAGGGCTTGGTGGTTGGTATCTGAGACCCGAGTTCGAATCCTAGTTGATTCACATTTCTAGCTAAGTTTATGGGTTTTTAGGGTTTAGGGTTTAGGGTTTAGGGTTTAGGGTTCTAAATGAAATAAACGAAGCGGGTAGCGTGCTACCTATCTCTCTCTCAAAAAAAAAAAATTTTTTGGATTGTAGGCCCTCATTCTTAATAATGTTTCTATGGTCAAACAAACAAACTTTTGGGAGCTTGGATGCTCTCATTTGGCCTTGCCTAAACCTCATTTTATCCGAAATCTACGCAATTATTCTTATGAAAAACTAACTAATCATTTCTAAAGAAACTTTGTCGAGCGAAGAGGAGACAACAAACACGCAAAAACAATCATATATCGGCGAATGATGTCTACAGGCACATTATAAAAGTGCGATCGAGTTGTTTAAAAGCTCAATTAACTAAACGAAATCCGGGTTTTCTTTCAGGGTGCAGGTGATGCCGATTTGGTGATGAGGATCACTTAAACTAATGAGTTAAGTTGTATGTAGATACTCTCAACAATTAATGTGCTTTTCTAGTACTTAAACAAATTGCACAAACGGAAATTAAGATGGCTACAAAGCCTAATGAATCCTATATATGGTGGATATTTATACAATAGGTTGTATTCGTTAGTTGTTTTTCTATTCCATTCCTTGTTCTAAGGATGGTCAATTTAGAAAGATCAATCTAGTAAATCATGTGGGACTTAAACTAATAGCTTCCATCATGTAAAGTAGATAATATTCTTTAATTTAATTTCTTTTTAGGAATAAGTTTTTGTTACGTAGGTCTAAGCTCTATTGTAACTGAGCGAGTCCTAATTTAAGCATATAGCCTCACTTTTCATACCTCCTTTTTTTGCTGGAGCTATATATATAGGTACGTATATATGTGATTTTAGCCTTTAATCAATCTATTTAATTAGCTAGATGAGAAGATATATATTTATATGTATGTTGAATCAAAATCACCATGCATGCACTTTTTACTGTGCATGCAACCAAGTAGGCATGAGTTATGCACTTTGGCTCAATCACTTTGCTCCATGAAAGCAAGAATTAATAGTATTTAGAATGATCTCAGTTGTAATTCGAATTAGAACATAATAAAATATGAACGAACCTAACTACTCGCATTGACGGGTCAGGCATAAGATCATCGGATGAAAATTGCACTAATTTTCACAATCCAAATATCCAATTAATTCACCAAGAATAGAGAGTTTTTTACAAATTCTTGTTAGATGTGTTTCGAATTCTGGAATCACAACGTTTTCTATTCTTTTTCTATTTTGATAATCCCATTAAGTTAAGTTTAGATTATGCCTAATTTAATTATGATATTTCTAATTTTAGTGGATCGATTTATAGTACTAATCATATTAGGATTTAGCCACTATTATAAATATACCTTTCATTCTATTAATTTTGGTGCAACAGATGATAGCTAGGGAATACGGGTGTATTTTTTAAGAATAGGGTTTTGTGAAAGAAGTATATTTTGTACACCACTTTAATTATAATAGAAGATCTATATATGCTATGTCTTTGCCCATGGATGTAGGCCAGTGGCCGAACCACGTAAATATTGTGTATTTTATTTTTCTCCTAGCTCTCTAGATTCTCTTTTTGTATTTTCGCGCCCAACGAGTTAGATCTTTTCTGCTTTTATCATAACAAGCTGGTATCAGAGTTGGATTGTATGTTTGGGCATTTAAGACATCGACGAAGTTTGAGATTGAAAAGTTTGATCGCTCCAATAGTTTCGCTCTACGGCAAGTTATCATTCTGATGCAATAGATGTTGCAAAAGGCGCTATTGGAGATGAGAAGATTAGCACTTCAAAGAGCTATGCGGATTTTCTCATTAAGTTTTTCGGTGATCAAGTTCAAGTATTTCATAAACTTAGTTCGCATATGCAGCAACACTTCAGGAGCTTTTGGAGGTTTTGGTGGAGAAGACGGAGAATTGAAGTCAAGGTGGAGATTGTTAGATATGCCTCGAATTCTGAAATCACAATGTTTTCTAATACTATTTTGTTTTGATTATCCATTAAGTTAAGCTTAGATTATACCTAATCTAATTAGATATTCCTAGTCCTAGTGGATTTGTATTCTTAATCATATTAGGATTTAGCCACTATTATAAATATACTAGTCTTTATTATATTAATTATGGTGTGGTAGATGAGAGGAAGTATTTATTTTTTGGGACAAATTTTATGAGAGACATATATTTTGTACATTACTTTGATTATAATGAAGATCTCCACTATATCTTCGCCCGTGGATATAGGCCAGTGGTCGAACCACGTAAATATAGTGTGCTTTATTTTTCTTATCTTTTTCTCGATTCTCTTTTCGTATTTTCGTGCCCAAGAAATCAGATCTTTGCTACTTTTATCATAACAATAATTCTCCTTTTATCAAAGAGTATTAGCTAGAAAGAGAGGGTTTTTTTTTTTTTTAAATTTTAAGAGAGAAAAACAAAATTAGCGTCTACTTTCACCTTTCTCTTGTTAGATTATGTGAAGCAATATCCTGAGTCAATGTCATGGTGAAGGAAGTCGAAGATTTGAGGTTTTTGGATGTTGGGTATTGGAACTTGAAGTTTGAGTATTGGTATTGAAGAGTTTCTCAGAGTTCCTCAAAACCTGAAGTTTGAAAATTTTGTTTTTATACTGTGTACTGGTACTCTGCTTTGTGATGGGCTGAATATGTTGGATTTGATATCAATTTGATCTAATCTTGTTCCTAAAGATTAAGGATGGACCGGGACAATTTAGAAAGGATTCTTAAGAGGAGATTGATAGTTAGAAGTGAATCAGATACTCGGATGGATGGTGAAGAGTGCTTCTTACTAGAACTGGGGTTTTATATTATATGAACTTTTGTAATTAATCTTTAGAGCCTCATTATTGGAGGTTTCTCAGGTTGAGAGCTCCCAATGTAAGCACTCAGTTGAGAGAATAATGTGAAAAGCTCATGAGAGAGAGTTTTTTGTAATCCACTCTTACTCCTAATAATGTGAAAAGCTCATGAGAGAGAGTTTTTTGTAATCTACTCTTAATTACTCCTTATACTTTTGTGCCGTGCAGTAATCGAAGAATACATTGTGAGGTGGTCTTTCCTGTGGACGTAGGCCGAACCACATAAATCTTGTGTTTTTGTATTCTCTTGTTCGTTTTATTTTTTTGTTATCCACATCCTTATTTTCTACAATCGTTCTCCATCTATTTTCATCTATGAAAAATTCTTTTTTTTTTTTTCTTCTCAAAAACAAGATTCTATTTTTGCTGCGGTCATGCTATGTGGATTTGAGATGTGCTCGATAACCCCTCGACCAGTTCCCTTAATCTTTCTCTAATAATAACTACACACATAGTATATATAGAGTGGTTCTTAAACCAACCAAGAAAACCATCCAATATTATCTTAATAAGTTAATTGGGTCAGATTTGGTCAGATTTGCCCATCATGGGTGTTAGAAATCGGAACGTCGAAAAATAGATTCAGAAAATAATTTGATGCGAGAAAAGAAAAGATAAAGCGGAAAGAGCACACCGATGTTTACGTGGTTCGGCCAACGGCCTACGTCCACGGGCGAAGACGGAGCAAATACTTTATTAATGTCGAAAAGGCGGAGTACAAAAAAGATCTCCCGAAAGATCAAAACTTAATTAGATCCGAAACGCCGCAACAAAGCAACTCCGAAGTCGGCTTCTCTCTCAACCCCGTACGGAACCAAGCCAATGCCACGACACACAAGAAACACTCCTCCTTAATTAATTAGCATGGTAGTAAGAATGCTGCTCCACGGAACTCCATGCATGAGGTTGCCGCACCAAATTAATTAGTGCACCAAAGAGGGTCCTCCCTGCCGCAGCCTCCTAATTTGCATAGCTTGCTTAATAACCGTACGGACCAACAAGCCCGTAGGAATAATTAGCGCACGGCTCTTAATTTGATCGCTACGATTAATTTGGCCGTAGCATGTATATATAATACATGTCTCCTAATAAGAGTATAATTCGAGTTCTATTAGAATTATCCTCCTAAATATAATCCATATATGCCAAATTAAATAATCCCAATTAGATTAGGATTTATCTCCAAATTAGATAACTACAAATCTAAACCAAATATTAACAATCTCCACCTTGGTTTAATTTGTAGTTTAGCCGCTATGTCGAGATCACCAGTAAACTCCACCTTGAATTTAATTCGCCTCAATGATTCTTAACGCTCCGTGCTCCATCTTCTCCAAACGCCCCATAGGGCCTTAAATGCTGCCAACTGCCACCAAGTCCAAACAGTGTTTGAACTTGGCAATTGTAAGAGACTTAGTAAGCATATCGATCCGCCGGATTGTCCTCGGTACCAATTTTCTTAACAGTCACTGTGCGCTTCCCAATCACATCCCGAACAAAGTGAAACTTTACATCGATGTGTTTTGTTCTCTCATGGAACATCTGATCTTTAGACAAATGAATAGCACTCTGACTGTCCGAATAAACAATCGTCGGATCCCAACAAGAGGTAAGCTCTCCAAATAAACCTCTTAGCCACATAGCTTCCTTCACACCCTCCGTCATAGCAATATATTCCGCCTCCGTCATAGACAAGGCGACAATAGGTTGTAGTGAAGCTTTCCAACTAACTGCACATCCGCCAATAGAGAAAACGTAACCTGAAAGTGATCTCCTCCTATCCAAATCACCTGCAAAATCCGAATCAACATATCCGACCACACCATCCTTACACCTCCCAAACTCCAAACAAGTGCTAGTGGTACCTCGTAAGTATCTCGTAATCCACTTAACCCGCCAATGAGCCTTACCAGGGATTGGTCATATATCCGCTAACCATGCTCACTCGCGTAGGAGATGTCCGCCGTGTGCAAACCATGGCGTACATGATGCTCCCGATCGCACTAGAATAGGGAACATGTGACATGTACTCCCGCTCATCATCGGACTGCGGTGATGCCTCGGCCGAAAGTCTGAAATGCGCCGCAAAAGTAGTGCTCACCGGTTTCGCGTCTGTCATCCCGAAACGCTTTAAAATCTTCTCTATATATTTTTCCTGTGTCAAATGCAGTAGTCCTGACTTGTTGTCCCTCTTAATTTCCATACCAAGGATTTTCTTAGCAGCACCTAGATCTTTCATTTCAAACTCACCCTTCAATAAAGTCTTCAATTTATTTATCTCAACTATGTCGCCGGAAGCAATTAACATATCATCGACATAGAGCAATAAATATATGAAAGATCTCTGATCAAGCTTTCTGAAATAAACGCAACTGTCACGCTTTGCTTCGGAGTATCCGTTTCCCGTCATAAAGGAGTCAAACCGCTTGTACCATTGTCGAGAAGACTGTTTCAAGCCATAAAGCGACTTCTTTAACAGGCAAACATAGTCTTCCTTCCCTTCAACAATGAATCCCTCCGGCTGTTTCATATAAATTTGCTCCTCAAGTTCTCCATGCAGAAAAGCTGTCTTAACATCAAGCTGCTCAAGATACAGGTCATTCATGGCTACTAACGATAAAAGAACACGAATAGAAGTATGCTTCACAACGGGTGAGAAAATATCATTGAAGTCAACACCTTCTACCTGACTGTAGCCCTTAGCAACTAAACGAGCTTTATACCTTGTATCTTCCACCCCGGGGATTCCGTCCTTTTCTTGAAGACCCATTTACACAACAATTCTCTTACGTAGACGGTTTTACCAACTCCCATGTGCGATTCTTATGGAGAGACACCATCTCCTCATTCATCGCTACCAACCACTCTGCAGAACTGGCACCTGAAATAGCTTGATTATACGTAGAAGGCTCACCTTCTTCTTCTGTGTCTTGTGCCACTGAAAGAACGTACGCAACCATATCTTCATAACCGTATCTCTGCGGTGGTTTAATCTGTCTCCTCGCTCTGCCTGTAGCAATGCTCTGCCTCTCAACTTGTGGGGTTTCAGTTACTGAGGTGTCTACCGACTGAACTTGTTCTGACTGAGAAGAATCCTGTGACTGAACTATACCATCGGTCTCTACCTCCACCTGCTTGCTAGCACTCGGGGTCTCATCAGAAGAAATACGATTAGGATATAACATAGCAGATTCATCAAATGTGACATCCCTACTAATAATTAATTTAGACGATTCAGGACACCACAATTTATATCCCTTAACCCCCGATGCATAACCAATAAAAATGCACTTTTTAGCCCTAGGTTCTAACTTGCCTTCATTTACATGAAAATAAGCAGGACAACCAAATATTCGCAAATTAGAATAATCAGAAGGGCTGCCAGACCATACCTCCTCCGGAGTTTTGCAATCAAGTGCCGAATGTGGAGATCGATTTACCAAATAGCATGCTGTAAAGATCGCCTCTGCCCAGAAACTCTTCGCTAAGCCAGCATTAGAGAGCATACAACGAGCTCTCTCCAAAAGAGTTCTATTCTTCCGTTCAGCCACCCTGTTCTGCTGTGGAGTATGCCTAACGATCTTATGTCGAACGATCCCTTCATTCTTGCAGAATTCTTCAAACTCTGACGAACAGAATTCCAAACCATTGTCGGTCCTTAATCTCTTGATCTTCTTTTCAGTTTGCTTCTCAATCATCTCCTTCCATTGCTTGAAATAATTGAACACCTCATCCTTACTTTTCAGAAAGAACGCCCACACTTTACGAGAATAATCGTCAATAAAAGTCAACATAGATCTAGCACCACCATGAGTAGGAGTACGAGAAGGTCCCCAAAGATCGAATGGATGTAGTCAGTACGTTTTGTTCGGTGAACTGCGGCCTTAAAGCGGACTCTCTTTTGTTTGCCAAGAACACAATGCTCGCAGAAACCCAGCTTTTCTAAACTCGACTACCAAGTAGACCTCTCGCCCAACTTCATCATACCATATTCACTCATATGGCCCAGTCGCATATGCCATAATTTGGTGCTATCCGAATCTGACATAGAGGAAGAAGTCACCGCTGCAGAACCTGTCACAGTGGAACCCTGTAGAACATATAACATGTCGGACAACTTGGCCTTCATCACTACAAGATTCCCTTTAGCGACCTTCATTAATCCGTCAGCTGAAGAACACTTAAAGCCTTTAGTATCAAGTGTACCCAATGAGATCGTATTTTTCTTATATCCCAACATACGCGAACCTCGATATAGTCCTCACTACTCCATCGAACATTCGTACCTGAACGGTACCAATTCCAATAACTGTACACGTAGAGTGATTTCCCATCAATACATCTCCACCTTCAAAAGGCTTGTACGTCGAGAACCATTCTCTATGCGCGCAGATATGAAAGGTACATACGGAATCCATAAGCCACTCATCCTGTCTGCGTGTCTTATCTGTAACTGTGAAGACGATATCATTTTTATCTGATTCTCCTGCTGCAACACTTGCTTCTCGCTTCGCATATTGGTGCTTTTCGACCTTGATTCTTATCACCATTATTCTTCCGCTGCTCTTTATTTTTCAACTTGAAACAATCAGCTTTTATGTGACCCTTCTTCTTACAATAACCACAAATCAGATTCTTGTGCTTTGACTTTGATCTTGATGTACCTCTATTACCGGAACCCTTCTCCCGAGACCTCCCTCTAGCGACCAAACCGTGTCCTAAAACTCCACCTGTCTCGTTGCTTATCTGCATGTCAATTCTCTCTTTCGAAAGTAAAGAGGATTTAACATCATCGAGACATAGAGTATCTCGTCCAAACAAGAATGTCTCACGAAAATTCTTGTAAGAGGGTGGTAGAGAACATAATAATAAAAGGGCTTCATCTTCCTCCTCGATTTTGACATCTATCGTGCGAAGATCCATAATAATAGAATTAAATTCATCTAAATGCGACTTAATAGAGGTACCTTCTGCCATGCGTAACATGAAGAGACGTTGCTTCAAATATAACTTGTTGGTGAGAGATTTCGTCATATAGAGAGACTCCAATTTAAGCCAAAGCCCTGCAGTGGTCTTCTCATCCAAGACCTCGCGCAATACCTCATCGGATAAACATAATTGTATTGCCGTAAGAGTTTTGTCATCAATCTCCTCCTTTTGCTCCGCCGTCAACGAATCGGACATCTTTTCTTTTCCCAACAGTGCCTTCTGCAATCCTTGCTGCGTCAATAAAGCACGCATCTTGACTTGCCATAATGCGAAACTGTTGGACCTGTCAAATTTCTGAATCTCGAACTTCGTCGTCATCTTAATCCGCAAAGGGAATAGAAAGGCTCTGATACCAGTTTGTTAGAAATCGGAACGTCGAAAAATAGATTCAGAAAATAATTTGATGCGAGAAAAGAAAAGATAAAGCGGAAAGAGCACACCGATGTTTACGTGGTTCGGCCAACGGCCTACGTCCACGGGCGAAGACGGAGCAAATACTTTATTAATGTCGAAAAGGCGGAGTACAAAGAAGATCTCCCGAAAGATCAAAACTTAATTAGATCCGAAACGCCGCAACAAAGCAACTCCGAAGTCGGCTTCTCTCTCAACCCCGTACGGAACCAAGCCAATGCCACGACACACAAGAAACACTCCTCCTTAATTAATTAGCATGGTAGTAAGAATGCTGCTCCACGGAACTCCATGCATGAGGTTGCCGCACCAAATTAATTAGTGCACCAAAGAGGGTCCTCCCTGCCGCAGCCTCCTAATTTGCATAGCTTGCTTAATAACCGTACGGACCAACAAGCCCGTAGGAATAATTAGCGCACGGCTCTTAATTTGATCGCTACGATTAATTTGGCCGTAGCATGTATATATATAATACATGTCTCCTAATAAGAGTATAATTCGAGTTCTATTAGAATTATCCTCCTAAATATAATCCATATATGCCAAATTAAATAATCCCAATTAGATTAGGATTTATCTCCAAATTAGATAACTACAAATCTAAACCAAATATTAACAATGGGTGACCCAAAATCCAATTCAAAACCAACACACAACCATTATCGCTAGTAAATTAATTGTTGTCAACAACTTCATCGTACGTCCACATTAACTCTCATACAGTACTAATTAATGGTACAATGTAAACAGAAGAGATACTTTACAAATTTCCTATATTCTACATCATTCAATTATATATAAACAAAATTAAATACATCGAGTCCAATCGTAAATCTCCCAAATATTGTGCCTTCACACATTTTCAAGAAACATGTAGTCTCTTGATTTGATATATATATAGTATCACAGTTACCTCAAAATGTATGACAAATTACATTTGATCGATGAACCGATTTTCCTAATTAGATGGTTCAATTTTTCAATCTGATTGTCCATCTTTGATGTGAAGGTATTTGTCCAATTTATGAATTCCATATTGGTGTCAAGTCCAATCATCTAGATTTGAAATATGAAGCAATTTAATTCCCATTGGTAGCAAATGATTATCCATTAAGCGGATCGAGGAAATGGTATCATAAGAAGCAAAAAGGTTACACTAACGGCGGGTAATTTGCGAAAGAGGGAATGGTTGGGAGAACAACAGTGCATTTTATATGTGACTGATCGAATTGAAGACAATAAACCACCTTTTTGGAGGGAGTGTACGTATATGTCCATCTTTTTTTCTTTTTTTTTTTTGAGAGATAGGTAGCACGCTACGTATCCGCTTCGTTTATTTCATTTAGAAATAAACTTAGTTGAAAATGTGAATCAACTAGGATTCGAACTTGGGTCTCGGATACCAACCACCAAGCCATTCGAACTTATATGTCCATCTTTTGTTTCTATATTTAGGGTTTGAGAGCCGGCCCTCACCCCTCAAACCCTAAATTATATCAGTAGCGCAAACGGGTTTGTGAACTATATATGGACGGTGCTAAGGGAATAAATGGACGATCAACAAAAGGATCTTAATTAATTACCTTGCTTGTGGCTAAAAGTGGTGGCACTACACTAGAAGGACTTTTTGAGGGCATGTACAATTGCCGGAAAAAGTGTTTGAAGTGCCAGTAAATATCTTTAGGAATAGGAGTCCGTTTCCAATCTAAGGTGTTTGATGGCATTCATAAGCTAGCTGTTGAGCTCTTGGGTCGCGTCTCAATTGTAACGATAGCTCGACATCATCCTGTTTTCTTTTGCCTTGTATCTTCTCTGCATTTGTCTTATTTTCTGTAGGTGAATAATTCTTTCCTTTAATGAATGAAGTGGCTAGCTCTTGCTATCTTTCTTCAAAAAAAAAAACAAAAACATCTTTGATATGGTTCTGTAAAAATGATATCGTAATTTTCTTACGGCCGAAACTCGAGTTCACCCAAAATAGGGTAATTGACTTCTCCCTTCCACCGGGCGAAGTCAATTCCGGTGAAGTGCAAAGAGGCAAAGGAATTTGTTAAATTTGATTAGGTAATGTGATCAAATTTGGTTAGATAAGTTTTAATATATTTTTTTTGTCTAATTTGTATATTTAGAAAATGATGAAAAATAAATTTTAATAATTTTAATAATTTTTTAATTTTAGAATTTTATTTGTTGTATTATTATAATTTATATATGCAAACAAATAATATAATTTTTAAAAATTTTATTTTATAATTATACATATATATAATTATATACATATATAATTATATTAATTTTCATTTATTATAATTTATTATTCACTAAGTTATACTTTTTACGTCATCTATTTTCTACCAAACAAACAACAGAACTCGCAGAACTGCACTTCCACAATTAAAACAAACAATGAACCGAATTAATTTTCACCCAAACTCCACTTCAACCCAAAGTCCACTTCCACCCCAAGTCTACTTACGTCGAAACAAACATACGTACTCTATAGGTGTTTGATGGCATTCGATCATAAGCTAGCTAGCTTTTGAGCTCTTGGGTCGCGTCTCAACCGTAACGATAGCTCGACATCATCCTTTTTTCTTTTGCCTTGTATCTTCTCTGCATTTGTCTTATTTTCTGTAGGTGAATAATTCTTTCCTTTAATGAATGAAGTGGCTAGCTCTTGCTATCTTTCTTCAAAAAAAAAACAAAAACATCTTTGATATGGTTCTGTAAAAATGATATCGTACGTGTTGATTACGTAGCTAGCTACTTGACTTGATAATCCAAAGTCAATTAGCTAGATCACACCCAATAATGCCAGCTCAAGATCTAGGAATGGATTAAATATCATTTTTTTGCACCACATGAACCCACTTGGTTTAATAGTTTTGTGTAATTATCATTACTTTATAGGGCCTACATGTATCCTTTTCCATAGACATAGATAATGCTTGCACCTTTCTCTTTACATAGCTCATTGTGATTTTACTTGGTTTGTGGTCCAATAAGGAACTCTACATCAATTAACATCCACATTAGCTAGTGTCGTTTTTGGACCACGCACCTAAATAATGTTTTTAATTAGCGCATTATGGGGAAGGGTGGTAACTTCCAAATAATGGCCATTTGTGATGAAGCAAAATGACGATTAGTGTCTAATCATTTTTCGTCCGTAGGCGAATGTTTAATCAGCGAGTAAGCTAGCTAGTTTACTAATTGTGTACGTAATACAACTATATATATATATTTAGTGGATTTGATCTGTTCAAGAATATTGTAGCGGCCTTTTTCGTTATTATTATTATTAGCATTATTGTTTTTTAATGTGATAGCTTTAGACCTTGTCATCAGCTAGGATGGTTCTTTATTACGCAAGGCTAGAGAAGATACAGTGCATATCTTTATTTAATTATTTCGTGATTAATGACATGCATGCATGATAGAGCATGTATAGGGTTATGTGTTTCTCTTGGTTCCCTTGAAGAGTGTGAAACTATAAGTTGCATGAATGATTGAAATAGTAGATACAACACAGTACCATTTAATGGTTGAATAAGGAATATATATATAGTATATGTGATCGATCTTAAATCAACACAACCAAGTTGCTAAATGTATAGTAAAGATACATGAGCTGATTCTCATGGACTTAAGCAAAATCGTTTGTCTAGCCCGTGCGAGACTCGCCTTCCTTCGTGAAGCAAGCTACCCGCTTAATTTATGCTGCTAAAAGGGATTAAATGCTAATTGTATATTATTTATTAGCGGCACATAAATATAATGCCCCTAATACAAATATCTAATTTTAAAAATTAAAATTTTAAAATTTTAATTTTATTTTGTATTTAATTTTTTTGAGATGCTACCCGCTTAATTTATTTAATTCGTTTTGTCTTAATGTTTGATAGAAATGCGAAGCAACTAGGATTCGAACTTGAGACCGCGAATACCAACAACGAAGCCCTTTGCCACTTGCGCTAGCTACTATTAGTTATATATATTTTAATTTTTTATATTTTAAGTCTTCTATTTTAAAATTTTAAATTTTAAAATTTTAAATTTAGATACTAAATTTATATTTTTAATTTTGAAATATAAAATTTTAAGTTTCAAAATTAAGAGTTTTAAATTTGAAATTTGAAATTTAAAATAAATTTAAAATTTTAAACTTTGAAAAATAATAATTTTAAACTTTAAATTTTAAAATATAAATTTTAGAATTTTAAATTTTAAATTATAAGTTTAATTTTTAAAATTATATGTTTCAAATTTTAAATTTTAATTTTAAAATTTTTAATTATAAATAAAAAGGGATATATTAATAATTATATATTAATTATTAATGATATTTATTAACAAGTGCTGCTAGTTTATTATATTTAGCGGCATTCACTAATTTATGCTGCTAATTTATCCTATTTTGCGACATTAATAGTAAATTACTGCTAAATAATTACATCTAGCGGTAATTATCAAGTAATGCTGCTAAATATATTAATTGACATGATTAAAATAAATATTGTGGGATAAATATTGCGGCATTTAGCAATAAGTGCTGCTACTTTATTACATTTAGTGTCATTTTTTATAAAATGCCGGAAACTTCGGCGGCATTCACTTATTTATGCTGCTAATTTATTCTATTTTGCAACATTAATAGTAAATTGCTGCTAAATTATTTAATTTCGTGGCACTTATCAAGTAATGCTACTAAATATATTAATTAGCGTTATTTAAATAAATGCTGCGAAATAAATGCCGCCAAATCATGAATTTGTAGTAGTGTTACCTCTCTAGTTTGTTAGTTTGAACCTAGTTGCCCTAGGACTAGGTACTAGTTGCCCTAGGACTAGGTACAAGAGAGAGAGAGAGAGAGTTTGAGGAGTTTGCCCTAGGACTAAGAACAAGAGAGAGAGAGTTTGAGGATCCTCAAACTCTCTCTCTCTTGTTCTTAGTTTGAGGATCCTCAAACTCTCTCTCTCTTGTTCTTAGTCCTAGGGCGAGTAGGTCCAGACTAGCAAGCAGAGAGGTAGACTTGTTCATTCCACGAATAAAGGTGAGTGCCGCACGGGCTTGACAAGCGATTTCGCTTCAATCAGTGACATGACACGAAGTTTCCAATCAAGACTATAATCACTAATCTTTGTGCTTTGGAGTACCTTTTTTGCCATACCTTCTATTGAACATTAGAGCTAAATCGTATAATTGAGTTTTTTGTCATATTTCCTTCTTGTTTTAATGCCTGAAAAGAGATATAAAATTGTGCGGAACCATCCTGGGCTTATTAACTTTGTTCGGAATTGCGTACATATGAACTTTGTTTATCTTGATTGTAGCTAGCTAATCTTTAGTCACTTGGTTTGAGACATTTTTAATGACAACAAAGGGATAATTGCATGCTCTTGACGCATATAAACATCAATGCACCCATCTTCATGCATCTTCGTGATCTATCCTCCATCCCATCTGACTCTGCCAAATTAAACACATATTCTCTCTTTAAAAATTAAATCATTAATTAAACAGACGAGGTGCATTTACAGCAGATGGAGGCATAATTCAGCAATGTATGGATGCACTTGGTTTGAAGAGTAATTAATTAAGTTCTCTAGATGCAAAAGAGATGAATTAAAAGATTAAATAATAAAATCAAAATTTTTGAATTTTAAATAATCTTTTCCATATAACCCAAAGTTAATTAAAGTTATTTATATGTACATTTTTACCCTAATACAGTGAGCAAATCGCACCACTGTACGTAGTCCTTGAATTTGTACCGGAGTTTCACTTTGGTGATCCGCAAACAAATAATTAAGTTGAACATTAATTTTAGCACCCTAGCTGAACTAACGGAATTGTTTCACTTACTTAGTCCTTGCCATTATCTAACATTAGTGAAAATATTATTTGGAATTGTTTTACTTTTGCAAGGATATGAGCACATCTTCAAATTGACGACCAATATGATTTAACTATTATATGATCATCATAATTATATATATATATATATATATATATATAGAGAGAGAGAGAGAGAGAGAGAGAGAGCTAGGCTGGTATACTACTGGTAGTATGGAGGCCTCCATACTGTTAAGTTGTTTTCAATGATGCAGCTTCCAATTCAATAATTGGCTCTGTTAAATTTTATCTACACTATTGAAAGTATTTGAAAACTAAATTTTATAATTTTTCGATATTATTAATTAGTTAGTTATCAAATGGTCTCAAAATTGATAATTTTAATAATTGATGTGATGCATTTGTGAATTTAACAGTGTAAAACAATTCAAATCTGATAAAATTTTTATAAAAAATTCTTTTACAATTTAGAGTTAGATCAGTATCTCTGATTTTAAATTCAAGTCTTTTATTATCATTTTTTGTGAGATTTTATTTTCAATCATTCATTTTTAGACTATAGGGTACATTTTTGGAACACTTTTGTGTAAGTGTCCTATTTATTCTAATTTTTTTTAAAAAAATCTACTAAAACTTAAATATAAAGCCCAATCCAACAAAACCAAACAATTCCTCTCTACTCAACCAATTTCATCCAGTCCACTCGGCCTGATTACAAAAAGAAAAGTAAAAAAAAAACTGAAAAATTGAATACCATCTCCTCTTCTCCTCCTCTGCCATTGCAGCTGACGAAGAAGGGTTCTAGTGACTAGAGTTTAGCCGCGAGAATCTCGCGGGAACCGTAGAGGACTACGATTGCCACGTGTCTCCCCGTCACATGTCGCTAGAGGAGTGGATGCCAAACATTGAGATTGCACCACATATATATAGCGACCCCACATATAGCAACACTTTAAAAAAGTGTCGGTGATTTAGCCAACAACATTTTTTGACCTGTACGAACATTTAAAAGTGTCACCATATATACACCGATTTTCTTGTAGTGATCTTACACTTCTAATTGTTAATTGACTTTAATGCCAAAAGTGATGCCCTACTTTCCATGGGAGCACCTATCCTAGGACTACTCTAGCCCTAGCACGCCTAACTCTCTTATATATAGGAGTATTCCGAATCCTGGATTTCACAAGAAGAATTTGATTTGTCGGTTGAACAAATCATTGTATAGCTTGAAATAAATGCCAATGTTTTGGTACAAGTGATTTGAATTTTTCGTTGTGAGTTTGGATTTTGATAGGTTTGAGACATATTATTGTAAGGAAGTGAATTCTCGAAATCCAAGGGTTGTACTTCGTCCAGAATCGACTAATTGCCGAGTGGGTATGCTTCGGAAAAGTCGAATATATTTAAAATCTAAAAAGTGCATTGAAGTTGGAGTCCACGAGAGCAAATAGTGCAAAATCTGCACTTAGCAGATTCTGCTCTCGAGGACCGATCCCTGGTAAGAGGGACCGGTTCCCGTAAGGATAGGAGCACTTGTCCTATCAGTTTTTTAGCCATTGGATCAATTCTTTTCATCATTTCTAATCATTGGATTAAATACTATAATCCAGTGGGGACCACTCAACCCTAGGTGGACCATTCAACTCTAACTGACTAATATCATCATAACCCTATAATTTTTCATCCAAAGGTTAAAAACTTGATAGGACAAGTGCTCCTATCCTATTAATATGATAGTAGCCCTAGCCTATATATATATATATATATATAGAACTAGGCTACTATGCTATTAATAGCACTAAGTCATTGGTGCTACCAAATTTTTGACCATTGGATTGAGAGATATGTGGTTAGGATGATGTGGGAGGGTTAAGTGGGTGGTTGGTTGAATAGTATGATCTAACGGGTGAAAATCATCAAAGGGATGGATCTACGCGGAAAACTTGGTAGCACCAAATGCATGGTGCTATCGATAGTATACTAGGACTATATATATATATATATATATATATATATATATATATATATATATATATATATATATATATATATATATATAAGTGAGCTCCTATGTTTTTAAAAGTATCAAGCCATTGGTGCTTGTAGGTTTTTAGCCTTTGGATTAATAGATGTGCGGTTAGGATGATGTGAGCCCCCTTAGGTTAAGTGGGTGGTTGGTTGAATAGTATAATTTAACGGATAAAAATGATCAAAGTCGTAGATCTAACGGTAAAAAATCACAAGCACCAAGTGCTTGGTGCTTTTACAAGCACCATAGCGGGACTATATATATATATATATATATATATATATATATATATATATATATATATATATATATATATATAACTAGGCTAATAGTACCAAGTCATTGGTGCTACCAAGTTTTTGGCCGTTGGATTGAGAGATATACGGTTAGGATGATGTGGGCGCCCTAGGGTTAAGTGGGTGGTTGGTTGAATAGTATGATCTAACGGGTGAAAGTCATCAAAAGGGTGAATCTAACGGTGAAAAAACTTGGTAGCACGAAGACTTCGTGCTATTGATAGCATAGCAAGACTCTATATATATATACATATATATATATATCACCCCCACCTTTCTCTTTATTTTTTATTTTTTTAAAAAAAGATAGCATGTTATTGTTTTATTCATTCAGAAGATGAACTAAACTTCAGAGGTAAGAAGCAACTTAGGCCTCAAGGAAAAAAAAAAAAAACTAAGGAACTAGGGAGTTGGCGTTTTCTTTATTCTGCTTTTGCAAAATTAATCTGCCACATATTGTAGCATATCTGAGAATTCTTATTTTATAAGAATCCTAATTTTCAGTCTCCTCAATAAACATGCTAGCTAGAGGAGTGACCAAATTTCACTTTGCTTTGTGGTACGGGAGCCATCGCTCTTTTTGTATTTGAGCGTCGCCAAATCTTATCTTGTGGGTCGGTTTGGAGTTATCTTGTCAGCAAACTCCAAGCTCTTCTTATGTAGTTAGCATAATTCTCGCACTAATTAATTTTTTTTCTCTCTCCTTCAATTGGAAAATTGTGTTGCGTCTCGTCGATCATCTTTGACGAAATTGCGACTTTAATTTTCTTTTGATGTGACTGACCATCGATCCTTAATTAGCGCAAGTGACAAAGGACTTGATGGTTGGTATCTAAGATCCCGAGTTCGAATCCTAATTGATTCACATATTCAGCTTAATTTATTTCTCAATAAAATAAACGAAGCAGATAGCATGCTACTTAGCTATCTCGATTTGTAGGATTGGCACTAGTTTTTTCCTTTTTGCTTTCAATTACAACCAAATATGGTATCTAAATCTTTATTGACCTTGAACATTTTGTTTTTTTCACTCTCATATATATGAGATGAATCACACAGTGAAATTATAACATGACAAATTAACCACCTTAATTTGTAGATGTAGAGGGAGATAAATAGAAATAAAGGGAGATAAATAGATTTGGAGATGTATGATCATGGAGACCATACAGAGCTCCTTACTAGAGGTGGCAATAACTCAAATAACTTAATCATTCTTTAATTTCAGTGGAGCTCACTTTAATATACTTGAAGCACAACCAATATTATAATATCATCTTGAACATTGTACTTTGCACAAAAGCATTTGTATTTGTGACTTGTTAACTGTTGGTGCTTTCATACAGCACTATTACCCAGTGTGTTTCATTAAATCTTTTTACCGTTAAATCTATGACTTTGATCATTTTCATCCGTTGAATTGTACTATTCAATCAACCACCCACTTAACCCAAGAGGACCCACATCATCCTAACCGCACATCTATCAATCCAAGGGTTAAAAACTTACAAGCACCAATGACTTGGTACTTTTAAAAGCATAAGAGCTCAATTATATATATATATATATATATATATATATATATATATATATATATATATATATATATATATATATATATATATAGAGAGAGAGAGAGAGAGAAGAGAAGAGAGAGAGAGAGAGAGAGAGATAGTTGGGGTAGAATATTGAGAATGAAACGTCGTTTAAACCTTTGTCAATTTCTTCCATCAAAGTTGAATAACTAGGTGGATACAACGTAGATCGTCGTTTTTGATTCGTTAGATTAAATGGCTGGATCTAGCATATTACTACCGCCATATCATCAACCACCTACCACCCATCATCTCAACTTCTCGTCTTCCCCGTCCAAGGTATTTCAAAGTTCCAGCAGCGCATTGGTCTTTTAAATGATAGCTCAATATATATATATTCGACCTAATTCTATATATATATATATATGAAACAAACATCACTAATAATATGAGGCCTTACCGACCCTCATGTAGTGACAAAAAGGGCTTGGTGGTTGTTACCCAAGACCCAAATTCGAATACTAGTTGATTCACATTTTCAGTTAAGTTTATTTTTAAATGAAATAAATCAAGCGGGTAGCATGCTATCTTTCTCTCAAAAAAATAATATGAGGGCTTTAAATAGCTTCAACTTTTTAATATCTAGATAAATATATGACATAAACTTAAAAAGAATATATATGTAATTAAGTTCTCCAGATGCAAAACGAAGAAGAATAATTAAATTGCAGAGATACGATATGGCACTTGAATATTGATATGATTATATATGTTCTTGAGCTATATATTAATTATAGAGTGTGACAAAATTATGGTTTAGGCTAGGTATAAAGCAAACATCACCAACAATATTTAAAAGAGTACATAGCAAAATTATAATATGGTGTTTCCTCTAATAAAGGACTAAAACAAAAAGGGGAACAAAACCAACAAAATTAAGTAAACATATATAATTTTATTTTTACACCTCAGGGGTCTGTCTCTACAATGGGTGATTTAATGGCTTTTGGAAAAAAAAAAAAAAAAGAAAACTTTTCCTGGGAAAAAAATAAAAATAAAAAAAGGTACCATTGCTTATTAATTGTTCCTTGCGTGACAAACTAGATAAACTTATTACTATTCACAACTATAGGCCATTTTGGGAGCCCCTCATAGGCCATTTTGAAAAAGGCCCTTCAACTTTTTTTTTTTTTTTTTCATAGATACCCTCAATTCTAATGTTTTAGAATTAAATAATTTGGCCAAAAAAATTTGAGGATTAATTTTTTCTAATTCATTGGTAATCTTGCCAAACTTAATAAATTAAAATGTTATTGTAGCATACAAAACTAGACTAAATCAACTGTTAATAACTAATAGAGATATTAAATTTAATAAAACTTAATGAGAGGAGGTGTCCATGCATTTTTACCTGCGTATTCGATGAGAAATTCTATCTGAACAACCACAAAAAGAATTTTTCATCCACCATTCTAGAATTTACGAAAATTTAAATTATTTTTAGTAAAAATATAAAAAATTAATATGAAAAATAAAAAAATTAATTATAATTTTGAATAGAGTGGATGTAAAATGTATATCTTATGTTAGAATATATCAGTAGTATTGCTTGCATATATTTGATAGATAATGGTCCAGTCAAACACGTTTCATGTTAGGGAAGATTCTAGAAACACCCACCCAGCCCTGGAAAGGAATCTTTATTATGAATGATGATACTCTCTCTCTCTCTCTCTCTCTCTCCTTTTTTTTCCTTTTTTCTTTTTTCTTTTTCTTTAAAGGCCCGGGCAAAGTCTATATGAGTAGGAGTAGTTCACCTTCCCAAAATTCCTTACATGATTGCACAAAATTCATTATAAAAATCTAAGCACCTCCTTATGGGTCTTATCATTAGGTTGTCACCCTTTTCAAATCCCTCCCATTATTGCTACCCAGTTATATATTAGCCTTATTAATTTACACCTTGATCGATCCTACTTGTTCTTATGGTCTATAAAGCACAAGCACTTAGCCCCCCCTCCACCTCCTTACTTTGTACCTATATCCCTTATAAAATTTAGAGAGAGAGAGAGAGAGAGAGAGAGAGAGAGAGAGAGAGAGAGAGAGAGAGAGAGAGAGAGAGAGAGAGAGAGAGAGAGAGAGAGAGAGAGGGAACTAGGAATATGTCTCATGAAAAGAAAGGAGAAGATGAAGGGATGGAGCTGAGGAGGGGGCCATGGACACTTCAAGAGGACACCCTCCTCACCCACTACATTGCATGTCATGGAGAGGGCCGTTGGAATCTCCTTGCTAGATCCTCAGGTGTCCATACATATATATAATCAATCAACTATATACATATATATACAACTTTTCTCATCAATTATGTATATATATATATATATATATGACTTGGTTAGTTAATCGATCACTTATCTATTTGTATGTCGACCATAGATACTAACTTAATTTGCTAGTTCATGCATGCATGGACTTAATTATTTATTGTAAGCTTCCAATATTGTTGGTAACATGCATGCATGTTTTAATTTGTAGGGTTGAAGAGAACAGGAAAGAGTTGCAGGTTGAGGTGGCTAAACTACTTGAAGCCCGACATAAAGCGCGGCATCCTGTCGCCCGAAGAGCAGTTGATCATCCTTGTACTTCATTCCAAATGGGGAAACAGGTATAGATGAATCAATCTTTAATTTCTCTTAATTGATATGTTGTACTACATATTCCTCTTCTCACAGTAATTAAGAATCAGCATATATATACTACTTTAATTCAGTGTACGTAATATTTTCAAAAATTTTCATAACGCATGCGCACCACGTGTGTGCATGTGTGTGTGTATATATATACACTCAATCCTATATAGAATTAATGTGGCTGGAGTACTAATGATAAGTAATAATTAAACACTGTTCATATACTATCAATAGTAATAAAAATAATATTTACTATCTATTACTTTACTTTGAGGGGTGATAAATGGAATATATAGTAGTAATCCAATGGCGAAAAAATAGATAATAAATACTATTCATATATATAATATCAATAATATACTAGCTCAACTCTCGCTCTCTCTCTCTCTATGTATAGTAATTTAAGTAGTATGTGGAAATTAAGATCGCCATGATATATAAAAAACGACCCATGAATTGTTAATTTTTCAAGTGTGCATGAAAAATATAAAAGAGGTGCATATACGAGTTGTATATAAGGTACGTAGTAGATACATAAGGATTTAAGCTCTTGAAATATAGTATTAATATATATATTTAACCTTTTTTTTAGAGATAAAGATATTATGTTATCCGCTTTGTTTATTTTTTAAAAAAATAAACTTAACTGGAAATATGTATCAACTAGGATTCGGGTATAAATTAATTACCACCAAGCCTCTTGTCACTTGCGTTGGGACGGTCAACTAATTAAAATTTAACCTATTAAATGGCGAAAGTTGCGCTATGGACCTGTTACATACAAGAATGATGTGATGAAGTGGTTTCACTACATATTATTAAAGGAAAATAGAACAATCAGTGAAAATAAAAATCCAAAATATTATACAAATAATTTGGCCCTTATATATAGTTTTTATTGATTGATCTACAAATTAAGTTATGGTTCGTTCATGCATGAGCTACATAAACATGGTCTCATTCATGCATAACAAAGTGAATTTTGTTGAGTATATATACGCGATCGGAAGTACGTGTTTAATTATTTGATTTGAGCCATGCATGCATGCATGGAGCCCCCAAATTACTTTTTAAATTTTTGTGCGTCTATCTATATATACATGCGTAGGTGGTCTAGGATTGCACAATACCTTCCTGGAAGGACAGACAACGAGATCAAGAACTACTGGCGTACGCGGGTGCAGAGGCAAGCAAGGCAACTCAACGTGGACGCGAATAGCGCGACGTTCCACGACGCGGTTCGCTGCTACTGGATGCCAATGTTGATCGAGAAGATGAGCTCCTCTTCTCCTTCACCAGGATTCGTCGATCCGAACACACCAATCTCATCAATTCACCATGATATTGGCCATCTCCAAGGGAACCAACAATTCTTCGTACAAAATTCGCAATACCCGTATGAGGATTTGCTCTCTTACGCGCTAAATACCACGGGTTCGGAGAACAATAGTCCCTTGAATGGTCTTAACTACGGTCCCGAAAAATATGATCCTTTGATCACTGATGAAGATGAGTTCGCAGCGCAGTTAAGATCAGCTTCTGCTTCTGCTTCGGCTTCGGCTTCAGATTCAATGTTGAGTGGATATTCAGATGATCATCATCATCCTAGTTATAATGCTATGCCTTACAGTAGTAGTGGTGTTGATAGTGTTGGTAATTGCGTGTGGGGCATGGACCAGTTAAGTTTTGAGAGAAAGCTAAATGAGTGGGGTGGATATATATAATAACTTATCATAATTAAAGAGAGAGTGCTATGAGATGATCAGAGAGAATATATAGTGTAACAAACTATAAAATTGGAAATTGTAAATGATATATGCATGCATATATGAGTTCTTTATTTGTGGACTTCAATTTTACAGAACCTATATTCTCTCCAGAGATTGTGATTAATTACTCAACGTTCCAAGGAATTGAGCTGGATAAGTTTAAATGTGGAAGAGTGAATAGCTTAGAATATTGCATGACCTCATGTGTGCATGGTTTCCCTCTTGGTTAATGTAACGCCCCAATAGTCCCATATCGGATGGGATACTGATTCCGATCCGTTTATATGAGGCCTACACGCTAGAAATAATAATTGAGCTTAAGCATTTTGGGCTGGTAGTTTGGGCCCAACGAGTTATTGTTGCTAGCGGGTCGATCGACTCGTTGCATTTGGCATCAAAGCGAATACCAGCCGGAAGTGTGAGAGTGTGAGAGCTAAGCGCTATGCGGGACAAAGTGCTACACTAACAGGTTTGGTGGGTCTAAACAATGCGAGTTTGTAACGCCCCCAATAGTCCCACATCAGATGGGATACTGATTTCGATCAGTTTATATGAGACCTACGCGCTAGTAATAAAAAAAAACTGAGCTGGGCCCAACGAGTTATTGTTGCTAGTGGCCTAAGTCGGGTTGTTGCAATTAGTATCAGAGACGAATACCAACCGGAAGTGTTAGAGCCAAATCTATGTCGCACAAAGTGCTACACCAACGGATTTGGTGGGAGCCACCTCTTGAACCCGTAGGCTGGTAATTTTGATTCTGGTCTGTTTGTCTGTGATTTGGTTTGGACCCGACGTTTGTGCTGGTGGTTTGGGTCCAACGAGTTATTGTTACTAGTGGATCGGGTCGTTGCAATTTTGTAACGCCCCCAATAGTCCCACATCGGATGGGATACTGATTTTGATCAGTTTATATGAGGTCTACGCGCTAGTAATAAAAAAAACCGGGCTTAAGCATTTTGGGTTGGTGGTTTGGGCCCAACGATTTATTGTTGCTAGTGGGTCGGATCGTTGCAATTGATATCAGAGACGAATACCAGCCGAAAGTGTGAGAGCTAAGCGCTATGCGGGACAAATTAAATGCTACACCAACGGGTTTGGTGGGAGCCACCTTTCGAACCCGTAGGAGCAACATCTAGAATCTTACATCGCCTGGTAATTTTGATCCTGGTCTATCTGAACCTGTAGGAGCAACATCTAGAATCTAACATCGCCTGGTAATTTTGATCCTGGTCTATCTGTCTGTGATTTGGTTTGGACCTGATGAGGATGTCAGGGTCTAAACAGTGGAAGTTTGTAACACCCTCAATAGCCTCACATCGGATGGGATATTGATTTCGATCACGCGCTAGTGATAAAAAAATTTGGGCTTAAGCATTTTTGGCCGGTAGTTTGGGCCCAACGAGTTATTGTTGCTAGCGGTACCAATTGCAACTACTCGACCGCTAGCAACAATAAATCGTTGGGCCCAAACCACCAGCCCAAAATGCTTAAGCCCAGGTTTTTTTATTACTAGCGCGTAGACCTCATATAAACTGATTGAAATCAGTATCCCATCCGATGTGGGACTATTGGGGGCGTTACAAACTCCCATTGTTTAGAGCTTGACGTCCTCGTCGGGTCCAAACCAAATCACAGATAGACATACCAGGATCAGAATTACCAGGCGATGTGAGATTCTAGAGGTGGCTCCTACGGGTTCAAGAGGTGGCTCCCATCAAACTCATTGGTGTATAACACTTTGTCTGGCATAGCACTTAGCTCTCACACTTCGATCCAGTTGGTATTCGTCTCTGATACCAATTGCGACGACCCGACCCACTAGCAACAATAACTCGTTAGGCTCAAACCACCAGGCCAAAATGCTTAAGCTTAGTTTTTTTTATTACTAGCGCGTAGGCCTCATATAAACTGATCGAAATTAGTATCCCATCCGATGTGGGACTACTGGGGGCATTACAGTTAATTAGCAAACAACACTTAACCGATGATCAACTATTAATCCAAAAGCCTCCATTAATTACCCGCACAAATTCGTAGCATCCAGAAATTGAATATGTGACCTCTGTCTCTGATACCACTTGTCGGACCGTTGGCGCTATCCATTAATTCCAAAAGCTCGAGCTGTTAGAAAGATACAATCAATTCACTTAAAACGTACAGACACGGTGCTCACGAATCTCACAATTGTGACTCAGTCCAACCAGCCTCACGCCACTTCGAACATGACTTGGCCCAATCCGACCTCTCGTCATTTCGAACGTGACTCAACCCAGCCTACATGACCTTCCACCACATGGCAGAATGCTGCCCCTTTAACCTAATAGACTTATATATATATATATATATATATATATATATATATATATATATATATATATATATGCTACCTTATTTTGGTCACCTTTGTATGACTTAGTAGGGACAATATGTGAGTCTTGAGCATTATAGTGGAATTAATCTAATGGGAGAAAAATATATATATGCTTGGTAATTATAAATTAATTTTACAATACTTTACAAATTATATAATATAATGGTCTAATGGGAAAGTTAATTGCATGCCTATTTAAAAGTTACCATGAATATTGCCTTTTCAGAAAAATAATAAGAAGAATAAACATAGGGAATCATATATACATCCTATGTTTATTACCTGTAGTACAACATATATATATATATATATATATATATATATATATATATATATATATATATATATATATATATATACTACTACTACTACTACTATCAGTTATAATTCGATATCCAAATTTTATTTTGGTCCTGAACTTTTTTTGAGAAATAAAATAGTTTTTTTGAGAAATGTCCTGAACTTTCAATTCCATTGTTGGTGATCGCTAAACTCTTAAATATATATATATATATATAGTATATATATATATATATATATATATATATATATATATATATATATATATATATATATATATATATATATATATATATATATATATATATATATATATATATATATACTACTACTACTATTAGTTATAATTCGATATCCAAATTTTATTTTGGTCCTGAACTTTTTTTTTTGAGAAATAAAATAGTTTATTTGAGAAATGTCCTGAACTTTCAATTCCATTGTTGGTGATCGCTGAACTCTTAAATATAGTTTTACTTTAATTAACCTTTTTATGTATATATATATATTTACGACTAGAGGACAAAATTTAATTAGCAACATGCATCAGTGTATTAATTTATACATCATTAATATATCAATTCTATATATCACCTATTGAGTTACAGAAATAGGATCATTAAATTGATATATAGTATATGAGATACGTGAAAGTTGGAAAGAATATTCATGGCGTACCGACATATAGATGAATTAGGTGCAAGCAGTAAACTTTTACTCTATATAGGGTTAAGGATAAATAAAATAATTAATATGCTAAAAGTTTAGAAACTAAAATAAAACTTAATTGAAAGTTAATGATCTCGAATGTTGAATTTGTTGAGAGACTTGCTAGCACTTAATTTGTTCCTTATAGTATATGCATGCATGTCTCATTTTTTCTGTGAAAAGTTGTCCATATATATATTTTTTTGAGAAAAAGGTAGCATGCTACCCACTTTATTCATTGAAAAGATGAATTAGGTGAAACTAGTCGAGACAACGTGGGCCTCATAGAGGGCGAACGGTCCAAAGAAAAAAAAAAAAAAAAAAACTATACCATTGAAAGAAAGAGCCCATGCACCGAAGTTCGTCCCACAATAGTAACTAGCTGCTGCATGCTATGGCGGCGAGTGGCGTGGGGGGCAGATCGCACAACTTCGTCCAACGGATAATGGAATGGATCACAGCCAGAGGGTCAGTCTGGGCCTTTCTGAAGATTACATCGTTCCGTGCCTTCCAAATGGACCACCAGCAAGCTGCAAGTCTGTCCATATATATGTTAGTATATATATGAACTATGAATACACTAGGAAATATATAATAGTAAACTATAAATGCACTGTACATTAACGAAGCATAGTAATTAAGGTAGTGGAAGCTCTAAAATTAATTTGCAATATATAGTAGAATCAAAGCTATCGAAGCTAGCTAAACATGGGCAAGAAGCACGTAAATTACAACAAGTAGGGCATGTTTTATTCGTATATTTTTGATCCGGAATGAAAATCGGTTTAATCAAATCCAACTAATTTTATTTGGTTCACAGGAATGGGAATGGTCCATTAGCTTATAAATTGGTTCCGGTCTCCAAGCCCGGATTGAAGTTTCAATCCCAAGCCCACACTTACCTCGTTCTTAGGCTCAGCCCAACATTTCTCTACCTTATTTATCATTTTTCTTCTCCTTCCTCTTTTTTAGCATTTAAAAAAAAAAAAAACGTGATATATTATTTTTATTATAATTTTATTCAAAAAAATTATGCATTTTTTTTGTAATTTCTTACATAAAAATTTTTAAAATAAATTCAATTATTATTATTTTTTTTGTATAGCTCTAACTTGAGAGTTGTATTAATTTTTTTTATATATAAATTTTAGATAGTTTTATAAAATTATATTTGAAAGTAAAATTAGTATTATGTTATTTTTAACTTTGTATCAACCAAAGGGTGAAATAGGAATAATTCATTCCGATTTTCAATCCAAAAATGAACCAACATTTTAGGGGTGGAGCAATCCGATTACGTACCATTCAATTATTCATTTCATTATCATTTTAACCAATTCTTGAACCAAACAAGTTGAAACCATACACACACACACACACACACACACACACAAAGGAGATCGAGGAAAGAGCTATATATGCTTACAACTATATTTTTCTAAACTTTAACTAATTTAGTTAGGTGGCTATACGCATTAATTAGTGATGGGTGAACCACCAATGATGAAAAGCTATAAGAAATAAATGAAATATATGTTAAGAAACATTACAAAACCTGTACTATACATCCAAATGTAGTGACTCATAGTCACCAAGGACCAACTAATTAATGCCTTAAATATTATAAGCAAATCTATGCCTATATAGCTAGCTACAATTAATATTGCTTGTATAGCTATATATATATGATGCATGCTAGCTATCAGCATTACAACATTTTAGTTAGTGGTCCTCTGCTTCTTTTATATTAAATGAGAATAATATTGTGATCCATAAATGATGTGTAAGATCGCATAGAAAATTACGATGTATATATTCTGCAGTTGAATATATATATATATATATATATATATATATATATATATATAGATTGCCTCCTACTATCCTTTAGATAGAAAGATCATTATCAATTTTTTCAATTTTTTAGCCTTTTCATCATTTCTAACCATTTATTAGTACTATAACCAAGACACGATTAAACTCAACCCTAATATCAACCAAGTGACATCTATTAAGATCATCCTAACCCTAAATCAATATCCATATAACCCTAAAATTTCGAGATGCTGTTCAAAACCTCCCTTACGATAAGTAGCTCTATATACGATAGTATAATATATTTATATATATATATATATATATATATATATATATATATATATATATATATATATATATATATATATATATATATATATATATATATATATATATATATATATATATATATATATATATATATATATATATATATATATATATATATAAATTAAAGGCTGCTATACTATCTATAATGCGGGAGAGCTCTGTCTTTATAGTGTTGTTCGATCTTAGGGCATTCAAATCAACGATCCACGTTAAAATTGATCTAGGGTATATGAAGTTCTTAGAAATAAAATTTTAGTTCTTTTCGATATCGTTTACTTAGTAAATAAATTATGTCAAAATGGACGGTGAAAATTGAATACTCTTTAAAATTTGAACATAGGACTTTTAAATTCAAGATCAAGAATGTTAACCTTAATCTATATAGTTTAAAGTATTTTCTATCAAAATTTGAAGAAATTTAAATTCTTCTACACTGTTAAACTCCAAACTCGTCATAATAGTCATTGAAAATTGACAATTTTGAAATATTTTGATCATAAAGTAAACTATGTCGAAAAAATATAAAATTTTATTTCTAAAAACTTTAAATACCCCGGATCAGTTTTAACGGTGTGGATCGTTGATTTGAATAACTGAAGATCAAAAACAGAACTATAGGACCGGAGCTCCGGTACTATAGATAGTATAGTAGCTAGCCGGACTCTCTCTCTCTCTCTCTCTCTCTATATATATATATATATATATATATATATATATATATATGATTTTAACGTTTCATGACATATGCGACACATGATTTTAACATTTCATGTCATATGCTAGTAATTATGTTACTAAAGAGTTAATCTGCTAATATAAACAAGTTTTTGGGGTTCAAAACATACATGTACACTGAAATTTTAGTTTGTGTGTGATTAAGTTGTAATTTGTGTGCATAAAGAGTGATTACATATATTAACTTCACGTGCTAAAATGTGTTAGAATCGGAACGTCGAAAAAATAGATTCAAAAAATAATTTGATGCGAGAAAAGAAAAGATAAAGCGGAAAGAGCACACCGATGTTTACGTGGTTACTACGTCCGAAGACGGAGCAAATCTTTATTAATGTCGAAAAGGCGGAGTACAAGAAGATCTCTCAAAGAGCCAAACACTTAATTGGATAGGAAACGCCGCAAACCTTTGTCCGTACAAGAACTCCAAGATGACTTCTCTCTGATATGTACGAACCACAAAGTGAGCCTTAATTAGCATAGGCTAATTAGCGCGCAGCATGGCTCCTCTCAAAAAAAACCCCAGACTGTACGGCATTAGCATGGGTCTAATTATGGTTGCGGCGGTTTGACTCTCTCCGATATACAACACTTAATTGAGCCGTACGCTCATAGACATAAGAAGGCTTCTTAATTAGTCGCGGCGGCTTCGCACTTAATTAATTTTTATGGCTTCTCAAAATTGGTCACTCCGATTAATTTGACCGTAGCATGTATTTATAATACATGTCTCCTTACAAGAGTCTAATTCTAGTTCGACTAGAATTATCCTCCTAATTATAATCCATATATGCCAAATTAAATCCAATCCCAAATAGATTAGGATTTAACTCCAAATTAGATAACTACAAATCTAAACCAAATATTAACAAAATGATCGTTTATTTCTCTTACCTAAACATTAAGACAAATAAGAGTACTCAAATCAAACAAATGCAAAACTTTAAAAAGGGTTAGTGACCATGACAACTTGATGTGAGAGGTTCTATATATTTATGATACAGGGAAATACTTTGCGTCCACGGTCGTGAAGAATCCTTTATATATAAGTTACTAATTAATAGGTTGATATATATATATAACCCTTGCGAGGATTTGGACTTTGTGTGTATTAATTAATCATTCAAACTCATCAAATTCTTTATATATATATACCAAGTAATTAAATTAAATGTCAACAACTCCTAAGAATAATATATTCTAATTAAAGATTAATAGGGCATCTTTATAGTTTTATTAAAGGCTTAATCACGATCAATGTTTTCTCAGGAAAAGAAAATAAAACAAAAAAATTGTTACTGCTTTTTCCAAATTCGATCTCCTCAAAAGCTGACGATAAGTGCTAAAATAATTACATATCATACCTATATGCATTGTGTTAGGCAAATATACACTTAAAATTAAAAATACTAATAACACTACAATAAAATATGTTGTAGACGACGCTTTTAAACGACGCTTTCTTCTAGCGTATTTAATATTTAGCGTTTACTATGATTAAGCGTCGTCAATAAATATATTTTTATCAAATATTTATATAAATTTTCCGACGCTATATTAAAACGTCAAATATTTATCCCGACATGTTTATTTAACGACTCTTTCTACGCCGCTTTTACAAGTGTCGGAATTATTTTTTAAACGCTTTAAAGTGTCGCTAAATATCATTTAAAGTGTCCTTAAATGAAAGACGGATTTTTTGGGTTACTAGCTAGGTTGATATATAAAATTTAAACTATTCTGATATAATATTAAATTATATGAAATAACTATTATTCTCTCTAAAAGTTTAAAATGTTAGAGACGTACAAAATAAGGCTAGAAATATGAGCTAATTAAAGGTAATTAATTACAAAAAATAGAATAGAATTAGAAATATTTTCGCCCCTTCTTAAACTGGATCAAATAACCCTCTCAATTTTGTTCTAAATAATTAATTTGGAACTGCATCACAAAATGTAACGGGTTCAAAAGTTCTAAATGCAGATCTAAACAAATAAAAAAGAAAGAAAGAAAGAAAGAAAAGGAAACAGCTCATTAATGCGCTGTTAGTGTGGTTGGAATGGATTTAAGTCATATGTGATTGAACACAAAGATTAGTCTTATCATATGATTGGTGATTGTACACCAAACAATTTGTGGAAACTCTGTACTTTGATCATCGTGATACCAATTAAATAGGGCTGAATAAGTCATGAATGATATGACCATACAAAAGATACACACTATTAAAAGTTCCATCAATGTGATACTACGTTGGGGTTTCTTACTAACTTATATAGTGGGCTTTGCCACCTCCATGCATATTGACAGGCTGACATATTTTGGATGGGAGTGTCAACGTGTCGAACACGAGCGGGCAGGTACTTTAAAGTATCGAGTCGAAAAATTCAGTTTGTGTTCAGCTTGTTAATTGATGAGTCGAACACGAGTCAAATATGAACTGGTTCACGCACTACAACAAAAACGGTCTATAACGACACTTTTAAATATAGGTACATATCAAAAAAGTGCTACTAGAGTAAATTATCGACACTATTAAAAAGTATTGCTATATGTGGGGTTGCTAGATATATAATGACAGTTAAAGAGTGTCGCTATAACTTAAAAGAGTGCTGCTAATTTATCAACACTTATTTAAGCATTAATTTAGCAACCGCCGAAACTTCATCTCGTTGGCTGCAATGGCGGAGGAAGACGATAAAGAAGAGCTTTTCGTCTAGAATTTCAGTGAATTGAGTAAAGGGAGAAAGGGAGATAGTAATCGATTTTTTTTTTCTTTTCTGTTTGCAATCGGGCCAAATGGTCTGGGTGTGGTGGGTTGAGTAGAGTAATTTTTTATTTTGGTTGGATTGGGCTTTATATTTAGACATTAGTAAATATTTTTTTAAGTTTTACCATAAATAGGACACTTACTCAAAAGTGTCCCTAACATGTGTCCCTATAATCTAATTCTGTTGTAGTGACGAACATTCAGTTAAAAAAATTAAAAAGAAAATATATAAAAAATAAAATTATAAAATCTTACATATTATATTTTAATTCAATGGTGTGGTATTTAGTTTAGACTAAATATCAAATAATAAAATTGTGTACTTTATAGATAAAATTATTTATTTATATATATAAATGTAAATTATATAAATTATAAAATATATGTATTCAAAGCATTATCGAACCGAACACGAGTGAGCTGAACCCAGCTCGTGTTCAGCTTGTTTATTAAACAAGCTGAAAAAGCTAGCATGTTTTCCACTCGTTTACTAAACGAGCAATTTGATTTCGAGCTCATTTCAAGCCGAACATGAGCTCGCTGTTCGGTCCTTCGTCGACGAACGTCACACATTCTCTTGCTTTTTCAGCCATGCTATACAATTTGATCACCTAACTAATTGACATCTGTTTAGGAAAAAATATACTATATAGTTCTCTTTTACAGTAGGAGTGTAAACGAGCCGAACACGAGTGGTGGGGTCGGCTTGTGTCGAGCCGAACACGAGCTGGCTCATTAAAGTATCGAGCCGAAAATTTAGGCTCGTGCCGAACATGAGCTGGCTCACGAGCTGGCCAACGAACAATAAATAAAAAAATAGATTAATTAATATATTAAAAAAAATAAATTTATAAAATCTTATCCATTAGACTTTGATCTAATAGTTAAAACTTTATATAAAAATGAGTCTTTTTGTCGCACCCCTGCCCCGAAAGCGCTACCGATTTGGTCCGGTTCGGGCGCCCCTGACACGGACAGACGGACAAGGCAACAACAAGAATGTGGACAAGAGTTTACCCAGAAAAATAAAACTCTAAACATACACATTCGACATAGCACAAACAATGCCAACAACTAGAGCAAGTAATCCACAAGTAGATACAAGTGAAAATAAAGAGAGAACTACTATCTATTACATCATATTTTTTTTAGTCGTACAAATTACATCATTCCTCCAAAATGAATACAATATTAGTCTTCCAAAAAGTAAACAAGTATCTAGACACATAAGGTGTACTCTAATGCAAAAGGAAGCTACTATACTAATGTTCACTGCTCGGGGCGCGATACCTTTGCCGCGATTCTCACCCGACGCGCCCGCACTCGACCCTGTAATGAAGTGGGGTGAGAACTATCTTCCATAGTTCCCAGTGGGCTCGGCCGCCGACTCCGCCGATCTCCCCACTAGGTCCAAATGGGCAAAAGCAACAACAACTAGATATATAGATAAATATCCGAAAGCGTAAATACATAATAGAAAAACTATGCAACTATACCCATAATTATATGTAATTAATGAATGCATGTATCATATAGTAAAGGTTTACTATCATACTAACAAGTTCTCTCTATGTTCAATAACTAATTTTTAGGTGTTCAATGACATTGTTATTTATCCATTTACCCAATCTGTGACAAAACTCTCGAGTTTGCCTACGCCTCACATAAGAATCCCTTTTTGGGTAGGAGGCTCCACGTGCACTCAAATCTGGGATTGTCTGTGGACCTCCACGTGGTCCCGATCGTGCGACACTCCGGAGTACTCGACGACATGGATGGCTATACCATCCCAAATACAGACCGTGAGCTTGATCTATTCTCTCCACATGAGGATACCCTACGGAATAGGGCCAACATTTCTCTCGGAACTCATCTATTCCGACAATCATGCATTGATGCTTAGTTTTACTAAGTTCATTATTCACAAGTCATTTTCTAGGGATTCCACCTATCCCTAAGTCCATAGACCTCTAGTATCAAATACACTATATTAATGTCACTCGTCATGCTCTTTAACATTATATGCCACTTGATCTATGTCACTAAATAACCATCGAGTTCATCTCTCTCTTTTAGTACTATAGAATCCAATATCTCGACCCAATCCTTATCTATCTATTCACCAAGTATTCTATGTACACTAGGTTTATATTTAGAAAGTATAAGAAAAATGTTAAACATGCAATCCTACAATGCAACATGCAAGAGATGAAATATATGTATTTCTAAGACATAGAAAGGAGTTTGGTTACTTCGGGATGACACCCCCCACCTTTCGAAGATGTTTTGCGTTGTGGAGGTCCTAGAGATGATCCTCGATACTTGCTTCATCGTCTTCTCGGCCGTTTAGGTCGAAACGAAGCACCGACAAACTTGTTTTGCCTATATCTTTCCGACGGCTCGACGAAATGCAATTCCAACTCCGCCGATGCGTTTAGACACCTATCAATTAGGTTTGTACACCATCAATTAAGATCAAACCTCAATATTTGACCAAGCCCTAATTTAGAGCCCTAGGTTTGCACACTAGCAAAACTATCCAATCAAAACCCTATATCTAGGGATTGATCTATTTAGAAGCTTACTAAGGATCCATTTGACCCGTTTCTAAAGCATAAAATTCAAAACCCTAAGTTTTATCAACTAGAGTTAGCAAGCTTGCCTTGAGCTTGCTCCAATGGGATGAAGAGAGAGAGAAAGGTGGTGGAGATGGCCTTCTCCAAGCTCTCCTCCTTCCTCTTCTTCTTCTCATTTTTCTTCTTCTTCTTCTCTTCTTCTCCTTTCCTTTCTTCTCCTTCTCCTTTCCTTCTTTTCTTTCTTTCTTTCTAGAGAGAGAGAGGGAGAGAGTGAAATGAGAGGGATGGTAGAAATAAGAGAGGGAGAGAGGGCTATTTGCTCTCTATACCTCTTCACTAAGGCCATTTCGCATAAAAGCCACTCCACTTGTTTCCTCTTCAGTCCCTCTGCCTGGGCTATTTTCGCACATACCCTCTGCCTGGGCTATTTTGGCACAGAGGGACCGGTCCCTCTATAGGAGGACCGGTCCCCGAGAGCATTCCCTGCGGGTTGAGCTCTCAGTCAACTCCTTTTCGCGTACGGAAACCGGTCCCTCCCCCGAGAACCAGTCCCTCCATCTGAGACCGGTCCCCGAGAGCTTGCTCTCGTGGGACGCGTACAGAAACCGGTCTCCTATTCGGAGACCAGTCCCCACGGGGACCCTCACTGCTACGAGGGACTGTCCTCTGCCGAGGACCGATCCCAGGAAGCGGATCCAATGCGCGCGAGCTTTCTACCGCAAATCGAGCTACGAGGAGCCGGTCCTCCCGCCGAGGGACCGGTCCTCGAGCAAAGTCTGCGAAGTGCATATTTTCGCACTTTGCTCTCGTAGAGTCCAACTCCAATGCACTTGTTGGGTTTTAAATGCCTTCGGCCTTTCCGAAGAATACCCACTCGACAATTAGTCGATTCTGGACAAAATACAACTCTCGGATTTCGAGAATTTACTTCCTTACACTTTTTATAATTAAGCTCGCATTTATATTTTTATTTTGCTAAAAATTAAATAATAAAATATATATTATATATAATTATTTATTTATATATAAAAATATAAGTTAAATAAATTATATAAATATAAAATATATGTATTCGAGCCATTATCGAGCCGAACACGAGCGAAAATCCCCGGCTCGTGTTCGGCTCGTTTATTAAACGAATTTGAAAAATTCGGCTCGTGTTATATTGTTTACTAAACGAGCGAGCCGATCTCGAGCTCATTTCGAGGCGAACACGGCTCGCGAAGCAATGAGCTAGATTGCCAACCCTATTTTAAAGATATTTTTGAGGATATTTTTTTAACTCTGTATTATCTCATTATTTTAAATAATTTTTCGCTCTCAAGGGCATATTAGGTTCAAAAGAAAAATCAAAATTGGAATAAAAATGGAAATGAGTCCGAATTAAAACGGAATGATAAAAAATAATAATTTATTTGATTCATAAGAGGAATCTGAATCGAATCGAAATTAGAATCGAAATCGAATAAGAATTATGTTCAAATTGAAATTCAAAAAAAATATTTTTATTATAATTTACATTTATTATTCAAATTTTTAATTAAAATTTGAATCTAAACGAACTTACAATTTGAATTTAAAATTTAAATTTACAATTCAAATTTAAGGTCAAACCCAAATTTTAAATTTAAAGCTATAAATTAAAATTTAAAACAACTAAAATTAAAATTTCAAATTTGAAATTACGATTTAGTCTAATAAATTTATATGATTTATATTTGAATTCAAATAATAATTAGTGAAAAAAAGATATTTTCTCAATTACTACGGAATCAAAGTTGACTTTTACCATAATGAGTCACTTTTGTGGGTTAAAATTAACGTAATCGCTATATCAGCTGCCTATATGGCTTTCTTTTGTATGTCAATTTTGATTCTTAAATTTTACGTTTTTCACTTTAATCCCAAAAATAAAAATTCAAAATTTTCTATTTAAATTCAAAAATTAACGTTAAAATTAAAATTCAAAACATATCAAAAATTACAATTTGAATTTGAATTTAAAGTAACAATTGTGATTTAAATTTGACTTAAAATTTTGAATTGAAATTCAAATTTAAATTTGAATTTTAAATTGAATCTAAATTAGAATTCATACTTAATTTTTTCATTTGATTTTGATATTCGATTTGCATTTAAAATCAAATTTTTGAAACTAAAATTTAAATTTAAATCTAATAAAATTGAATTCAAAATTTTAATTTTCAATTTTATATTTGAATTTAAAATTTAAATTTGAATTTGAGATTTGATTTCAATTCTAAATATGAATTTAAACTTCAAATTCGAATTTATATTTTGAATTTGCAATTCCAAATCAAAGTTTGAAATTGAATTAGAATTAGAATTAAAAAGTGAATGTGAATTTAAAATTAAATGCAAAATCAAAATTTGAATTCGAATTTAAATTTGAATCTATTATCAAATTTTAAATTAAAAATTAAATCTTAAAAAAATTTGCTTTGAATTCATTATTTAATTCAAAATATAATGTAAATTTTAAATTTAAATTTATAATATAAAATTTTTTAAAAAAAATTGTAAGCGATATGGTCTTGTGTGATATTTTTAAGTCAATTTTAACACTTGTTTTGATTGCTGAAATTTAATTGTAATGAAATTTAGAGATTGATTACTTAATTGTAAAAAAAAAAAAAAAAAAAATATCGGTATGGATTTCGTATTTGCGGACAGGCGAACCCGAATAAATTATATATATAGAACTAAGCTACTATGCTATTAATAGCATAATGTCATTAGTGCTACCAAGTTTTTAGCCATTGGATTGAGAGATGTATGGTTAGGATGATGTGGGCCCCACCAGGGTTAAGTAGGTGGGTGGTTGAATAGTATGATCTAACGGGTGAAAATCATCAAAGGGGCGGATCTAAATGGAAAACTTGATAGCGCCAGTCTTCGTCTTATTGATAGCATAACAGACTATATATATATATATATATATATATATATATAGAGTAGGGCTACTACACTATTATGAGTATAGAGCCCTTACTACTCATACGTTGTTTTCGATGTTGGGGTTTTCGAATCGACGATCCACACAGTTAAACATGATCTAGAGTATTTGAAACTTCTAGAAAATAAATTTCGTAATTTTTCAAGATCATTATAAAGTCCATCATGCAAGCCGGTATAAAATGAACGGTCAAAATCGATCGACATCCTAAAAATGGATGATCGGATCTTTTAATTTAAGATCGGAGTTACCGATCTTTATTTAGGTAGTGAATAGAATTTTCTATCAAAAATTCAACCTATTAAGATTCTTTTACACCGATTAAACTAGTAAGCATCCCATACCGTAGTTAAAAATTGTCAATTTTGTGATCTCTTGATCGTAAGGTAAATGATGTCGAAAAATTATAAAATTTAATTTCTAGAAGTTTTAAATGCTCAAGATAACGTTTAACGGTGTGGATCGTTGATTCGAAAGCTCTATCATCGAAAACAACTTATGAGTACGAGGGCGATCGTACTCATAATAGTATAATGACTCTATATATATATATATATATATATATAGAGAGAGAGAGAGAGAGAGAGAGAGAGAGAGAGAGAGAGAGAGAGAGAGAGTTGAGCTAGAATGCTATCGATAGCAAAAGACTTTTGTCACCCGTTTGTTTTCGATAATGGAGCCTCCAAATTGATAATCGATCGTTGAATATGATCTATACTATTTGAAGTATTTAGAAATCAAATTTCGTACATTTTCGATATTGTTTTCTTATCCATCGAGTGGACATAAAAATAAACGGCTGAAAATGAATATTCTTAAAAAAATGATGATAGAAGTCTTGTAATCAAGATCAAGAGTATAAATCTTGTTTTAAATAGTTTAAAGAATTTTCTAACAGAAATTCAATTGATTTGAATATCTTTACGCCGTTAAACGAGAAAACGCCTCATATCGACCTTTAAAATTACAAATTTTGAAACCCTTTGATCATTAGGCAAATGATATCGAAAAGATTTGAAATTTAATTTCTAAATACTTCAAGTGGTATAGATCATGTTCAACAGTGCTGATCGTCGATTTGGAGGCTCCATCATCGAAAACAAATGGGTGACAAAAGTGCTTGGGTTTGCTATCGACGCATTCTAGCTCAACTATATATATATATATATATATATATATATATATATATATATATATATATATATATATATATATATATATATATATATATATATATATATATATATATATATATAAAATTTATTTTTATTTATTTATATAAAATATAAAATATTTAATAATTTTTATCTCTTAGATCTTCATCCAATAGTATGGATTTTTAAATCCGCCAGGTTCGGGTCCGAGTCTGGGTTCTGGTTTTAAGTTTTTGGTCGGGTACGGATTTGGGTATGAATTTTTAA
Source organism: Aechmea fasciata (assembly GCA_025177825.1). Classification (NCBI taxonomy): domain Eukaryota; kingdom Viridiplantae; phylum Streptophyta; class Magnoliopsida; order Poales; family Bromeliaceae; genus Aechmea; species Aechmea fasciata. Next base: position 3,876,288 of record CM045930.1, on the reverse strand, counting down.
AACCTGCCGGATTCGGGTCGGATTCGGATTTTAAATTGGTTTCGGGTTCGGGTTCGGGTTCGGATTTTTGAAAACCCAACCCAAACTGACCCGTTGACATCTGTATCACCTTGCCAAGAGAAATTTTCTCAAAATAATTCTAGAAAATATTATAATTAGTTAAATAATTCTATTAAAAATATATTTAACTAAATAACTCTCCTTTTGCCATGAAAAATTTTTTTTTAAAGGCGGTGAATCATTTACCTTTCATAAATGCGATACATGGTTCACCCTTTTTCAAATTTTTTACAAAAGCAATAAATTATTTACCGCCTTCTTGAAGATTATTTTTAGGTTTTTATAGATTGTTAAGATTTTATATAATTTGTTGAAATTTTTATATAGTTGCTAAGATTATATATAAGAAATAAAAAAAAGTTAGGTTGTTATGTAGTGTCCCCGGTGTTTGGCTGCCTGTGTGATTTCAGTGTCTTTGGCTTGTCGACACGTTTGGTAGGTGACGGGACAAGTCGGAGTCGTTTTAGCTCTAATTGGACGCAAAACGGATTTGGTGCGGAGCGATAGTGGAGTTCTGACATTGAAATCTGCAAAGTGTAGAATTTCAGTGTTGAGTACCGGTACCTTGGGAAAGTACCGGTACTCAAGGGGGATTGCAGAACTAGATGCTCTCAGGTTTGCGCATGTTTGATGCTGAGTACCGGTACATGTTGTTGAATATCGGTACCGAGCTTGACTACCTGTACCGCATTGGACTAGTACCGGTACCTAGCGCGCGAGACTATGGATTGAGGGCCGAGTACCGGTATTCAAGTTGAGTACCGGTACCCCCAGAGACAGATTTGAGTTGGTAAGGGATATTTTGGTCGTTTTGATTGTGGATTGTATCGCCACCTACCCCAGCGTATATAGCAGCTTGAGAAGCTTAGAGAAACCGTATGTTTCTCCTCTCCCTCTCTCTCTCTAGCTTGTTGCCTCGTTGGTTTAGAAGGTTGAAATTTGAGCTTGTTTGGATTCTTCGCTTCCTAGGAGGATCGTTCGAACGCGTGGGTTGTCCCGGTTGAGCTGTCGGAGATCGAGCGAGCGTGCAGAGTTCTTCTATCGACTTCTAGCCGACGTTGGGCGAGTGCTCGAGGTGGGTTGATGTTTACTGAAATCGTCGGATTTTCTTCTAAGTCGAGTGTCAGCATGTATTGTTTTATGTGTAGTATCATGGTTAGTAGCTCAAATTCTTTAATTTGCATGACTTTTATAAAATCTAAATTTGGAGCCTTAATTTAGAATATTTGCCATATGTTAAACTGGGGTTTGACTTAGGAGAGAACCCGTTAAACTTACACTCTCACTTTTCGAACATTAACCAAATTAGCTTTAGGAGTATTTTTATTTTTGCATCACCGCTGTCAGTACGAGGTGGATACTCAGACTAGTATAAGTTGAGATTACGCTTATGCTGAGAGGTCGAGCTCGTTTTTACAGTAGAGTGTAGACTATTCCGTACTGTCGAGTGCCGCCGTGGTTGACGGTGGAGCCAAATTTCTGTATCTTACATCAGATTGTGTCAGGGGCACGTGTGCTTTGGTTGTTAGACTAGTGTGACCCATTTTCATTGACTATAGGCTGTGTGAGCCTGTTTGCACTCGGCAGAGACACGCTTACATACTCTGTTGAGTTGCGCCCACGAGTACCGCTCCGGAGTGACGGTGTAACTTGCGTTGATGTCGTAACCGTTCTGTTTGGACCTTTGACTTGGACCGGCCATCCCCGTGGGTGGTGTATGGTGTAGATTGGTTATAGATAGGGTGGGTCCGTTTAGGCAACCCTAGTGAGATTGGATTAGTGTGATGCTTGTTTATACCTACGGATAGCTTTGTGTTGCTTAGCGGTAGTATATAGTGGCATGTAGTTGTAGAGTTCTTTCCAGCCTTTCCTTACTATTCTTTGCACATATTAATGTAGACTTAGTGGGTGGGCCGTTGAGGTCGGTGACGGTGCCCATGAGACTACTCTATTTTGCGATGAATTCTTATACCCAATTGCGACACTTTTTGCGAGTTTTCGTTTGCATTCTTTATTCTTGATTCCGACCGTATGAATGGAGTCTCGAGCTAGATCCTTGTAACCCGTGGTCGCCGTGCTAGCAGAGTACCCGTTAGAGGTAGTGGGTTGTTTTCATGTACATATTCTGTGTTTTGTGTACTTTTTGGAGCGAGGTTTATGGTGGACTTTTGTATATACAGTGACCCTTTTATGTTTCATATACATGTTTTAGTTCTAGCACTTCTGTACACTTGGTTGTAACTATGAATTATTTACAGGTACAACGACTATCGTCTCGTATACACAAAAAATTTCTATATATACAGCGGATCTGTTGGCGTGTCCGGAGAAACGTGATAATCCGGGGTGTGACATGTTAGGATTATATGTGGATTATTAAAATTTGTAATGCAAAGTAATAAACTAACTCACTTGTGTAACGATATAAATATAATTAAATTTTATTAATCAAGTAACAAAATTAATCAGACAAATTATAATATTATATTTTTATCAACCACGAATTCGTGGTGGAGGTGTAATTCGATTGTAAGATAACTATTCACAAGTATATATCAAGTATATGATATTTTTCTAAATTTAAAAAAATGTCGGATACTTCTATTACGTATCGGTCGTGTATCGCACGATTACCGGTATAAAATATGTATCAGGTATGATACAACAAGAAAATTAAAGTAACTGTACATCATATATAGTATCTTCTAAAAAATAAAAAATAAAAAATAAAAAAATGGTTCGACGTACGACTAAAGTGCTTTTTATTTGGCCGAAAGTTTATTTTATAAGCTTTTGGACCTACACTTCAACAAAAACGATCTATATCGATATTTTTAAATATAGGTATAGGTCAAAACAATGTGCTGCTAGTTAAATTACCGACACTTTTAAAAAGTGTTGCTATATATGGGATCGCTAGGTATATAGTGACAATTAAAGAGTGTCGCTATAATCTAAAAGAGTGCTGCTAATTTATCAACACTTATTTAAGCATTCAGCTACCGTCGAAACTCTATCTCGTTGGCTGCGATGGCGGAGGAGGATGACAGGGAAGGGCTCTTCGCCTAGAATTTCAGCGGATTGAGTGAAGAGAGAATGGAAAATGGTAATCGATTTTTCTTTTTCTTTTTTTTTTCTGTTTGTAATCGAGCCAAATTGGCTGGATGTGATGGGTTAAGTAGAGTAATCTTTTATTTTTGGTCGGATTGGGCAAATATTTAGGCATTAGTAGATGTTTTTTTTAAGTTTTAGCATAAATGGAACACTTATTCAAAAGTGTACTAAATATGTGTCTCTATAACCTAATTCTATTGTAGTGCCAGCAGACAAATCGCATGCAGACTCTAAATCCGAAAGTTTTTTTAGCATGCATCCTATCTATTTTCTTCATTTATTTAGAAATAAATTTAGATGAAAAGAAAAATGCTATATGTACACCTGCACGGGGTGTATAAGTTACATCCCACCCATCTAATGAGTGTGGTGATGTCCACTAGTCACATCAAGTGACTAGTATTTTTATCCTACCCTTTAGATGGATGAGGTGTAGATCTTACACCCATGATGAGATGTATCTCTAGCATTACTCAGATGAAAATGCGAAGCAATTAGGCTTCGTGCTTGGAACCGCAGATATCAACCCATTAAGTCTTTTACTACTTGCGCTAGGGACGATCGGTCTTAATCGGAAAGTTATGTATGATAATTAATTGGAAGGTGGGCTATGGTTCAGTAGTGTGGTAAACGTGAACTTTTGCCTGTTGCATGGGTTGCAGCTAGCTAGTTGTTAACAAGCTGGCCCTAAAAAGGCTTGGAGCCACAAAGCAAGATTTTTACTAGGGTGAAACACCTTTCCCCTGATCACTTTTGAATTTAAATTAAATTTCAAGTTGAAACTTTTATACGATGAATGTAAACTTTTGATTTGATTTGCTCATTTTAACGACTTGGTAGTCAAGGTAAAATGAGTTTGTTCTGACTTGCTTAGTTTAATGACTTGTGGTCAAATTGAATTGAGTTCCATTTGATTTACTCAGTTTGACGACTTGGCGATCAAGTTAAAATGAGCTTGATTTGATTTGCTCAGTTTAACAATTTGGCGGTCATTTGATAATGACTTGCGAGTCCATTAAGTTGAGTTAATCAATTAAGTTGAATACAGCTCGGTTTGAACCCTCGATTTGCTTCAGTTCAAACACAGCTAGTTTGCTTGATTTTGATCATCCTCAAAGTTTGGTCTAAACCTTTGTTACGGTTGGGTTCAGCTGCTTCAGGCTTTCGTTTGGTTTGTCCCTTTTCAATTTGTTTTGAATCAAACTATCATGCCTTAGTTCAGAACTCCTTGAGATTTATTTAGGTGGTACCTTTTTGAATTTGATTTGCGTCGAGTCCTTATTATTCACAGTGATGGCATTTAGTTATGAAAGTTAGGTCAGTCGGTTCAGATCCAACTCTTATGTTTTGGTTTGAGATCCGTTTGAGTTTGATTCAGGTCAAATTGTTATGATTCGGCTCAGCTTGGAACCCTTTGGATTTAGTTTGGGTCGAACCCATGTGGCTTAATTTAAGAACCCATTGAGTTTGGTCAAAGTTGAACTCTTTGTGTTTGAATCAGAATTTTTTGATTTTGAGTTGGGGTCAAACCAGTTCATGGTTCAGTTCAAGTTGTGTAGTTTGGGTTGAATCGACATATAATTCCCTTCAGGTTCGATATAGATTGAGGCCCTGTTTGGATACTCTCCAAAATGTAGCATAGTTAAACAATGCTACGGCGGTAGGAAAAATATCCTATGAAACGTTTGGGAGAAAAAAAAAATAACATAATTTTTGGAGTAAAGTTAAACTATACTTCAAAAAATGGAGTAAAAGTCCACTCTAACCAAATGAAAAAAATTTCACCATTCTTGAGCTCTTTTATTCAAAAAATGCATTAAGTTTTAACTCTTAAATTTCAACATAAAATTATAAATTTCAACATAGATTTTAAATTTTAAATTTTAAATTACAAATTTTAAATTTTAAACATCAAGTTTAAAATTACAAATTTCAAACTTAAAATTTAAAATTTAAATTTTAAATTTCAAATTTCAAATTTCAAATCTCATAGTTCAAATTTCAAATTTTAAACTGTAAATTTTATATTTATTTGTAATTTTAAAATATATATTTTAAAATGTTTGAAATTATAATGTAAAATTTCAAATTATATATATAAAATTTTAAATTTTAAATTTATAATTTCAAATTTTAAACTTTAAATTTTAAATTTATTTTTAATTTTAAAATTTAAATTTTAAATTTCAAATTTCAAATTTTAAATTTCAAATTTTAAATTTCAAATTTCAAATTTTAAACATAAAATTTAAAATTTAAAATTTCAAACATCAAATTTTAAATTTTAAATTTTAAATTTTAATTTTAAATTTAAATTTTAATTCTCATAGTTCAAATTACAAATTTTAAACTTTAAATTTTAATTTTATTTTTAATTTTAAAATTTAAAATTTAAAATTCTAAATTTTAATTTTCCAATATTAAATTTTATTAAAAATTAAAAAATTTAAAAATTAAATATAGATTTTTAGATTTTTAATTTATAATTTTTAAATTTCAAATTATAAAAATTTGAAAATTTAAAAATTAAAATTCAAAATTTCACATTTCACATATCAAATTTTAAATTTTAAATTTTTTTTCAAATTTTAAATTTTAACTTTTAACTTTTAATTTTATAGTTTAGAAAAATCCCATGAAATTGCATAATGTGCATCCAAACAGTACCATAGCAATTGAATCCATGGAATTTTTTAGAGTTGCGGGATTCTCTATTTCATCTAGACCAAAATCATAGTATATAAATTCTATGGTTATAAATTCCATGGTGATTTTTTCCTGTGCATCCAAACAGGCCCTGAACCTGCTTATGCTTTGGTTCAACTTGGCTCGATACTCCTGTGATTCAGCTCGAGTTGAACCGATTTATAATAAGTTCAAATTGGATCCTTTGTAGGTTGGTCTAAGTTGAACCGGCCCATAATCCAGTCTGGTTTGGCTAGAAACTTCAATGGTTCAATTTAGGTCGAAACATTTATGATGTGGTTCAAATTGAATCCTTTATGGTTTGGTTTAAGTTGAATCAGCATATGATCCGGTCCAATTCAATTAGAACCTTGGAGGTTTAATTTAGATTAAACCGGTTTATGATTTGGTTCAGATTAGATCCTTTATAACTTGGTTCAAGTTGAACTGGCCTATAATTCGGTCCGGTTCTGATAGAACCTTCAATGGTTTAATTTGAACCAGTTTATGATTCTATTCAAATTAGATCTAACAAACGTGTGAGTTGGACGATTCACGGACGTGTCATCGTATCCGCGGGTCATTTGGGTATGGATAAGTATAATTTTTTCAGCAGACATACCCATACACACGCAGGAGTTATCCGCAAGGTGCACTTGTTTTTAAAAAACAAAATACATATATTATATAATTTTGAAAAAACCATAAAACAATTTACTGTTTAAAATACCATAACATGCATGTTAAAATATCACAATACATAGTAGATAATATAGTCTTTAAACAACACTTATTAGAAAAATTAAAGTTAGGATTCTAGAGATGGGTAAAACAAAATAAGTACTCACCTATTTTGTATGTATGTGAGTTGGGAGTACCCGTGGGTCGCCCAAAATACCCATAATTTAACGGAAACCCAATTGTTTTATCCACGAATTTTTTGAGTAAAAAAACCTAGTGTCTATGCCGCAAATTTGCGGATAATCGGCGGATACTAACAGGTATGGATAAAGATTGCCAGATTTAGTTGTTGTCTAATGCTCCGCTGGAGCTACTTTATTGCGAGTTAACAAAGCATAAATATCAAAAGAAAAAAAAAAAAAAAACTTTTCCGCCGGTATATCAAATTATATAAAATTAATACTTTGTACTCTCAAAATGGTAAGGGTGGAACTGGGCCGGGTTTGGGTCGGATAATACTATGCCCAACCCCGGCCCAAAAAAAAATGTTGGACTTCGAGTCGGGCTTTTACCTAATTTTTTAAAAAAGTTAAAACCCGGCCCAAGCCCAAGCACAATGCCCAATACCCATTGGGCTTTGTAGAGGCCCATTTTATGCATTTATCATATAATATATACATACTTTTATTTATATAAAATTAAAATAAAATGCCTATTCTTAGTTTGATCACATCAAAGAAATTAATATCTAATATCAAATATATCCTAAAATGGAACTAAATATTTTGTTAATATATAATATATCATCAAATATATCATTAATAACAATATATACTATATATGATATACTATATTTTTTTTTATACATAAATAATATATATATAATTAAATATTTTATTTTGATAATTAATATATCGAGCTTTTTGGGTCGGGCTCGGGTCGGGCTTGGACATGCCCAAATAGACCCAAAATTTCTTCGGGCCTAGATTTTTAAGCCCGGCCCGAACACAAAGTTATATTTTTAATACCCAAAGCCCAGCCCAAACATGGCCCATCGGGCCGGGCCTTGTTTAGGCCCAGCCCATTTCCACCCCTACAAAATGGGTTACACACTTTCACTATACCATGATTGAAACAACAGTGAGAAGAACAGATCAAAAGACAAAACCTATGTCAAAGGCATTACCACATTAACAACCACTGCATTGATAAACAAGAAAATCGTAGCGCGCCAAACAAAGATATTTACCTCTCTCAGATATTTTTTAAAAAAATAGGGATCAGAAATATTTGGAAATTTGGTTAATAATACAGGGGAAAAGAAATACATCATTGCACATCCCTATGAAAGTCCCATTTTCATGAGCATAATAATAATAATATAAGAATAAGGAAAAGCACATGCAGCGGATATCTAAGATGCGAACATGATAGAAAGTTCTCTTTCAACAATTCCATGCTAATTCGCAATGGTAACCACGCGGCGTTAATACTATACAAAGAGTGAAACGATAAGATGAGCTCCAGAGAAGCAGACAAAGTTTCAATTTATGAAAAGATAGCCAAAACTGAGATAAGACGAGCAAGCTGATTATGGCGGTAGTAAGCAGTTGCAGACATACGAAGATAGTTTCAGATCTGACAAAACAGTATGTAAAGTAGATAGCTATGACTGAGACAATACAATAATTACAACAAAATAAAAGCAGATAATAACAGTAGTCAAACACAAATTCATCATAAACTCAAAAAGAAACAACCTGAAGGGTTTTTATGTTGTGAACTGTCCATAATCTCGTGACATTTTGAAGCAGCTATCAAATCAACACAAAGCAAGTGCTCAAGGTTTCTGCCTTCTAATTCTACAGCGAAACAGATTAGTTAGTAAGAAGGCCGTCAGCAGTCCACATAATGTTATATGTTGTCCCACAAAAAACCAAAGCTGCAAAAGAATATCACATGCGAATAGAAACTCCATATTAGTCCCTGTAATACAGTTCAAACAACTGTCCTAAAAACTTTAGAACATCCTTAGAACTAGAATTTCTTCCGGTGATAATTAATAAACAATAAACCCCCATAACCGAAACCAGCAATACTCTTTGAGTCAATTCACCTAGCATGGAGAACTCTCAAGTTTTGTCACATGAACCACCATCATCTCCCTGAGACCGTACAACAATCTGTTCAAAAAATTCATTTTGACCACCTCTGTTATCCATAAACAACTGAAATGCAATCAACAAACAGTGCCTCCAATGTTGAATGAACTACACCTTCTTTATCACCGGTTTCTAAGGCTGCTAATCGACATACGAACAGCAATGCCGGCAAACACAATTAAACCAAATGCCCAGAACCTGCCCTAGGAGGACTCATTTGCATTTTATATACCTCTTTCTACTGTCTCAACTAGCAGCGTGTTCCCTGTACATGGAAATAATTCACTATTCCAAGCTCAGAAAGATTGGAAACAAACCTGTTACATGAGAACAGGTTCTGCTACCTTCATGTTAATATTTTCTTCCAAAGGATTATTTAAGCTTTGCAGTAGATTGTTTCAACATTTGCATGATTAATGATGTGGTGTACTTTTATAGCCAAAAAGAGGCAGAAAATATAAAGTTCATTGCAATTTATTTTTTGCAAATTTGAATGCATTTACGAATAAAATTAGGCTTAGTTGGGCACCGTGGTGGCTAAAAGAACCTATTTTATACATTAAAAGACCCAAAAATTCTAAAGCACTTTCAATTTTCCATCTTCTAATTCTGTAAAATTGCAGCGGCAACCACCACTGGAGATGTATCTCTCGTGACAGTTTCTACTGTAATTTTATAGCATAAAAAGAGGGAAGAAGATTGGAAGCGCTTTAGGATTTCCTGGTTTTTCAAAGAATAAAATAGATGCTTTTAGCCACCACATTGAAGGCTTATTGGATATTGCATTTTAGCAGGTAGAATCATGTGGAATCAATCAAATAATAGAAAGTTGAAGTTCAATACCCTGATAAAAAGAATGTAACTTTATATGTACTATGGTAAAAAATATTAAAGATTTAGAAAGTGGCTTAGAATGTTGATGACAATAATGACAATGACAAATCTCTAGCATAATGAAACTACTGAACAGGCAATAGGTAGGAAGACTTGGCCAACAAATAGGATGAACAGTTCCAACATAATTTTATGCCCATAATTTCATGCCCATCTATGCAGCAGGATAAGGATTGCAATGTTTCTCACCTCGTCCCTCAATTACATTGGGCCAGAACGTCCCACATTACCTGTTACTTGACTACTTTCAGTCCACTCCCCCAAATTCTTTTCTTGTTTGGCTTCTTGTAGTTCTCCAATTCTTGCATTCATTTCAATTCTTTCCATTAGTTTCACAGGTTAATAACTGGTATATTTAACAATGTTCTCATCTTAAAACTCATGTCTGTTCAATTTACCTGCTTAGCCTAAAAACTTTTGGCATTGATTAGTTAGTAAACAAAGGTTACTTGTCCCAAAGCCCTTATTACATTGTTACCTCCACTATTCTACCCTCTACCTGTTACATTCTTAAATTCCAACTGCATATTTTGTACAAGAATAAGATAAGCCGGTGTCCTTTGAATCCTTGTTATCAGATCCCGGAAAAACAAATAATTTGTGTCACATATTATAACTCCATTCAAAGGAATTGTCATGTCAAGAGAGAATTTGATCAAAAAAGGATGGCCATCTTTTATGCACAAAACAATTCATATCAGAATAGAATAGGTTAATATGTCTTATTACAAGCCATTCCATATTGTCATCCCTAGATAAATGGTGTGTTAAACTTGAAGACTGGAGTCCTTATGCCAGTCATAAATGGCCTTTGTAAGCACTAATTGTAATCTGGCTCTGATCTGAATAATACTAAATCAAAGTAAACATTCTTTAAAACAACAAGGTATTACTGCTACATTTCAGAACCATCTCATATCTTCCTACAGGAAAATGCTGGGCTAACTTCTATTCCTGACTAGAGAACCTGAAACAGAGCAGTTTGGCAGCAAGGATGGTGCAAGTGTCTCATGAAATTCTCTAAAATTCTTCACCAGAATGCATTTCTGTTGAATCACTTATAATACAGAAAAGAAACATTAAAGAGTGACATATACTCACTTTCAACCTACATGAATAAGTAATAATGAAAAGGTTTGGTCTGTCAATAGAGAAGATTGTTGAGTAACTATGCCTTCAAAACTTGAGTGAAAACAAAAATTTCAGGTAAACACAAGGATCTTAACAAAAACATGTGCTAAAAATTTGTTGATAACACAACTTGCATGAAAAACATCCCAACCAACCAAGACATCCTTTCTGAACATAAACATATTTAAAGAGCCTAAAATAGAGCAGTTTGACAACAAGGATGGAGTAAGTATATCATGGAATTCTCAGATGACATATAAATTAGGAAAAAATATGAAATAGTCAAACCATTGCTTTCTAAAATTCTTCACCACAACGCAGTTTTGGTGAATCAGTTATAATACAGAAAAGAAACATTAAAGAGTAACATATACTCACTTTCCCCCCTACATGAATAAGTTATAACGAAAAGATTTCGTCGGTCAATAGAGTAGATTACTGAGTAACTATGCCTTCAAAACTTCTGAGTGAAAACAAAAATTTCAGCTAAACACAAGGATCTTAATAACGACGTGCAAGGTTTAAAGTGCCGCGGCGTGCCGCTCGGCACGCCACGGCACGTACCGTGCCCCTGAGATAGGGGCACGGTACAGGGGGGGTCTCGGACCCCCTCGGGGTGCCGCAGCACCCCACGCGTGCCGCTCGAGACAGAGCGGCACGCGGCAGGTGCGGCGGCACCGTGCCTTGCCGCCCGACAGGAATTTTTTTTTTTTTTTTTTTTTTTTGGGTTTTCTTTTTTTGGTTTTGTCAACAACCCCCCCCCCTTATGGTTTTTCTTTTTTTTTTGTCTTTTTTGCTTTTCCTTTTGTTTTTTTTTTGTTTTTTTTTTTGCAATTATCCCTCCCCCCGATGGTTTTCCTTTTGTTTTTTTTTGTTTTTTTTGCAATTATCCCTCCCCCCCCGATGGTACGGAAAAATTGGTAGAGGTTGACCAATACTAATCTTTTGGCAAAAGCAGAAAGCTCTTAGTGGAAAAGTAGAAATTACACTATCAAATTGGTTTGTTGTTTTCTTCACCTTCAAACTAATTTTGTTGTTAAGCATCATCTATCCTTTATTGGAGTTTATTATTTATTTTGTGATTTAAAACTTTAATTTGGGGCATAGTCCTCATTAGTGGCCCAATACCTAATGGTTTCTACTTGGGATTGCTAAGTGCTCTAAATCCTTACACTATATAATTTGACACAATCTTCAAGATACGTGGTACCCCTTTTTCCCCTTCATTCGACGTGGCGATCCCTTCAAATCCTTTTTTTCCTTCTCTCTCTCTCTTTTCACTGTTTCAACTGGCCCATCCCCTCCCTCCCTCCCTCTACCCCCAACTTCCAGGTAGGGCCCCCTCTTCATATCCCTCTTTCTCTCTAATCCCTCACCCCTTCCTACTGCTGGCCCCTTCTCTCTCCGCCTCTCTTAATCCTCTCTCTCTTTTCCGTCTCTCCTATGCCCTTTCCGAGCCTCCTCCCTCTCTCTACCTTACCTACCCATCTCTCTTTTTTCCCTCAATAGTAATAAAAAAAGAAGAAAAAAGAAAAAAAAAAGTGGGACAAAATCATCAAATCCTGAAAAACCTGGGATCATAATCTGTGCTTTGCGATTTTTTTTAAGATACCCTTTAAATTCATGAAGAGCTAACCATTGGGGGCTCTATAAATAGAGCATCCAAGGAAGGAAGAGAGGATCTATGGACAGTACGGAGGAGATTTCGGCTATATCAAGCAAATGCCACGGATTGTAGTGTGAAGAAAACAACAAAATTGCACTGTGACTTTGTGAGGAAGAAGTAAAAAAACAAAGAGAGAGAGAGGGGAGGAAAGTAGAAGAAGAAAGTAGAATGAGGAAAAGGTATAAGGGAAAGAAAGTAAACAAAATAAAAACAAAAAATTTAAATTAATAAAAAAGGACTGCTTCTCCTTCCTTTTTTGTTCGCTATTGCCAACGCGTCCATCGCGAAAGTCGTTGCCGATGCCTCCCGAAGCTGCCCAAGCCGGCGCCAAACGCTGCCGCATCCCCCGCCATTGTCGCCTAAGCTGCTGCGGACGCCGTTTGAAGCCGGCCAAGCCATCGGTGAAGCCACCGCCACCACCACCGCCACCGTTGCGCCCACCGCCCGAGCCTCCTAAGCAAGATGCCATCGCTGCCGCGCTCGCTATCCTTGCCACTCAAGCCGCCAACACTACCGTCGTGTGCCCCGTCGTTTCACCCAAAGCCAAAGATTGAAGTGCATGACAACACTTGCTTCGAAAGCAAGAAAAAACAAAAGAAAAAGGACGGAGTGCTTTTTATTTGCTTACATCAAAATGTACCCCATAACATCTTTTTTTCAATTATCATACTTTATGTTAAATAAAAAAAATGATGAGATTCATTTACAGCTTAAAAAAAATCTACTTTTATTTTTTTCTGCAAATTTTAAATTAGTTTATGTTTACAGTATGCATTTTTCTATTTATTTTTTTTAGAAAAAAAAAAGAGAAACTGCTAAGTCCTCGTAATATTTTATATCATATTAATGGCTCAAATAAAAAAATTCTTTTATTTGAAAATTTTTGTGTTACTATACAATTATAACTAATCCTACTACACTTATTATAGCTTTCACAATTAATATATATAAATATACATATACATATATATGTGTGTGTGCATATATGTATATATGTATGTGTTAAATATATGTGTATACATTAATTGACACTTTCATCACATAAAGGAAATGGCCTCTTAGTGAGCCACGTCACTATTTGATTATAATTTTTTAAAAAATTTTAAAATTTTAAGAATTATATATGTTGATCGACTAAAATACTATCGATCTGCCGCAAAGCGCGGTGTCACAGTCTTAATGTTTTTGTTCGTAAAGCCCGTGCGGCGCCCACCTTCCTGCTCGAAGATGAGCAAGTCTTCGTCGCTGTTGCCAGTCTAGACCTTCGTGTTCTATGACTAAGTATGCAAAGGGAATGATAGAGAAAGAGAGACAGAGGTTCACTCAAAACAACTAAGCACTCCACTACTTAGAAAAAGAGATTACAACACACATACACACTCCCTCTTGTGTCTTGACCTTAGCCAATCCCCACAATTTATAGGCTCCTAGATACATTGAATCTAGCCTATACTAACTCTCACATTAAGGCACATATTAACTCACCCACTATCACATAGTAATGAGCACTCATGAATGCCTAGTGATCCTAAGAGTTACCATGTCCCTTAGGTTTCCGCTACAGTTATGGAGGCATTAATTACAGCAATTACATAACCCTTCATCTCCCATGAAAGGCTGCTAGTTTTGGGCGTCCTTGACAACCCGCTCCACAAGCGAAGTTGCGCCAGGGACTTGGCCGCACTGAAGAATCACTAAGTCCATGACAACAGGCCCTACACTAGTACTATTTTAAAGTTTAGTCCTAAATGGAATACAAAAGACTAGTGATTGCTCCTTGTGTATTTCATTATCTATTAGCCACTTCTTAGGATACTTAGAGAATGGTGCGCTCCACTGTTCACGCGTGCGAGCCAGGCAGGGCCATGTGTTGTCCTAGCTAACCAATTTGGGCTGACCAACATTGAATCTTTATTTTTAATTTTCTTTTTAGTACTTTGTTCTATTTTTGCTTACCTGCTAACTACCTTATTTATAGTCCCAACTAGCTGTTGGAGACTTTTTGAGCTATGAACCAGCATTGCTCCTTTTTAGAATAGCCTTTAATGGCCACTTAACTGTCGGATCGTCGACACAAACCATTAATCGCAAAAGCTCGAACTGTTAGAAATATACAACCAATTCACTTAAAGTGTACAAATATAGCGCCTACTAGTCTCGATTGTGACTCCGTCTAACCAGTCTCACGCCACTTCGAACATGACTAGGCCCAACCAGGCCTCTTGCCATTTCAAATATGACTCGGCCTAACTTAACCTCTCGCCACAGGGCAAAATACTGGCCCCTTTAAACCGACAATCCCCCCCTCCCCCGGCACCTGCACAAATTCACAGCATATGAGAATCAAACCTATGACCTCTGTCTCTGATACCACTAGTCAAATCGTTGGCATTAACCATTAATCCCAAAAGCTTGAGCTCTAAATCTTATGGGAAAACATCTTTTATCACTCTCTTGTGTCTCCAAAGAAGGATATACTCCAGGTACATCATCACCATTCCTAATATTAGTACATTAATGTTCACGTTTGAAGAGACAGACCGATGAGACTGAGCTTTAATTGAGATTCAGCTTGACTGCTCTCCATAGATCCTACAAGTCGCATTTATCAGAAAGCAGGCTACAAATTGCATTTAGTAGAAGGCCAGACAGTAACATTTAGAGGGGACTCAGACAAACGAATAAAAAGAAAATTAAAATGACTAGCAAAAATATTTAATTTCTAAAGATGGATCATTAAATTGGTCACAAAAAGGCACAAGGAACAATAAGAAGAACATAAATTATCTTCAGACATAGCAAAGTAATTACTTAGCCAAAAGGTTAAGATCTCGGAAGAGTACATTGGCTAAAACAATAAATATAACTAAACAAGAAAACTCAATAGAAAGATGAAGAAAAAATTATTAGTAACCTAAATTGCATGAAAAACATTCCAATCAAACAAGTTATTTGTGCACTTTCTCAATTTTTACCTTTTTTAAGGCATAGCAGCCTTTTCACACAACTAAGATTGCACAACAAAATCATTTGAGAGTTCAAAAATGCAACTCACATCCTAATATTGTTTTTATACAACCAGTTGTAAACTCTTTTTAATTAGACAGTTCATTTTTTTTGAGAGAGAGAGATATAGAGAAATAGCATGCTACCCACTTCGTTCATTTTTATGAAATGAACTCAGCTAGAAATGTTAAGCAACTAGACTTCGAACCTAGGACCTCGGGTACTAAGTATCAAGCCCTTAGTCAACTATCGCTAGGTACAGTTCTGATGTCCATATCTTTGTAAGTTACTAGCTAGTAGCTACCCCATGGTATGAAAGATTGAAACAGGATAGGCGGCATGAATCTTATAGAAAAATTTAGATTTCTTGAGGGGCAAAAGTAAAAATCATAGTATCAGACTTTAATGGTATTTCCTTTACCTTCAAAGCTATTTTACTGTTTTGTGTCATCGATCATTCACTTTTGTAGCAAGTTCAAGAGGTCAAACAAATAATCAAGTGAAATGCATGGGCTTATCGATAGAAATTTGACTACATCATCATTACTCCTCAATGTGCCCATTCAAATTTTTTGAATAGGCAAAATTTCGTAAAATCTAGTGTTCATAATTTCCCATTGGACAATTAACATAGCATGTTTGATTTAAAATAATCTGAAAGAGAACACTGGAAATAAGTGCTGCAGACATGTTGGTTCGAACCATTTGATAGAAATATATCTTTATCTTTGCATTAATGATGCAGCAAATAAACGTCATTTTATTTTCAAAAACAATTTTCTTTTATTTTGTAGGTTCGTGTTTTATTCGGACTTAACTAATTTAGTTTTGGTTGATTTGGCTAATCCAAACTCGTTTCTCCAATAAACAAAAAAAAACTATCCCAAAAAAAGACCCTTGGAATTCTCAAAATTATTTCGTCTTCTATGCATAATTCTTGGGTGACCGTGTTGTATTGAAAATGAAAGGATAATAATTTATTATAGGAGGGCTCTCAACACGATGAATATATGGTTCTTGAAGCCTTAAGGGATATATTTTTGATGAATAGAAAATTTTACTCTTACTCTTTATCCTTAGTGTTCTATCTTCCGGTGAGATCATCAACGCTTCTTCCTCGCGCCGCGATCGTTATCTTCTTCAACTTGATCGTCGTCGCTTCTTTCTCGTGACAAGATCAGTTTCTACTTCGACCCCTCCTCTCCTTCCGAGTCACTAACTTATTTTCTTCTTCCCCGTTGCCAA
Organism: Aechmea fasciata; assembly: GCA_025177825.1. Classification (NCBI taxonomy): domain Eukaryota; kingdom Viridiplantae; phylum Streptophyta; class Magnoliopsida; order Poales; family Bromeliaceae; genus Aechmea; species Aechmea fasciata. The sequence continues at coordinate 3,859,644 of CM045930.1, read as the reverse complement.
AGTTCTACCTGTGGTGTACCGCGCTTCTCGCTGATCGTGGATCCTCCGCAATCGTGTGAACGATGCACATTTTGTATCTCTCATCTCCTGATATCCTATTATCCCCTTTCAATCTAGCCTTCTACCATTACCAACCATATTTGCCAAACAGCCAAATCTAAAAGCTTTATGTCCGATAAAGCCGAATTTACCTTTTAGGACTATTATATGTATTTTCAGTTGGTTATTATTATCTCATATATTAAAGGTTTATCATCATCTTTGTATTACTTCAATTCAATTTTAATTTTTGTCTTGCTGAAATTTTTGCTTCCTTACTTTAATTATAGTAAAGTTCGTTGGAATCGATAAATTGAACCTAGTTTATTTTAAGAAATACCTTTAAATAAAAGCAAACTTGAAAATTCAATTTTGGCACCCTCTCGGTTTGCATCAATCAACCATGACGAAGTTACTGGTAAAACATACATTATCCCAAAATATAATGAAGGCCTCAGATTAATAATTAGCTTCTCTTCCAACTGTATCAAATTAAAACCATAAGTTTGAACTGAAACCATTCTTTTAAGACAACCAGATGCAGAGCCTAGAGAAGAATGGAGGTCTAAAAATTCCACCATTATAAATCCCAGAATCATCTAACATAAACATATGTTGTACTAGCAACGAAATAATGTAAAATCTGGCACAACAAGCAAATAAATTCATGACCGCATTTCAGATGTTCGCATCCATTATAAATTACCAAAATCCAAGCCATATATTATGAACACTAACTATTTTCCATCACCTAAGTAAAAATTCTAGCTACTCTAGTGTCTGTGTGGTTCTCTCGAACACAAAAATAAGAATAAAAGTTAAAACGTGCGATAAAATTAGAAGCTAAATTGAACACCCTTTTAAACTTAGAGAGTGCAATTACATTTACATTTATTCAGCTACTAATTTACAAAGGCGGATCAAACTGACCATTTTTCCGAGCCCTACTACAGTAGTCAGCAACTCAAAAGTAGATACTTTTCACCACGAAAAACCATCTAGTGAGATTACACCAGCTAACTCCTGTGAAATCAAAGCAAACGGCAAGAAATTAAAAACACGGGGAACATTTCCCATCATTAATTTGAAATGGCTCAAAAAGGTTCATACTTGGAATTTCAAAAAACTTCCAATTTCACTACCCACAGCCTTAAATTTTAAAAAAAATTTGTCAAATCCGATTAGAACTGACACGTATTTTAATTCAAAAACATGCCGAACATTAAATTCTGATCAGGTAGTAAAATCAAGTTTCTAAAGTTCAGGTATTCGTTTCCAATTGCAGCACAATGGGATCATGATTATGCAAATTATACCTCGATCATCCGTATAATTCCTTCGTTACCTCTGTCAAAGAGCTACCGGGGACGAGCAACTGCAACAACAAAATTACAAAGTTGAAACATAATTTGGGCAAATAATGATAATAATAATAACTAATACAAATTAGAGGTAATTGTTATAAAATTGGGATCTAGAAATGTGAAATAGTAAGAGATGATTGGGGGAGGTGGGGAAGGACTAACGTCGAGAACCCGCTGGACGTTGCGGGGCCGCTTCTTGGGCCGGCGCCGGGGCTTCGAACCCCTCAGCTCCAAGAAGTCGATCTCGATCTCCTCCTTCGACAGCGACGCCGAGAACGGCCGCCGCGTCACCTCCGCTCCGCCCTCCTCCCCCTTCGTGTCCGCCATCGGAGCCGCAGCGTCGGCGGCGGCGGCAGCCGGGGCAGGGGCTGTGCACGCCGCCCTCCTCATCCGCAGATTCCACGGCCGCGCCGCCCCAGCCGCCGCCGCCGCGGCGGAGGACGAGTCCTCCTCCGCCGCCGCGGGCGACGGAGATGGCGACTGTTTAAGGCTCCGGCGCTTGGCTTCCAGCGAGGGGAGGAGGACGAGGGCGAGGGCGAGAGGTCCCACTTCGGCATCGGCGGCGGTGGGGTCGGGGGATCGGCGGTGGCGGCGGCGGCGTTGGAGGAGGAGCGATCGATCTTGGCGCAGCGGAGGATGCGGTGGGCGCCCCAGCTGGAGGTGGGGAAGCGGAAGTTGTGGAGGCGCGATTTGGAGCGGGGCCGCAGCGGGGTAAGAGGAGGAGGAGGAGGGGTCGGGTGAGCCCCCGGTGATCCTACTCCTCCTCCGGCGCCGGCGCCGGCGCCGCCCGATGCTGTGCGCGCGTTGTCCTCCTCCGCCGCTGCCATGAGCTCCGGCGCGGTGACCGTATCCACCTCTTCCTCTTCTTCTTCGTTTTCCCTATATATATATATAATATATAATATATTTATATTTATATATTTACTAATAATAATAATTAACGTTGTGTGTAGATATCGTGGGGTCTCTGATACTGCTTCGCTCTCTCTCTCTCTCTCTCTCTCGCGCTCTCGCGGGTATAGAAAAAGAAAAGAGTAGAGAGAGAGAAATTTATTCAGGGGAGGGGGTGAAAAGGGCGACCGGTGGGATTCAATTACGACCGCACGATTAGTGGGGCCCGCGGTGAATTTGTGAAGACGTTGATCGTACGGCTCTGATTCCCTCTCTCTCTCTCTCTATATATATATATATATATATATATATATATATATATATATATATATATATATATATATATATATATATATATATTATCGAGTAAATTTCTTATCTTTCTTATGAGTAGTAGACTTTACTACTCATAAGTTGTTTTTTATGATGGGCCTCCGAATCGACGATCCACTCCGTTAAATATGATCTAGAGTATTTAAAACTTCTAGAAAATAAATTTTGTAATTTTTTGAAATCATAATAAAGTCCATCAAATGGGCATAAAATGAGCAATAGAAATCGAACGACGTCACAAAAATAGATGATCGGATCCTTCAATTTAAGATCGGAGTTATTGATCTTTATCTAGGTAGTGAATAGAATTTTCTATCAAAAATTCAATCTATTTCAATTCTTTTACACCGTTAAACTAGCAAGTATCCTATACCGGCCGTTAAAAATTGTCAATTTTGCGAGCTTTTGATCGTAAGGTAAATAATATCGAAAATTTACGAAATTTATTTTCTAGAAGTTTTAAATACTCTAGATCATATTTAACGGGATCGTCGATCTGGCCCCATCATCAAAAACAACTTATGAGTAGTAAGGATCTACTACTCATAAAAGATAAGTAGCCTACTCTATATATTATATATATTTAAATCACAGGGGAAAGGTCCGCGATTTTACATGTTCCTACTACTGCAAGGAATTGGCTAAATTGCACTGAACGCCCTAAACTTTCTGGACGTTTGATTTACGTCCTCAAAACTTTCCAAAGTTTTACTTTGGTCTCTTTTGTGTATTTACTAGTGTATCTGTACAAAACTGCTTTTGACCCTACTATTTATTGAGTTAAATTTTTGTATCTGTATAAAAAATTGGATCTATAAATTAAAAGTATAAAATTAATAAAAAAATTAAAATTTTAGTTAATGAATAAATAGGTAACTAATTACAAATAAACAATAATGCAAACAAGGTAAACTAGGGACTTTAATTGAACCATATATTGAAACCCAAATGTGAGAACCAAAATTAAAATATTCAAAGATCAGGGACTAGTTGTGCAATTTATTTCCCCCTACAAAATTTGCACAATAGAGAATTGAAGCGTGAGACCGAGGATGATGATGAACGGTGGAGATTGGGCAGCCGCCTTTGTTGAGAGGATTTGGATGGATACCAAAAATGTGGGCTTTTTTTTTAAAAAAAAATTTATATTTTGAAGTTTTTAACGGTGAAAATGTACGAAAACGTCTCAACTATATTAAAATATTAAATTTTAAAAAAAATGACACTCCTTTTAACCTCTAAAAATTTCTTTCATTTAAATTATATACTTAATAATTTAATTAAAAATTCTTGCTAACTTTTATGGCTCAATTAGCTATAATCATTTCATTAATTCGGTGTTACTCATTATAAAATAGTTTAAATTATCAAATTTATAAAACTATTAATCAATTTGATAAAAATTTTAATTTATTTGTCTAAATATGCTAATTCTAAAAGGGAGTAAATTCAAATGTATCCTCTAAAGTTTTGAAATTATATATAACTAGTGCAGAAACCCACGCTATGCGGCGGGTAGATAATAAAATCTCAAATTTAATATTTTAGAAAATAAATTATATTTAGAATTCAAAACAGTACTATTTTTCAATAAATTGTCTAAAAACTTCAGAATTTTGCCAAATTCTAAAATTCATATTATAAACTTCATGCTATAAAGTTCAAAATAAAATAAGTCTCTTACAGATATCCTTCAAATATTCTTAAAATATTATAGAAATTAATCTTAAGATTCTTTTGCTGAAAAAATCTTCACTTTTCTTCTTCATCGGAATCAGAAGACTGCAAATAAGAGTACACATTCAAGTTATTTAAGGCAATATTTTAAAAATTCTTATGAACATAATTTTGAAAAGTGCGTATAGAAAATAATGTTAGTAATAAAATTACTATCTACTTTGCTTTATAAAAAAAAAATTTATTATTACCTGAACATTCTTTTTTTTCCGTTTGATTTCCTCGCAGTTTCCGCCAACTTGTTATTTGAGCTTCTCATTTTTTCAAGCTCCAAAACCCTCCAAATTTTCTTCTCCAAGCTTTGTCCCAAGCTTTCCTTTTGCCCTAGATGGGTTTTTTAGAGAGAGAAAAAGAGGGATGTGAGGGAGGGGTGTTTGGCTGTGAAAAGAGAGTGAGAGGGGTGTTGTGAGTCATATTAGGTTGCAACAATAGCAACAAAACCCCTCAAAACTTTTTATTTCAAAACAGTCCAAACCTGCTGCCATACCCCATCTGTACCGGTACACGGGCATTTGTACCGGTATACTTTGGCGTACAGGCAAACCCAAGAGCTACTTTTAGCTTTTCGTAGTATTTGTACCAGTACACTTTCGGATTTGTACCGGTACACTTTGTAAAATTATCAAACCCGAGAGCAATCCTCCTCTCGGTTATAGTGGTTGTACCGGTACAACCATCACTGTTGTACCGGTACACTTTGCCCAGACTTCAGTTTTTCGCGTCGTTTCGACTCTACTTCGCGCCGAACAACGCCGAAACCTTTCTAACTCTTTTAGGCTCTCTTTTGACCCTTCCAAAATTACTGGAATGGTAATTGGGACTTGTCCAATTATCTCTTTTGCGTATTTTAGTCAATTTGGCTAAAGTTCGTTTCTTTCTACCGAAGTTTCGGTATGTTACATTCTCCACCCCTTAAGATTAGTTTTGTCCGCGAAACTACCTTAATTACAATCTAGATTCATGCCTCAATCTAGATTCTCGAATAGATGGGGATAATGCTCCCGCATTACACTCTCGAGCTCCGACGTAGCCTCCCGGTCGTTGTGGTTGCCCCAACGGACTTTGACATACGGAATTCTCCAGCTCTATAGCTTTCTTTCTTCCCGATCAATGATATATACCGGGAACTCCTTATAAGTCATATCCTCTTGAATCTCCGACGGTTCAAACGAGAGAATATGCTCGGGATCATGAACATACTTGCGGAGATTTGATACATGAAACACGTCGTGTACTCCCGCAAGCCTCGGTGGTAATGCTACCTTGTAGGCCACCGCACCAATCCGCTCCAAAATCTCAAACGGTCCAAGATATCGAGGACTTAACTTTCCCCGAACTCCAAACCGCTTGACTCCTCGCATCGACGATATCTTTAAGAATACACGGTGTCCAACAGCAAACTCTATATCTTTCATTCGCTTGTCGACATAGCTTTTGTGCCGAGATTGCGCTGTGGCGAGTCGTTGACGGGGCAGGCGAACTTTCTCCTCCGCCTCCCGCACTACATCCCGGCCGAGAGCGGTTCTCTCGCCCACGTCGCTCCAATGAATTGGAGACGACACTTTCTTCCATAAAGGGCCTCGAATGGCGCCATCGCGATACTTTTTTTATAACTGTTATTGTACGCGAACTCCGCCATCGGTAAATGATCGTGCCAACTGCCCTTGTAATCGAATAACACACTCGAAGCATATCCTCAAGTATTTGTATCGTCCTCTCCGATTAACCGTCACTTTGAGGATGAAATGCCGTGCTAAAGTCGAGCCGTGTGCCCAATGCCTCCTATAGGCTCCTCCAAAAGTGAGAAGTGAACCTCGGGTCCCGATCCGATACGATAGATACCGGTACCCCGTGAAGTCTCACGATCTTATCGAGATATACTTGAGCCAACTTGTCCCCCGACCAAGTAATATGAATCGGTAGGAAGTGCGCCGACTTCGTCAACCGGTCTACTATTACCCAAGTTGCGTCGTGTCCACCTTGAGATCGAGGCAACCCGGTCACGAAGTCCATAGCTATATTTTTCCATTTTCAAACGGGTATATGTAAACTTTGTAGTTTTCCCGCCGGAAACCCCCGCTCTGCTTTTACTTGTTGGCAAGTAAGACATTGTGCAACAAACTCCCCGATGTCCTTCTTCATGCCCGGCCACCAATATTGCAACTTCAAATCTTGGTACATTTTGGTGCCGGTGGATACTATAAGGAGATTGATGCGCTTCTTGCATAATCGCCCTGCGGAGATCCTTGTTCTTAGGTACACACCAACGATCTCGAAATCGAAGTGTGCTGTCTGTCCCAATGCCAAAATCTTCGGCACTACCGCTCTCTACTTGCTCGCGCACCTTTTGAAGATACTCGTCGGAAGCTTGCAACTCCTTAATTCTCTCCAATAAGGTCGGTTGCACTACCAAGGTAGCAAGTGTAGCCGGCACTCCCGACACTACTACTTCCAATCCGAGCCGTTGCATCTCCTTTTGCAACAACGGTTGGGGTGTGATTGCCGAAGCCAAATTTTCTCCCGATTTTCTACTAAGTGCATCGGCTACGACATTTGCCTTCCCGAGGTGGTATAAGATCATGACATCATAATCCTTCAATATGTCCACCTTAGGAAATAAAAAAAAACAATTCATAACTGTATAGCAGAATGAAGCACCATAGAAGCAAAACAGCTTTCCATGAATGCTTATTGGGAGAAACAAACCTAATACAGGAATCCTACTGAAATAAATTAGACTTGAAAAAGTTTCTAACTGGAATATTTCTTTTTCTTGTCAGCTAAAATATTTAAATATACAAAATAAATCAAGAAGAAGCAAGTATAGTAGTAGTAACCACAAAAATGATGTCACTAGCTATTGTTTGACATGCCCTGAAAGTATAGTGGTATCCAATTTGGAAGAAACGGTCTAAATTACTAGAGAATTAGATGATTTGTGAAAAAGGAACGTTAGAAAAGATAGGTAGCTAGAGAGAAGGACAAACACTATACCTTTGTAATCGTAGACCCCAGGTGACAATGAGCTTCAACAAGCTTAATATCATTGGAATGCGACTTGATAGCATCTAAAAACCACTGTAGTTTTTTATTTCTTATTCCAAACTTCGATGTCTTGTTTCCAGTCGCAACGTAAGGATGAAACTATTAAGAGAAAAAATACGCAAACTTTTAGCATCCAATTCAACATTGAAATATGTTGTAAAAATCAGAACTTATGTTCTTCTTGCAGCTTAACCTGCTTTAATTGTGAAGACTGAAATTTTGACTGTGTCATTTGACTCTCTGTTGACGATGTTTATGTGTGTAATTTAATTACATAAGCACTCGTCAAGTTTCAGGAGAAAATGAGCTAAAACGGAGAAGATACGCGATTATGAAATTTGACTTAAGTGAATAGTAACTTCAGTTTTTCGGTGAAGCCGCGGATGAGAGTTGGCTTCTGGTACGTATCGGACTCCGTTCATAGTGGTCCAATAGCTCGTTTTGAACGGTTCAGATATTCTGGAACCAATGACACTGACAGATTTCAGATCCGATGCACGGTTTTCGAGAAAAAGGGGTTTTATCTAAAAGAGGGTTTTCGCACTTTGCTATTCTTGCATTGTGAAACTCCTCTGACTCCGTGCATATGACCTAGAGTTAGTTGGAGGACGTTTGAAGTCCCTACTAGTGGCAGGGAAGTCAAAATCAGAGGCGAAATTATGATTTCGTGGAGTACACATGGGCATAGGTGTAATTTTGAGGATTAGTGGAGAGCAGGTGGGTTCCGTCGCAAATCGGCGACCAAACTAGGCGAAACAAAATGGTAGTTTCGATGCCCTCGATGTGCTGAACGCGATGGCGCAAACCGTTTGCAAATCCGACGAACGGATCGCCGGATATTGCAAGATGATCGCAAAGGGGTCGATGTTGGCAAATCGGATATTGGAGAGCGGACGGGTTTCATCGTGAATCCGTGACCGATCTAGGCGAACCAAAATCGTGAGTTTGATGTCTTCGACGTGCTAATCGCATTGGTACGATCCGTTCGTAAATCCGACGAACGGATCTGTAGAAATCGTACGTTGATCGAGGAGAGGTCAAAGTTGGCAAATCGGTATTTTTGCAGAAGTCCCAATATTTTATGTGTCGACTTGCCCGAAATCAAGCATGGAGGTGCGTACGTGTAAGACACTCACGCTACGATGGACTGAATTGCAATTAATCGATATTGGAGGATCTTTAAGCAAGAAGTGCATATATTTATATAGAGGTTGCACTAGGGTTTCCTCATGAAACCCTAGCTCTTGGTCTTCCCATTTTTTTTAACCTAACCCTAGACGACTCCCCTACCTCCCTGCCCTCACCGTGCTCGCGCCCCGGCCACTTGGAAGCGCCGCCGGCCGCCGGAGTTGACTGTTCCTCCTCCCTCTCCATCTCCCTCTCCATCTCTCTCCCTATCTCTCTTTTTTCTCTCGGGTTGGAGCAGGCCGAGGATGTACCTCCTCCAGGCCCTTTGACAATTAAACTTCCGACCCCACCGTAGCTACCCCGGCCGGCCCTGCCGGCCCTACGCGCCGCCACGGCCGCCCAAGCAGACTGCGGCCAGATCTAGGTAGATCTGGCCGAGGAGCATCAACTCCCTGCTAGCGACTGCCGCCGCCAATTTGGGAAGGCCCCAGCCCCCTGAGCCCCGGGCGACCTCCGCCGCCGACCGCCACCTCCTCGTCGACCGCCGCCGCCCACGCGGGCCGCCGCCGCCTTAGCGTGCCCGCAGCAGCCCCCCGGACCCGCTCGGGTTGAAGTTGGGGTGCGACTCAACCCCCGAGCCGCCGCCGCTCGTGGCCGCACCCGAGGTTGTCCTTCGGCCTCGGGCGACCCACCGCCGCCGTCCCTTGGCCGCCCGACCGTCGCCTTGGGCCGCTTCGGCAGACCGAGCCCGAGCCGAGCCCGGTGCGGGCTCGCTGCTCAGCGCCGCCGCGGCCACCCATCGCCGCCGGTCGACCGAGCGCCGCCTACTCGGCCGGCCGCGCCGATCGCGCGTCCCCGCCGGGGTGCCCTGCTGGCCGGACCCGAGCCGAGCTCTCCTCGAGTGGTGCAGCTAGGGCATCGCTCCATCGCGGCCGCCGCCACTCCTTGTCGCAAACCAAGGTGAGCATCATGCTCCTCCTTATCCCCTTACCCTCCTCTGAACCCCTAGCGCGCCGTCGTGCCGCCGGTGACTGGCCGGAGCTAGCTTGCTCCGGCCAAGGTCCAAATTAGGGCTTAAATAAGATGGTTTGCTATTCCGAGCAACCGGGGCCTCCCTGATCTCTACCGAAGGGAGCACGATGATCGTGATAGATCACTGATCATCGTGCTCACCTTATTTTCTGTCGGAGAAGCTCCGTTTCGTTGATTTGGCGATGTCGGCCATATTTGAGCCTTTTTGGCTGATGTTCCGGCTTACGCACGCTGTTCCGGAGACCCGAGGTCGTTCGATGACTACGGAGGAAGCACGGTGATCGTCTGTCAGTGACGATCACAGCACTCACCTTATTTAGGGTCAACAAGTCCCTGGTTTGCGGGAAAAGCATGCTTTTCGTACAGTGCGCGCAGTTCGCTGAATTTCGGGTTGCTCCCGCGCTTCCCATAGTGTCCGGAATTGCTCCGAAGGGTGAGCACTGTAACAAACCGAACTTTAACCAAATTGGCTAAAGTGCGCGAACGAATAATTAGACAAGTTCCAATTACCATTCCAAATATCTTGGAAGGGTTAAAAGAGGGTCTAGAAGAGTTAAAAAGGTTTTGGCGTTGTTCGGCGCGAATTAGAGTCGAAACGACGTGAAAAGCACAAGTCTGGACAACCTGTACCGGTACAAGCAAAGTTGCTGTACCGGTATAGCCACTTTTACCGAGAGGATGAGAGCTCTCGGGTTTGAAATTTTTGGTGTCTGTACCGGTACAAAATGAATTTATACCGGTACAAATGCTACGAAACCGAGAGGGCTGCTCTCGGGTTTGCCCTCTGCGCCTGTCTATACCGGTACAAAATGGGCTTGTACCGGTACAAACAGGTCTGGCAGCAGCTTTTGGACTGCTTCGAAAATAAAGAATTTTGAGGGTCTAAATGCAATTGTTACAATACAATACACACCCCAACCCTCTCATATCACGACGACCGCTCTGCTCAAGCCCAAAGCTCAGTTTTCCTCTTTCTCTCTCTAGAGATTTGCTCCTAGAGCTTGGAGGAGAAGGAGAAGGAGCCCAAGGAGGAGATTTTGGAGGCTTTGAAGGTGCAAGGAGCTCTCCTACAAGGTGGACCTTGGGATAGCTTTGGGCAAAGGTGAGTTCATGCAAATGTAGACCTAGGGTTTGGGCTTTCTCCTTAGATTTTCGGGTTTAGGAGTCTCTACAAGTGTAGAAACATCCTAATGCACATAGAACACATGAAAACCCTAGTTTCTTCATGTGCTCTAATGGTGGATTGTTAGGGCTTCAAGTAGATGCCCTAGAAATAGTTTAAATGGTCTTAGATGAGTTCCTAGAGGATCAACAAGCTCTCTTTTGCTTGGTTTAGAGATCAAAACCTAGGATTTCACATAGGGCCTAGGTAGAGCACCCAAATTCGGGGCTTTTGACTATAGGGTTTGCATGGTCAAATTGACCTTGTAGAAACCTAATTGGGAGTATCCCCGACGCGAGGGACAACTCCGTTTAATTAAACGAAAAGCCTATATATGAGCTACTATGTAAACTAGCCTGATGTAGGCTCTGATAACTGCGCAGATTGCAAAATAGGCGTCGGTTGGGCACGAAACTCGTCGGACGACCCATCTTGAATATTTAGAGGTGGGTGGTGCATTCCAAGGATATCGAACTTCTCTTTATGTCTAAGTGTCATATTTGAGCATACTTTTTATATTGAGCATAATGCATAGTAGGGTTAATTGTGAGTTTCTTGCTTTTGTGAGTTCAAATGCATGAGAATAAATTATATGAGATCGTATTGATAAAGAATAAAGAACCCTATGTATGCGTGCTAAAGAACGAGAACTTAGTGAACCTAGTGAGCTATTATGACATTGGACATGTGTTTAGAGAACAAGTGTGACAAAGATGAGTCTAGAATACTTAGACAACTGTGTGGCATCAAGAACAAGAACATGAACAAGTAGATTACTTGACATTAGTACAATTGAGAGATTGACATTATGACAACAACCTTAAGTTAAGGGTCATATGAACATAGTTCTCCTTGAAGTCAAGGAATGGATTGAATTGGAATCCTTAAAGTTAAGGATTGATCGTACTCACCATATAGTCCTTACTCGAGGCGCGGTAGCTCCCCCTCGGGCGATGTGCTCCGGAGTTGACATCACCGGGTTGTAGCGGTTTGTCTCCCCAGAGGGCGGTCCCGTCGAGTCGTAGCGGTTTGTCTCCCCGTCAATAGAGATTTGAGTTTGGTTGAGTCGTGTTGAGGGCAAACCCACGGGCTAGCCAAGAGATTGGGTATTGGACTTATGATCTTGCATGCTTTATTTTGAGTATCTTATTGTTTACTTTAAACCTTATTAGCTGTATTTGTTAGTTGGTTAATATCTTACCTTTCTTTCTATTACGCTTGAATTAGACCTAGTGGGAAAGTCGGCGTGGTTGATTGCCGAACCCACTGGGAACTTTGTTGTAGTTCTCACCCCACTATTTCCACAGAGCCGGGACCGAGCGAGCCGGTCGAGGATCGCGGTATGGGCATCGCGCCCTAGGTAGAGACCGCCCGAGTTACTTTACTCTTTTTGTAGTTGCATTCCCTTTATAT
>CM045930.1:1800000-1955000 GCA_025177825.1 Aechmea fasciata | reverse complement strand
CTTTCCCATTTCCTCTTCCCCCTTCCCCTCGCCATCCCATCTCTCTCTCTCTCCTCTCTTTCGTTGTTTTATTCCTTTCCGACGATTCGCCTCTTCAGATCCCTTATTCCTCTTCCTCTTCCTCTTCCTCTTTCTCTTGCTGCGTCTTCAATTAAGCTATACAATAAAATAAAATAAAATCTCATTAACTCTGGTTGCGAAACCAGTTGCGACGATGGATTTGACGGAGCGAGTGCGGAGATGCAACGAGTACGTGGAAGCCCTGGAAGCAGAGCGCCGTAAGATCCAGGTCTTCCAGCGGGAGCTGCCCCTTTGCCTGCAGCTCGTTACGCAAAGTACGTACGAAACTCTCTCCGTCGTCACTCACTTCTCATATAGTGTTTTTGATTGTCTAATTCTATTTATTAATCCTATTAATTATTTTGGTCTTTTTTTTTTTTTTTAGCGATCGAGACGGTGAAGCAGCAGATGGAGAGCGAAAATGTCCGAAGCAACAACGATGGACCCGTGTTGGAGGAGTTTATCCCGTTGAAGCCGAGCTTGTCGTCGACGTCGGAAGAGGAGAGCGCTTTACACGAGTGTAATAAACGAGAGAGCTCCTGCGACAGGAAGCCCGACTGGCTTCAATCCGTGCAGCTGTGGAACCAACATCCCGATCCGACTTTTCCGGTGGTGGTGAGATCACTCATTAATTAATTCACCGCTTTATGGAAGACAGATGATTTTCTTTTTTCTTTATGAAGCTGCTATGCAGGCTCAATATATGTTCTTGTTTGAAAACCGTTGATTAGGAACCGCCGCGGAGGCCGATAGCTGTGAGTGCGAAGAAGATTGGAGGAGCATTTCTCCCCTTCGAGAGAGAAAAGCAAATCCCGCTCCCTCTCTCATCAGCCACCCCACAGATAATCTCGAGCATTGCTAGCGGGAGCGGAGAAAAGGAGATAAAAGAGAAGGAGAAAGAACAGGAGAAGGAGAAGGAACAGGAGAAGGAGAAGGAGACGGAGACGGAGGAGGAGGAGGGGCAAGCGTCACAGTCTCATAGGAAGGCGAGACGATGCTGGTCCCCGGAGCTCCACCGCCGCTTCCTCGACGCTCTTCGGCAGCTCGGTGGATCTCAAGGTTTGTTCCCAGTAATTTATATTCTTTTTTATTATTACGGGCACTTAATTTAATGGGACATTCTTATGGATTGGAATGTGGATGATCGCAGCTGCGACGCCTAAACAGATCAGGGAGCTGATGAAGGTCGATGGCCTCACCAATGATGAAGTCAAGAGCCATTTGCAGGTTTGTCATCACATACGTACGTGTACTAGATTACGCATATCATTATTTGTTCTTGATAAATTTTAGTAATTCCTCGGCCCTAAGTTTCCAACCAGCGCATGCACTCTCTTTCGGAAAAAAAGAAAAAAAGAAAAAAATCTGCGTATGCATTTTGGTTACTGGTAATGGTAGCTTGTCAAGCTGAGCATAGGATGGATTCCCTTGGAATTTATTCTCCCTCGTTGTGGTTTTATAACTCGGTGCCGGTCACCTTTGGTATATTTATTCTCTTGCTTTGGTTCTCCTCTCGTAATTTGATACTCGTGGTCTGGGGCCAAACTTTGCTTGCTCTTCCTCCTTGTCTTCATCCAAGTAGGTTTCCTTATGTACTTGTGTTACCTGCAGTAAAGCTGTAAATCTCTCTTTGTACAGAATCTGGTTCTCTAGTCTTTAAAATGTGCCAGACTAGATACGGTACAAGAAGGCGCGGCATAACTGGCATCTTACCATCTAAGGTTTCTTGAACAAGATAAATTATGACAATAAAAAGAATTCAACTAGCTGAAGATTGGGGTGACCTTCCTTCTCCTTGGTTGCGTAGCTGACTGACTAATTTCTATATCATTGATTCGGAATTCACCGCACAGACCACAAATGTGAGGAGCATTCATCATTTTGAGATACTGTGATCTTTGTGGACCCTCCACCGTGAGAAGAAAATCTCTAAAAGGAGGCCACGGTTTCGGCCATTAGACTGATTTAAGTCTCCAGCACTTCTGCCTAAACATGCACAGCATTTGCAATTTCCTTCGTTGCATGTGGCGACTGGAATTTCTACGCCAATACTATTCAGTGGACTTGGTTTTCTCTTTCTATAGTGTAGCATTGAAATTATGTCGCATCCAAACCAAGAGAAGATTAAGATAGAGACTGCTACAGGAGCCTAATACATGTAGATGATGCACAAAAAAAAAAAGTAGAATAAGGGAAAATATGAGATGGTTGTAGATGATTTCAAATGGAAACTTAATTGTTAAGATAATTAGAGAAAATTCAAAATTACCACGACGTAAACCTCACTTTGTGTGGTCTGGATATATATATGTGTCGACCTGAAAGCAAACACTATTGAAGTTCAATAAATTCAAGAATGCAAACTGGGATTTCTCAATTACGACAACTTAAATATTTGAGATAAGGGAATCATCAGAGAACTAATCGCACGTGGCTTTAGATTTTTGTAGGAGAACATGATTGAATGTTGTTTAACCTTCATGGATGACAATCTGCATTGTTTAACTAAAGAATATTGAAGTTAATTCGATATGCCAGACTAGTTTTGGTCTTTGGAGCTTGTATCCTGCATAATTTACATTCCCCCTCCTAATACATGGCTCGTTTTTGGCACATCAGAAATACCGACTACACACAAGACGACCGAGCGCAGGCGTGCAGAGCAGCAGCACCACTAGCCAACAACCGGCTCCTCAGTTTGTAGTGGTCGGGGGCATATGGGTGCCTCCGCCAGACTATGCCGCAGCGGCGGTTTCTGCTGCAGCTGCAGCTCAACCAGCCAACACTTGTGCTTCTGCAAGTGGAGTTTACGCCCCGGTTGCGACACTACCACCCGAGTTGAGATTTCCTCAGAAGCAGCAGCAGCAACACCAACAGAAGCGGCAGCAGAATAGAAGATCATCAAATACAAATAGATCACCGACAGGGCCGCTAGACGATAACATGGGTGCCAACGATGATGATGCCACCAATCCTGCTTCGCCTAGCGACTCATCATCTTCCCAGACTACGACCGCTTCACCTCCCTTCTAACTCTTTTGAGAGAGAACTAGAGTGTGATTTGTTTGTTCTTTTTGTCATAGTATTTTTGGCTTTGCCAGCTTCGTTTGATCTCTTTTTGTGGTAATACACTAAGCAGGTAAATATATAGCAAGATACCTTCACACATGATGCAAATATATCTTCTCGTTTGTAGCAGTGTCAAATGTGTATGAGAAAGGACATGTTGGACGAAAGAAACTCTGAGGTTGACAATATTTGTGACATTTTATCTTTTTTTGATTCTGTTTGTTCAGTCTGCTCTCTCTATTACGAGCTCTCTATCCATAGCTGTGCAAATGTTTGTCCGGTCCGCTCTCTATTTTGTCTTAAGCTAATTAAGATTAAGATAATATGTTTGGTCTCGTAGAATTAATGGCACCGTCAATTTTTTTATTTTGTTATTCATGTAGTACCTACCGGGCCACTCCCATGCGATACATATATTATTTCATTATTTATTATTTAATCTGCAATATGGATACTCTCTAGAAGCAGCTCTGTAGTACCTATCCTTTTCTAACTTTCCGGGAGGGGTTATCCACAATACGCATTTGGTAGAACCTATATGCTGCTTTATGTTAACTATTTAATTTGATTATCTAACCTTTCAAAGTTATTATTTTAATATTTAAATTTTTTAATTTGTTGTATTTAAGTTATTTGATAAATCTTTATTTACACTTATGTAAATTGCATGCACTGTACTAATTAAGCTCACAAGTATAGATGATGCATTTAAATTTTGAAGTCAAAAAGACGCTTATTGAACTCAAATCAAATAAATTAAGTTGTTAAGTAATAAAATTAAAATTTGAAAAGTTTAGATAGTAAGATCAAAACAAATGATAGTTCAGGAAAGTTTTATACATTTTTACCTAAACATTTACCAGTTGAAAGATTTATTGAATTCGGTGTCATCACTTTATAGTTTTGTCTAATTTCGATGACTATCATCTGACATTAATAAAAGTAGCACAACTAATTAATGTTTATTCTAATCTCTCTCAGATTATTTTCTATCAAATCAATCTTAAACTAAGGCGTATATTGGATGCACAAATATCTTTTTAATTTAGGAGCGTGTCTGACTCGAAGTCGGAATCAAAATCAGAATCGAAGTCGAAATAAGCTGGAATCGCAATCGGAATGACTCATTATTTATATATTATCTAATTCTGTTTGGTTCGTCACTTGAATCGAAATCAGAATAAATTATTCCCAACATCGGTATTTGGTTTAGGTAGATATAAAAAACGTAATCAAATTAATATACTAACATTATCTTTATAATATATTAATTTAAATTCAAATTGAAAATTAAATATTATAAAATTAGATCAAAATTTTGAGATAATGTCAAAATGTTAAATCTATTCTTTTAAAAAAATTAAACTTTGAAGTTGAGTGGATAATTCAAAATATAAAAATAAATTTTGATTTATTCAAATTCAAACTTAAAATTATAATTTAAATTTTAATTTGAATCCATAAATTTAATTTAAGTTTTAAATAAAATTTGAATAAGCTTTATATAAATTAAAATTTAATTTAACTTCAAATTCATAAGTTAGATTTGAAATACTTGATTAAATTTTAATTTTTAATTCAAGTTCAAATTAACATTTTAAATTATAAATTTAATTTCTAAATTTAAACTCATATTTTAATTTAAAAAAGTTGAAAGAAAAAATTAATCCGAATAAATATTTATCCCGTCCGAATTCAACTTCCAATCCTGCCTAGGAGTGCGGATTGGAAAAAGAGGTGGAGGGATTTCCATTCCACTGGAAAATCGGAATTGGAATGAGACTCCCGCTTACCAAATACTTATGAAAGGATTCGCCCATTCCGATTCCGATTCTAAGGTTAAAAAAAAAGCGAACCAAACACACCCTATGTGTTTCAACCAACCATAATTAGTTAATTCGAATGAATAAAATTTGTATTCTAATTTTTAAAATCGTTGAAAAATACAACTTAAGAAACAGGTTCATGAATTATTCGGATACGCGATTTATACTAAATTATACGTTCATCAATTAAAACTTCGGAATAAAGAATTCGGCTATTAAATTAAACTTCTTTTTTTTCTAGATTTATGCTACTAGCATAAATTGTAATAATTCTTAATAATATAAAATAAAGTGCCGCAAAATAAAACAGATTAAACTAAATTATATACTACGATATATAATAATCAAGCAAGAAAGAGATTAAGATAGTCCATAATTAAACATAAAATATATAAGATTTTTTTAGGGCAAGCAAATAGAAAATTCGTATTTAAACATAAAATATATATAAGATAGTTCATTCTTAAACATTAAAAATATTAGATTTTTTATTTGAATTTTTTTAATAATTCGTGAATAATTCGGGTATTCCCAAAAATTCGCATTTTATTTCTTTTATTTGGGGAAAAAAATTGTATACGAACTGCTTTATTTAGATTCTCAATAATTCACAAATAATTTGTGAATTAATTGATAGAGGTTTCAACGTTGATGGGAATCTATTAGGCGTGCATGGCAGTTTTCTTGGGTATGTTTGTTTCGACGTAAGTAGACTTAGGGTGGAAGTGGACTTTAGGTTGAAGAGTTGGGGTGAAAATTAATTCACTTCCGCTGTTTGTTTCTAATTGTGAAAGTGTAGTTCTGCGAGTTCTGTTGTTTGTTTGGTAGGAAATAGATGACGTAAAAAATATAACTTAGTGAATAATAAATTATAATAAATAAAAATTAATATAATTATTGTGACGCACTGGACTTTGCAAATTGTAAGGTTCGAGTGTTAGATGTGAGATCTGAGCTTTTCCAGATTTTCTGGAGGGTCGTTGACTGTGTTCCGACCTATGGCACAGTCTTAGGGTTAGTGGATGATTTCCAAGCACTAAAGTCCAAAAGGTGGGATTTTAGGTTGCTCTCGGGTTGAAATTCTATGCCTTTGTACCGGTACAAAATTGTTGCTATAGGTACAAAATGGTGGCTATCTGGTACAAGCGAGATTTATAGGTATAGATGAGCGGTGGACAAACCGAGGCTCGGGTTTCTTTGTTTGAGGGTTTATCTGGTACAAAGCGGATTTGTCTGTACGGCGATTTCGAAAATCCGAGCGAAGGCTTATTGGCATTTTGTTGCTTCTAATATAGCACCCCAGCCCTTAGGGTTCCCATCTTGTGCTGAGAACAAGGGAGAGAAAGGTAAGAGAGTTTCTCTCTCTATCCCCTTTGCATTCTTTTGATTTTTGGGTGATTTCTTGAGGATTGATCACCCTTTTTACTCTCTTTTGTCTTGTG
Organism: Aechmea fasciata; assembly: GCA_025177825.1. NCBI lineage: Eukaryota > Viridiplantae > Streptophyta > Magnoliopsida > Poales > Bromeliaceae > Aechmea > Aechmea fasciata. The sequence continues at coordinate 1,948,603 of CM045930.1, read as the reverse complement.
GTGCTCCCTACACCATGGTTGAAGCTAGGAGCTTGATTTTGGGAGTTAGTTGAAGGAAGATCTTCAACTTTGGTGACTCTAGAGCCTTGATTAGAGCTTCTAAGAGGTAAGCAACTTCTCCATTTCCTTTAGATTCGAGTTTGGTTGCTTCTTTATAGTTGAAACCCTAGATTTTGGAAATTAGGATTTTATTTGGGGCTTTTTGATTTGGGGCTTTTAGATTCCTTTTGAATGGTTTAGAACCTTTGTTTATGTTGCCTTGGTAGGGATCTAGCTTTCTTTTGGAATTTCTAAGAGGATTGTTGCTCATTTAGGTGAGTATTTCTTGACTTTAACCTAGATGTTTAAAGTTTGAACTCAAGACTTATCTCTTGAGGTTGTAACTCCTAGGATCTACTTTGTAGGGTATTAGGAGTAGGAATCGAAGCTTCGTTAGCGGTTCGGAGCGACGCTTGGAGCGACGGTGGGTTTGGCCTCACCTAGCACAATAAGAAATTCTCATTGGTGCTTATTTGCTTATGGTTAAATGAAAATTAGTTCATTTTCATGCTATTTGATTTATTTGTGAATTTTAGAATGCTTAAGATACATATGTTATGTGTAATACAATTTTACTCTATATAGTAGAGACGTATGCATGTGAGGGCTGAAGCCTTGTAGCATTCTATTTGGAAACTTGAAACTATGTGTTTAAGAGGAATTTGACATGTGTTTGAGAACATAGAACTATACATGACATAGGAGGAAAGCCCTTGTCATTAAGCGGCATTGGCTTGGCATCAAAAGTGTAGAATAGTGAGCTAATGTCATCAAGCGGCATTAGGCTCGTGAATGTACTTGACATAGAGCATCTAGTGTCATGAGAACAATTGAACTAGACCTTAGGGATACTAGTTGCTATTTCCATGTGAGACACGAGGTTTGGACTTGAGACTTGACTATATTTGTTGCCATTTGTGCTCTTTCGCACATGCTTGTGAGGGTCGCTCCCTACAAGCCGGCACTCCGGAGTTGGCCTTCGCGATTCGTTCGCGCGTGCGGTGTTGAGAAACCTACGGGACCGTTGGGACAGACTCATTCCTTGCGGGGGATGTTGGGCTACCACGGTACTTAGGTGGCACAAGTTGGATTACTATGGTAAATCCTAGTGAAAGAGAATTGAACTTGGACATTCAACTTTACTAAATGACAATCACTACTAGATAGGACTTAGTAGTTGGATTATGTGGACTTCACTTGGAGTTATAGTATACTTGTTAATGCTTTAATTACATTTTAGTATACTTGTTGGTTATAGTAAAACATCTCATTTTATATGTTGGAACGGGAAACTATGACATCTAATTTTGAAACATAGTTATGGTAGCATTTCTTTATGCTTTAATTGCAAGCTTAATTATATCGCGCTCTTACTCTCTTTTTCTTTTGGGCCTAGTGGTGCAATGGTGCAGGTCAGTAATTGCCCACTGGGAACTATAAATTATAGTTCTCACGCCCCTGTTTCTGTTTCCTTTTCAGTGCCTTCCGCATCGGGGGAGGTTAGGGATCGCGGCAAGGGTGTTGCTTCGGGTTAGCGGCACTCAGCGAGGGAGTTCGATAGGTGGTTACTTCTCTATTTCTGTTGTTTTAGAGAGGTTGTGAGTTGTTTCTGTTGTTTTAGCCTATTGTATGTTTTTATTTCCGCTGTTTTTAGTAGACGCCTTGTATGTGTTGACATATGGCGGGTCTGGGCACGCTTTGGGGAAGGTCCTGCCGACCCCGGGGCGTGACAGATTAATTTGGTATCAGAGCCTAGGGTGACGTCTTAGAGGACCTAGCAAACCTTAGGCTGGTTGGACTATAGGAAATAGGCTCGTGAGAGACGAGGTCTATTTGACTTGTGAGCGAAAGTACCTGATTGGGTTTTATTATAACTCTGAAAAGTTGGAGTTTGATCGAGGTGTGTAGCCTCTAACTTCGCGGAGGGTTACGTTGGCGGCCGACAACGTAACATCGGGAGTTAGTTGTGAAGCACACTTCTTTACTTTCGCATGATTTGGGTTCTTGAGTGGGGTTACGATAGCGTGGGCTTTACTAACTTGCGCTTTATGTTGTTGCAGTGTGGATGCCTATTACTCGTTCCCAATCCGTCGGGGCCGATAACATGGCACGCATTGAGGAGGTCGAGGCCTCAGCTACTTCCGAGTCCAGCGAGGTCCGCGAGTTGAGGGACCAGGTGGCGGTCCTCACGGACCTTGTGGCTTAGCAGACGGCGGCGGCCCAGCGAGGCGGCGGCGCGCCGAGACGAGAGGATGAAGCTGCGGAGGACCTTCTTCTGCAGCGGCGGATGCCGGGGAGGCCGAGACAACCGTACCACCGGCTCCGGCCGAGGTGGTAGCGCCGAGCGCCGACTCCGCGCCGGATCCTTGCATTCGCCGTCGGTGGCACGGCGAGAGAGGGTGGCGACGGCACCACCGGTTCGGAATACCTCCGGGAGGAGCGGTTTTCCGACGATGGTTGAGGGGCTCGGCGAGACCGGCGATGAGCCACCTCAACGAGTTCAGGAGGTGCAATCCACGAGTAGTCGACGGCGAGGACGTGGATCTCTGGATAGTGGAGAAATGGCTGATGCACATAGAGAAGTTGTTTCGAGACACTTTTGTCGAGGAGACCGAGTTTGGCTCGCCACACACCATTTGGACGGCGAGGCCTATCAGTGGTGGCGGGACATCCAGGAGAACCTGAGCACCGATCTAGCGGCGATGACTTGGACGAGGTTCAAGGGACTTCTACTTGAGCACTATTTCCCCGATAGTGTTCGACGCCAGATGGAGACTGATTTGCGCAGCTTGCGTCAGGGGGAGCAGACGGTGGCTGAGTATGAGCGGGAGTTCACCAGACTGCTACACTGTGTACCTTTCGTCGTGCGAGACGACGAGGACAAGGCCAGAATTTTTGAGAGTGGACTGAGGCCTTCTATCTATAGGCTTGTGCAGTCCGCTAACCTGCGCACATACCGTGAGGTGGTAAATCGCGCTCTTATTGTGGAGCGGGCGCGATAGTGATGAAGGAGCGGCAAGAAGGCTTGGATCGGGGCAAGGGCAAAGGCCCTCGGGCGAGGGTGCGAGTCGGACGCACTCAAGGAAGCGCCGAAGTACCCCGGGGAGCCGATCTCTAGGACGAGGTGCCCCACAGCGGCGCGAGGACCGGATCGACGCGGACACGCGGCGTGTGATTTGCGGCGGCTCCCACCACCAAACGGTGCCGCGGTCGGGGCCGATGTTACTCTTGTGGCCGGGAGGGCCACTTCGATCAGTTGCCGAGGGGATCTGCGCGGCTGTCGTCGACCCGGCCGACTTCACCGAGGTTCCGGCCGGGGACACCTGCGCATCCTACCAGTGGGGAGGTCTTCTGTGAGAGGCGAGCGAGGGTCTCGACGGGGCAGTGGGCGTTTGTATGCCGCCCGAGGCGAGCGGCAGTGAGGATGTCGTTGCAGGTATCATTTTGATTTCCAGCATTCGAGTTCGTGCTTTATTTGATATCGGTGCATCTTGCTCTTTTATTGATCGGCTGTTTGCCGAGTTGCATGACATCCCTAGGACACCTTTGTCACATTCGGGACGAGTGGTTATACCTGACATTTTATAGATGTTCGAGAGTGTTGTATTAGTTGCCCAGTTCAGATTGGGGATTGGATGCTGCTCGTGGACCTATTTGTGGTGCACAAACTCGGGAGTTTGATTTAGTTTTGGGCATGGATTGGTTGACCCGGTACTTTGCTACGATCGATTGTGTGAGTCGTACTGTGACTTTTAGAGAGCCTGGTCACGAGGAGGTTGTGTTTCAGGAATGCCAGAGTTCGCTATTTGCGATGACTATTAGCTCCTCTCGAGCTAGGCAGTTGATTAGCAGCGGGTGCATAGCCTATTTGGCTAGTATTGCACTCCGAGATGTTGAGGACTCTCCTAGGATTGAGGATATTCCTGTGGTGAGGGAGTTCCAGGATGTGTTTCCAGCTGAGCTACCAGGAATGCCGCCTGATAGGGAGATTGAGTTTGTAGTAGATCTCGTCCCTGGGACTACTCCAATCTCAAAGGCACCCTATAGGATGGCACCAGCAGAGTTGAAGGAGCTGAAGGCACAGTTACAGGACCTTTTGGATAAAGGTTATGTGAGACCGAGCGTGTCACCTTGGGGAGCGCCGGTTCTTTTTGTGAAGAAGAAGGACGGATCACTTCGTTTGTGTATGGACTATCGTGAACTCAATAAAGTCACGATTAAGAATAAGTATCTGTTGCCGAGGATCGATGATCTGTTTGATCAGCTTCAGGGATCGAGAGTGTATTCCAAGATCGACTTACAGTCGGGATATCATCAGCTAAAGATCAAGCCTGAGGATGTATCGAAGACGGCTTTCAGGACACTGTATGGACACTATGAGTACACCGTTATGCCGTTTGGGCTTACCAATGACCCGGCAGCTTTTATGGATTTGATGAACCGTGTCTTCAGGCCATATCTGGATAGATTTGTCGTAGTGTTTATCGACGACATATTGGTTCATTCCCGGAGTGATGCTGATCACGAGGAACATTTGAGGCTGGTACTTCAGGTGCTTCGGGAAAAGAAACTCTACGCCAAGTTGAAGAAATGTGAGTTTTGGCTTAGAGAGGTGGCGTTTTTGGGCCATGTGATTTCAGGCTCAGGTTTAGCCGTGGATCCCAAGAAAATTGAAGCCGTTAAAGATTGGCCAAGACCGACGAGTGTCACTGAGATACGGAGTTTTATTGGTTTGGCCGGCTACTACAGGAGGTTTGTTGAGGGATTTGCTAAGTTATCTACTCCCATCACGAGGCTCACGCATAAAGGAACCAAGTTAATTTGGAATGATGCGTGTGAGAGAAGCTTTCAAGAGTTGAAGCTGCGATTGACTACCGCACCAATCATAACCTTGCCAGTTGCTGGAGCAGGGCATGTGATTTATAGTGATGCTTCCTTTAATGGATTGGGTTGCGTGTTGATGCAGGATGGAAAGGTGATCGCGTATGCTTCACGCCAGCTGAAGGAATATGAAAGGAATTATCCTACTCACGATTTGGAGTTGGCGGCTGTAGTGTTCGCACTGAAGCTATGGCGCCACTATCTTTATGGCGAGCGGTGTGAAGTGTATACGGATCACAAGAGTTTAAAGTATCTGTTCACCCAGAAGGAATTGAACTTGAGGCAGCGCAGATGGTTGGAGCTCCTCAAGGATTATGATTTGAATATACTTTACCACCCAGGCAAGGCTAACGTGGTGGCTGATGCGCTAAGTAGGAAATCGACGGAAAACTTAGCGATGATGATAGTTACCCAACCGCCGTTGATCGAGCAGATGAAGCGGTTGGAGTTGGAGGTGGTGACTCCTGACACACCTATGAGGTTGATGACTTTGGTGGTGCAACCCACTTATTGGAAAGGATAAAGAAAAAGCAAGTTCTTGATGTGGAGTTGCAAAGGGTTCGAGCGAAAATGGTTGGTGGTTGCACCGGTGATTTTAGTGTGGACGGTGGTGACTTGATGAGATTCCGTAGGCGGATTTGTGTACCGGCGGAACCGACGCTTAAAGAGGAGATTCTCCTAGAGGCGCACCGTGCACCTTATGCTATACATCCGGGAGGCACCAAAATGTATAAGGATTTGAAGTTACACTATTGGTGGCCCGGGACGAAAAAGGACGTTGGCGAGTTTGTGGCTAGATGTTTAACTTGCCAACAAGTAAAGGCTGAGCACCGAGTTCCCGCGGGGAAATTACAGAGCCTATCGATTCCAGTGTGGAAGTGGGAAAAGATCACCATGGACTTTGTGATGGGATTGCCTCGCTCCCAGGCCGGGCATGACGCTATTTGGGTGATCGTGGATAAGTTGACGAAATCAGCACATTTCATACCTATCCATACTACTTGGACTGGAGAGAGACTCTCACAGGTTTACTTGGATGAGATTGTGCGACGTCACGGAGTACCTACCTCGATTGTATCGGACAGGGACACACGTTTTGTGTCACACTTTTGGAGGAGTCTGCGGGGACGCCTTGGGTACTCGGCGGACTTGACCTTTGCTTTCCACCCTCGAGTGATGGGGAGTCGGAGCGTACTATACGGACACTCGAGGATATGCTTCGAGCTGCGTGATCGACTTCCACGGGGGATGGTCGCGGCATCTACCGATGGCGAGTTTGCTTACAACAACGGTTATCAAGCGAGCATCAAGATGGCGCCATTTGAGGCACTCTATGGACGGAAGTGTAGATCGCCACTTCATTGGAGTGAAGTTGGTGAGAGTTTGGCTTTAGGCCCAGATGTGCTCCAGGAAGCAGAGGACAAGTTTCGCATTTCTAGGGAGCGGTTGTTGACAGCCCAGAGCAGGCAGAAAAGCTATGCTGATAGACGTCGACGAGACTTGGAGTTTCAGATTGAAGACCATGTCTTTTTGAAAGTCTCGCCGACCCGGAGGAGTCGGGAGATTTGGGATTCGGGGTAAGTTGAGCCCCGTTTCATTGGACCGTATGAGATTCTTGAGCGTGTGGGCCGGTAGCGTATAGACTTGCTCTACCGCCGAACCTATCGGGTGTACACAATGTCTTCCATGTATCGGTCCTCAGGAAGTATATACATGATCCGGCTCATGTTTTGGATGCTACACCATTGGAGGCGAGGGACGATTTGAGCTTCGAGAAGCGGCCGTGAAGATTTTGGCTCGCGAGGTGAAGAAGTTGAGGAACTGGGAGCTTTCTTACGCGAAAGTCCTTTGGAGCAACCACGAGGAGCGGGAGGCCACGTGGGGGCTAGAGAGTGCGCTTCGAGAGCGCTATCCCCATCTCTTTCAGATGGAGTCATGAGGTATGACTTTAATTTCGAGTTTCGCGGACGAAACCACTTTTTACGAGGGGTGAATGTGACGCACTGGACTTTGCAAATTGCAAGGTTCGAGTGTTAGATGTGAGATCTGAGCTTTTCCTGATTTTCTGGAGGGTCGTTGACTGTATTCCGACCTATGGCACGAGTACCGAGGTTAGTGGATGATTTCCAAGCACTAAAGTCCAAAAAGCTGGATTTTAGGTTGCTCTCGGGTTGGAATTCTATGCCTTTGTACCGGTACAAAATTGTTGCTATCTTAGGTACAAAATAGTGGCTATCTTAGGTACAAGCGAGATTTATCGGTATAGATGAGCGAGTGGACAAACCGAGGCTCGGGTTTCTTTGTTTGAGGTTTATCTGGTACAAAGCGGATTTGTCCGTCTGCAATTAACGTTTTTCGAATCCGAAGGCATTTTGTTGCTTCTAATATAGCACCCCGACCCTTAGGGCTCCCCTCTTTGTCTTTGAGAACAAGGGAGAGAAAGGTAAGAGAGTTTCTCTCTCTATCCCCTTTGCATTCTTTTGGTTTTTGGGTGATTTCTTGAGGATTGATCACCCTTTTTGCTCTCTTTTGTCTTGTGGTGCTCCCTACACCATGGTTGAAGCTAGGAGCTTGATTTTGGGAGTTAGTTGAAGGAAGATCTTCAACTTTGGTGACTCTAGAGCCTTGATTAGAGCTTCTAAGAGGTAAGCAACTTCTCCATTTCCTTTAGATTCGAGTTTGGTTGCTTCTTTATAGTTGAAACCCTAGATTTTGGGAATTAGGGTTTTATTTGGGGCTTTTTAATTTGGGGCTTTTAGATTCCTTTTGAACGGTTTAGAACCTTTGTTTAGGTTGCCTTGGGAGGGATCTAGCTTCCTTTTGGAATTTCTAAGAGGATTGTTGCTCATTTAGGTGAGTATTTCTTGACTTTGACCTAGATGTTTAAAGTTTGAACTCAAGACTTATCTCTTGAGGTTGTAACTCCTAGGATCTACTTTGTAGTGTATTAGGAGTAGGAATCGAAGCTTCGTTAGCGGTTCGGAGCGACGCTTGGAGCGACGGTGGGTTTGGCCTCACCTAGCACAATGAGAAATTCTCATTGGTGCTTATTTGCTTATGGTTAAATGGAAATTAGTTTATTTTCATGCTATTTGATTTATTTGTGAATTTTAGAATGCTTAAGATACATATGTTATGTGTAATGCAATTTTACTCTATATAGTAGAGACGTATGCATGTGAGGGCTGAAGCCTTGTAGCATTCTATTTGGAAACTTGAAACTATGTGTTTAAGAGGAATTTGACATGTGTTTGAGAACATAGAACTATACATGACATAGGAGGAAAGCCCTTGTCATTAAGCGGCATTGGCTTGGCATCAAAAGTGTAGAATAGTGAGCTAATGTCATCAAGCGGTATTAGGCTCGTGAATGTACTTGACATAGAGAATCTAGTGTCATGAGAACAATTGAACTAGACCTTAGGGATACTAGTTACTATTTCCATGTAAGACACGAGGTTTGGACTTGAGACTTGATTATACTTGTTGCCATTTGTGCTCTTTCGCACATGCTTCTGAGGGTCGCTCCCTACAAGCCGGCACTCCGGAGTTGGCCTTCGCGATTCGTTCGCGCGTGCGGTGTTGAGAAAGCTACGGGACCGTTGGGACAGACTCATTCTTTGCGGGGGATGTTGGGCTACCACGGTACTTAGGTGGCACAAGTTGGATTACTATGGTAAATCCTAGTGAAAGAGAATTGAACTTGGACATTCAGCTTTACTAAATGACAATCACTACAAGATAGGACTTAGTAGTTGGATTATGTGGACTTCACTTGGAGTTATAGTATACTTGTTAATGCTTTAATTACATTTTAGTATACTTGTTGGTTATAGTAAAACATCTCATTTTATATATTGGAACGGGAAACTATGACATCTAATTTTGAAACATAGTTATGGTAGCATTTCTTTATGCTTTAATTGCAAGCTTAATTATATCGCGCTCTTACTCTCTTTTCTTTGGGCCTAGTGGTGCAATGGTGCAGGTCAGTAATTGCCCACTGGGAACTATAAATTATAGTTCTCACGCCCCCTGTTTCTGTTTCCTTTTCAGTGCCTTCCGCATCGGGGGAGGTTAGGGATCGCGGCAAGGGTGTTGCTTCGGGTTAGCGGCACTCAGCGAGGGAGTTCGATAGGTGGTTACTTCTCTGTTTCTGTTGTTTTAGAGAGGTTGTGAGTTGTTCCTGTATATAGAGAGACCACCACTTTTGAGACAGTGTTGTATTTTAACCTTATGTGCTTTCGGTTATGTTGTTAGTCTCTCTATGTTTATAGTTTACCTACTCTCTACTTGTTGATAGGGTTAGCTGTATGTTGCTCTGATATCTATAGTTTTAGCCTATTGTATGTTTTTATTTCCGCTGTTTTTAGTAGACGCCTTGTATGTGTGGACATATGGCGGGTCTGGGCACGCTTTGGGGAAGGTCCTGCCGACCCCGGGGCGTGTCAATTATATATATGTATAATTATAAAATAAAATTTTAAAAAATTATATTATTTGTTTGCATATATAAATTATAATAATACAACAAATAAAATTTAAAATTAAAAAATTATTAAAATTTAATAAATTTATTTTTCATCATTTTCTAAATATATAAATTAGACAAAAAATATATTAAAACTTACCTAACGAAATTTGATCACATTCTCTAACCAAATTTAACAAATTCGTTTGCCTCTTTGCACTTCACCCGAATTGACTTCGCCCCATGGGAGGGGGAAGTCAATTACCCTATTTTGGGTGAATTCGAGTTTCGGCCGTAACAAAATTACGGCAAAACAAACAACGGAAGTGGCATAAACAACTTTCCCCTCACTTTCACCCAAACAAACACACCCTGTGTAATTAGAAGGTAGGAGTTTTGACTTTTGCTTTTAGAAAACCCTTAGCATCCATGATATATTTGGTAGGATATTTAGCATACTTCACCCAAGAGGTGATTTATCTTATTTTTGAAAAATAATTTATTACATTGAATATCCTTTTTTATTCTAGACCCACAAGTTTGAAGCTTCCAATCACAATGGAAAATCATCATTATCGAATAGGATATCACTAAATATCTTATCGGACGTTCAAACAAGTCCCTCTTTGGATATCAAATAAGTTATTCAAAAATATCTTTTTCAGTATGAGAACTTTCTAATTGTGATTGAAAGTTAGTTAGGTCAAACATGTAGATTAGAATAGCATATTCGACCATTAAATTATTTTTGGAAATAAAAAAAATCACATCGTAGGTAAAATATCTATCATACCAAATCAAAATGGCTAAGCCTTTTAAGGAGTAAAAATTAAACTCCTATCTTTTAATTGCACTAGAAATCTTCATATGAAATAGGTTATCTTCAATAAACTTATTCTAAGATCTAAACGTGGCTTTTGTGATTGGAATTAAGGAGTTTGACTTTTGCTTCATGCCAAAAGTCTGTTTTGAGAAATATTTTCTTGAAAATGCTAGAAAATTTAAATTGTTTTTGAAATCCAAATTCAAACAAATAATCCTAGCCCAGAATGTGGGACTCGACATATCCATAGAAAATTTTCTATCCACACAAATTTGTCCACAAGGATAGAGTATTTCTTGTATGTGTAAAACGTTAGAATATAAAGCACATAACAGTTTTCATCATTCACAAAAGGAATCAATACGAGAAATTCTACAGTTACAACTATCAAACACATGACTCACTAAGGTAACCAAAAGGATGCTCAATAATATAACGTTCTGTAGGACGCAGTGAAAGTATTCGTTCATATCTTTTAGCAGAAGCAACTTGCGTTAGAATTAACGCGACGAGCCCGGATTGTAGAGGTTGATTAATGTGTCTTCGGATCGTCCATGAAAATCTTCTAACGCTCCAAACTCACAGTGGATCGAACTACAAACGAGCACGATCTCCAATCCACTATTCAAGACCCTGTAGAATAATAGGTTAATGTAGAATGTGGTTTCTACCTTTCTCTCTTGATTTTCTTGTTGTCTTTCTTATTCTATCTTATATGAGATTGTCCGTATATTTATAAGGGATTCCTAAATCCTAATAGGTACGTAAGAGATAAGGCCAAATCAGTTCATAATTGTTATCCTAATATGATTAAAATTTATCTCTAATTAGCTTTCCAATTTAAAAGCGAGATTAATCATAATCCATTTAGAAAGTGTAATAACTGTTGGATCAAGCCCGATTATGGGCTCACCCGATTTGATTTAACCGAATGCCAACATCTCCAACTCGCACATGACGAGATCGATGCCATCGTAACCACTTCGTCAACATTACATCACTATTGATTCTATTCATACAGGGAAATGAACAATGCGACCACCGAGTTAACCTGCATTTTGGGAGCTCTACACTAGAAACCGCATGCGACCAACATAGAGACATCAGCCCTCAAAAGAGAATATTAGACTCGTGATGCCCTAGACCATTGAATTACATCAGGTTCAGCATCTCTAATATCTCAAAGAGCCATGCTAACCTCTATTGTATACATTATGACACTATATTTATGATTGTTTCGCTATACTAAAGTGACACGACCTGCCGATAATGAGTCAAAGTGTTTAAATGTAATTCAACTAGTCTTCCTTGAGCCCTCATGCCACTGAGTTGAAAACTGATTTCTTTCCCAACAATGCCCCTGTAATATACCGAAACTTCGGTAGAGAATATTGTAGTTTAGTCAAAATGAGTAAAGTACGAGTTTGGGACGCATCAGAAGGGCCGAAGGCGTCAAAAATGCAAAAAGTGCATTGTAGGGGATCTTCGAGAGCTAGAAAATGAAATTCTGCTAACCGCAGCTTTCATGCTCTCAGGGACCGGTCCCTGGTGGGACATGTTAAGGTTTTTGTGTTGGCAAGTTTCGTGAATTGTGTCGGAGTCTTGAAGGATCGGAGCGGATCGAAGATGGTTGAAGAATCCTAGACTTCGAAGAAAAGAGACAAGTTGAATCACGACGTCCAGGTAAGTTTTTAATTCATAAATATGGTGATTCATACTTAGTTATAGGCATTAGAATCATAAATCATTGTTTAACGGATTAGAAATTATATTGGAACTTTGTAATTTTCAAAAATTGGAAAATTTACAAAGTGTACCCGAGCTGTCTGGTACCATCCCATTACCGTGTACTTTGAACACATGCAGGTGCACCATCATACCCATTCACCGTGACTGAACCATTACGATGACCATCATACCCATTACCGTGACTGAACTGTCTGGGTACAAGCATGGTTGCTATACCGTCTGACCATCAATCCATTACCGGTAATGGCCCTTCGCAGAAAAATCTTCCGTCATTGCATTACCGGTAATGGCCCTGTTTTTGTACCGGTACAAGGTGTAAAAAATCTGAATTTTCTCTAATCCGAATCTAATTGATTCTAAAGTCTATAAATAGGTTCTTAGGGTTCTCTAACTTCGTGTGCTTCATGAAAATACTTGCTTGAGAAACCCTAGAGGCTAGGAATTCATCTAAAACCTATTTTCTACAAAATAGCCTCTTCTAGGTCAAATCGAGATATTGTAATTCCTTATCTATATGTCGATTTGATCTACTCTTCGCTTAGAGTTTTCTTCTTCGGTTTTCTACGATACTCCTAAGCGAAGGATCACCATACTCATGATGCTTCTCATGAACGGCGTCGTGGATTCGGCGTGAGGCGTCGTGGATTCGGCGCGTTTGAAGGCGATTCGTGGATTCGGATCGTTGGCTCGTGGATTCGAGTGGCGTCGTGGATTCGGCGTGTTGAAGACTTCGTGGATTCGAAGCGGAGGCGTTTCGTGGATTCGGAACGTGGCGTTCGTGGATTCGGACGTGATCGTGGACAACTCGGTGGAGTGCGCGGAGATTCATAGGAGGTTAAGAGAGGTTAAGTCCGTGGAGTCGGTAATCACCTTGTAATCTTTTCTCTTAGTGGATTGTTATTCGCGTGTTGGTCCCGTGGATTTTTTACTCCGAGTTTGGAGTTTTCCCACGTAAATCTCGGTGTGTTTTTAATTTCCGCATTTACTTTTAACGCATCGATTATTTGTGATTTTTGGCCAGTACACCTACCTATTCACCCCCCTCTAGGTGTCGGATACAATCTAGATAGATCCTTGGGGCTTCCCCGTAACTTACAATTGGTATCAGAGAGGGATCTAGATATATTGCTATCTAATGGCCGAAGAGTTAGTAGGTATGTTACAAACTTATAAGATGACTTTTCCTACTAATCAATTTTCTTCCAAGTCTTTTTCTAAAAGTACAGGGATTGCGTTGAAAATATCAAAGGAAGAAGACGTGAACTCGGATTCCGGCGATGAGGAATCAAACGACGAGGAATTAGCGGAAGCATACAATCAACTTCTTGTTGAGTCGCGGAAGATGGCGAAACTCAATAAAAAGTTGAGGCGTCCTTTATTCGATCTTGAAGAAGAGAACAAGAATTTGAAGACCACAAATAATGCTCTTGAGGAGGAACGGGAATCAATCTTGAATAATAATTCGGTCCTCCAAAAGAAGCTAGAAGAATCGGATTTAATGATCAAATCTACTACAGATAAAGTTGGATTTTTGGAGCATCAATTTGTAGAAACATACAAATCCAACAAAGCATTGACCGAGCAAGTCCATCAACTCAAGTCCGATATTCAAAAGTTTTCTTCGGGATCGAAGAAATTGGATAACATGCTCGGATTGGGTCAAACGAACAAGTTAGGTCTTGGATACGAACGGACATATGTTGAGAAGGATCAAAAGATGACATCGAAAGTCTCAACAAGTTTGAAGGAGAAGATGTGTCATAGATGTGGCATCAAAGGACACATCAAAAAGAGTTGCCCGAATAAAAATTTCAAGTCTCAATCGGCAACTTCGAAACGACAATTGGTATCATCTACAACTCGGCTTCCCCCACGGAATCAAAAGAAAAATCAATTGAGTCGAGTGCATCAAGCAAACCGTGACTCATATGTGAACCGAAAATCAAAGCCACAAGCGAATCGGACATCTAAGCCTCAACGTCAATATCGATCGAACCCACAACCGAACCGGATTTCTAAGTCGAAACAACATGCGGTTTGGATTTCTAAGCCTCAAGGACAACATCAAAAGACAAAACAACTTGAACCTAACGTCGACAAGTCAAGACAACCAAAGATTCGACAAGTTTGGATCCGGAAAGGTGATATCTTTCCTTGTTCCTCGTCTTAGTATATTTTTATTTTTGTAATGCTTTGATAGGTGTTTCTTGCATAATTTTTCTTCATTGCATTACATATTTAGACGAGGTTTGATATTTAAAATTTTGATTTGAAAATCGTTTTTGAGGAAAGGTTTTTGGGGTGTTTTTAATTTGATTGGAAATTTTTGAGAAGGGAGATGATTGAAAATCATTAAATTGGTGAAATTAAAGATTTTTCAAAGAGCCTTAACCGGTATTTAAAGTCAATTCAAATTGAATTAAATTCATATTAATTATTAGTTTTACTCCACTTTTTATTATCTTGACGATAATTTAATATGTGATTTCTTCTTACATACATTCATCAAAATTTTGAAATTAATTTTAATCTCTTAGTAATTAATTCATCTTGGTTGTGAATATTGAATATAATTGACGGATATTTGCTAATTGACTAAAATTAAATTATTATTTCAATTATGAGATTGTCTAATTTAGGGGGAGTTTGAATTATTAAAAAAAAAAGGAAAAACTCCTATGTTTAAAAAGATGTGGAAAGAGTTACATCTAAAAGGAGTGTGAAAACTACCACCACGTGTAGGAAAGAGCTACCACCCCGGTCGTCCGGCATGTGTGTGAAGCTACCACATGAGAAATTTGAGATTAACCTAAAAGGTTGAAAAAAATAAATATGTTAGAAATTTTCGGCGATATAAGGTGATAGTTTGAAAAAGATGCTCAAAGAGCCACCCCCGGTGTTTATTAGCAAAATCTCTATTTTGAACGGGTTGCGACAAATTGGTGTCAATTTTGCTAAATTTCTAAAAATTATTTTTCATCAATTTGCATCTTGATGATTTTAAAACATTAGATTATTTTTAATATCAAATTTTAATGTTTTGATGTCTTTTGAAATCACTTAATATTTTATCTTCATCATAATGATTTTTGGAGTACAACTTTTAATTTTTATGAAATTAATCTAATTTTGAAGGCTTTTTGAGAAAACAAGGCAAAATTTTTGAAGAGGAGGACACGGAGTGATTTTACCTTTTTGAGCTTCATTATATATGTTTTATCTTTTCACTCCTAGGGCTATGTTTTTTTTATGCATCTAGGTATGAAACTATAAAATACTTACTCTCTGCTTAGTTAGTTTTTCTCTCGATTTGTGTTTTCTTTTGGCAATTTTTGACAAAAAGGGGGAGAATGGAGAACAAGTACAAAAGGAGAGGATATTTGGTATTTGATGCATACACGAAGGGGGAGACGTGATGAGATTGAGGGAGAAGGAGAGATAATATTTTTAAAAAGGAATTGGAGAAAAGAACAAAGGGAGAGAAGAGGTATAAAATTAATTTTGAAAATTTGTTAAAAATTTATTTTGCAGGAAATCAAGACTTCAAGACTCTTAGTTGCGTCTAAGTCATAGAGTTTGTTTTAGGAGTTTTGATGTATTTTTGTGTTTCAAATTGTATTTGGACTACATGCGAGAAGTTTGATGTTTTGGTGATGACATTGAACTTCGTTTTTCTTTTATGATGTAATTTTAGTTAATTTTTGTGTTTTGTCACGAAATTGCCAAAGGGGGAGATTGTTAAGGTTTTTGTGTTGGCAAGTTTCGTGAATTGTGTCGGAGTCTTGAAGGATCGGAGCGGATCGAAGATGGTTGAAGAATCCTAGACTTCGAAGAAAAGAGACAAGTTGAATCACGACGTCCAGGTAAGTTTTTAATTCATAAATATGGTGATTCATACTTAGTTATAGGCATTAGAATCATAAATCATTGTTTAACGGATTAGAAATTATATTGGAACTTTGTAATTTTCAAAAATTGGAAAATTTACAAAGTGTACACGAGCTGTCTGGTGACCATCCCATTACTGTAATACTTTGAACTTGTACGGCCATCATACCCATTACCGTGCGGCTGAACCATTACGGGTACGGCCATCATACCCATTACCGTGCTGAACTGTCTGGGTACAAGCATGGTTGCTATCTTTGATACGACCGTCAATCCATTACCGTGTGGCCCTTTCGAGAAAAATCTTCCGTCGTTGCATTACCGGTAATGGCCTGTTTTATCTTTTACAAGGTGTAAAAATCCTGATTTTTCTCTAATCCGAATCTAATTGATTCTAAAGTCTATAAATAGGTTCTTAGGGTTCTCTAACTTCGTGTGCTTCATGAAAATACTTGTTTGAGAAACCCTAGAGGCTAGGAATTCATCTAAAACCTATTTTCTACAAAATAGCCTCTTCTAGGTCAAATCGAGATATTGTAATTCCTTATCTATATGTCGATTTGATCTACTCTTCGCTTAGAGTTTTCTTCTTCGGTTTTCTACGATACTCCTAAGCGAAGGATCACCATACTCATGATGCTTCTCATGAACGGCGTCGTGGATTCGGCGCGTTTGAAGGCGATTCGTGGATTCGGATCGTTGGCTCGTGGATTCGAGTGGCGTCGTGGATTCGGCGTGTTGAAGACTTCGTGGATTCGAAGCGGAGGCGTTTCGTGGATTCGGAACGTGGCGTTCGTGGATTCGGACGTGATCGTGGACAACTCGGTGGAGTGCGCGGAGATTCATAGGAGGTTAAGAGAGGTTAAGTCCGTGGAGTCGGTAATCACCTTGTAATCTTTTCTCTTAGTGGATTGTTATTCGCGTGTTGGTCCCGTGGGTTTTTTACTCCGAGTTTGGAGTTTTCCCACGTAAATCTCGGTGTGTTTTTAATTTCCGCATTTACTTTTAACGCATCGATTATTTGTGATTTTTGGCCAGTACACCTACCTATTCACCCCCCTCTTGGTGTCGGATACAATCTAGATAGATCCTTGGGGCTTCCCCGTAACTTACAGGACAGGCCGATCCCCGTAGGTAAGAAATCAACCCAGCGGCTAAGTCCCAAAATTCATGCACACGGGTATCGATCCCTGAGGGGAGAGACCGGTCTTCGTAGGCGCAGAATCGAGAAGAAGGCTTAGTATTGGAATTCAGGCTCTCGGGATCTGGTCACTCAGGGGAAGACCGGTCCCCGTGGGTCCGGGCCTTCAAGAGAAGACCGGTCCCCGTACGCGTAATCAGCCAGAAAGTGGAAAATTGGCTAAGTCCCTGGAGAGTTGCTCTCGGGGACCGGTCCCTACTAGAGAGATAGGTTCTCGTGCCCGAAAAATGCCCAGTCTGAGCAGGGTATTAAAGTGAGAGTTGAGGGGCTTAAATGCAAATATGCAATTGTGGGGTTAAGTTGTGACGCACTGAACTTTGCAAATAGCAAGGTTCGAGTGTTGGATGTGAGATCTGAGCTTTTCCAGATTTTCTGGAGGGTCGTTGACTGTGTTCCGACCTATGGCACGAGTACCGAGGTTAGTGGACGAGTTTCAAGCTCTAAAGTCCAAAAAGTTGGATTTTAGGTTGCTCTCGGGTTGAATTTCTATGCTCTTGTCTGGGGTACAAAATTGTTGCTATCTGAGTCTGACCTTGATGGCTATACCTGAGTCTGACGAGATTTATCTAGGTATAGAAGTGCGACCAGCTAGCAGGAGCCTCGGGTTTGGGTATTTCGTGGGGTTTGTCTGGGTACAAAATTGGCTTATCTTAGAGTACGGCTGGCGATTTTAATCCAGCTGCAGGGGCTTGTTAGCATTTTGTTGCTTCTATTTGTAACCCCTCAGCCCCCTTAGGGTCTTTTTGTGCTGAGACCAGAGAGAGAGAGAGGTAGGAGCTTCTCAAACCCTTCCCTCTCTATTTCTTGATTTTGGTTGGTTGTTTTTAAGAGATTGATCTTCTCTTTTTCTCCTTTGTGCTTCTTGGTGCATTTTCCACCATGGGTGAAGCTTGGAGCTTGGATTTGAAGCTTGAGGGAGGATAGATCTTCAAGCTTTGAGGGTTTTGAGCCTTGTTTGGAGCTCCTAGAAGGTAAGCAACTCATCTCCTTCCCCTAGATTTGAGTTTGGTTGCTTCTTTATAGATGAAACCCTAGATTTGGCATATTAGGGTTTATTTTGGGGGTTTGCAAACTAGGGCTTTTAGAGTCCAATTGATTGGTTTAGAACCTTGATTTAGGTTGCTTTGGAAGGGATTTACACTCTATTTGAGGATTGGAGAAGGATTCTTGCACTAAGGTGAGTTTTTCCTTATTCTTTGTATAGAAGTTTAAAGATTGAACACATGGTTCATCTTTAGAGGTTGTAACTCCTAGGATTTACTTTGTAGGGTACTAGAAGTAGGAATCGAAGCTTCGTTAGCGGTTCGGAGCGACGCTTGGAGCGACGGTGGGTTTGGCCTCACCTAGCACAATGAGAAATTCTCATTGGAGCTTATATGCTTACGGTTAATTGGAAAATCATGTGTTTTCATGTTTCATATATTATTTGTGAATTTTAGAATGCTTAAAACATATGCCTTATGTGTAATGAAATTTTTGACCTCTATATAGTAGAGAGTGGCTTGTGGACTTAGGCATAGTATTGCATTCTACTTGTGGCTTGAGAGCATGTTGGATATAGTGAAAATGACATGAGAACAAGTGAACTTGAACTTAGACTATGTATAACATAGGGGAAAAGCTAATGTCATTAAGCGGCATTAGACTTGGCATCGGTTTGTGAACTAGTAAGCTAATGTCATTAAGCGGCATTAGACTTGGCATCGGTTTGTGAACTAGTGAGCTAATGTCATCAAGCGGCATTAGGCTCGGATTCGAACTTTGACATAGAAATTCTAGTGTCATGTGAACTATTGTACTAGACCTTAGGGTTACTAGTGACATTTGCCATGTGATAGACATGAGGTTTTGGACACTTGAGACCTGGACAGTGCTTGTTACCATTTGTGCTCTTCGCACATGCTTGTGAGGGTCGCTCACAAGCGGCACTCGGAGTTAGCCTTTGCGATTCGTTCGCGCGTGCGGTGTGAGAAGCCTACGGGACCGTTTGGGACAGACTCATTCCTTGCGGGGGATGTTGGGGCTACCACGGTACTTAGGCGGCACAAGCTGGACTACACTTGTGTAGATCCTAGAAAGAGAATTGAACAGTGACATATAATAGAAAATTTACATCACTACTAGATAGGACTTAGTAGTTGGATACTCGGATATACTGTGGCATAGTATTGGACATGGGTAGTATACTTGATAGGACCACTTTTCCATTATGGTATACTTGAGAGCTTATTAGAATGTACTTGTTTAAAGTGGGCATTTCGGGTTTAATAAAGCATGTAGCATATTTACTTTGGGTTAATTATTCAGCTTTACAGTTGTGCTCTATTTACCGTTATGCTTTATTTACAGTTATTTACTTCTGTACTATTTCTTTTTGGGCCTAGTGGTGCAACCTGTGCAGGTCAGTAATTGCCCACTGGGAACTATATTTTTATAGTTCTCACGCCCTCTATTTTCTGACGTGTTTCAGCGCCTTCAGCGGGGGAGGCCAGGGATCGCGGCAAGGGTGTCGCTTCGGCTAGCGACGGGGAGTCTCGCTAGGTGGTTCATCTCTCCTTTGTTTTAGTTGGAGAGGATGAGTGTGTGTACATGTATTTTGGTAGAGGCTACCCTTATGTACCTAGAGCTACACGGTTGTGTTTACTTTTTACTAGTAGCGATTTTAGTACTCTCTTTCCTTCCTAAGCTGTTTATTGATCCTACTTCTTGATAGGGATAGGCGTATGTGGCTACGATATTCTTAGTTGTAGCCTATTATTGTTTTAATTCCGCTGTTTTTATTTAGACGCCTTATATGTGTTGGCATATGGCGGGTCTGGGCACGCTTTGGGGAAGGTCCTGCCGACCCCGGGGCGTGACATAAGTAGGAGGGAAAGAGAACTCTTTCCTCTCATTTTCACACCCACACACACACTAAAAGGCTCTCTCTCTCTCTAGGACATCTCCCTCTCTCTCAAAGGGGTGGAGCAAGAGGAGAAGGAGGTGGAGGATGTTAAGGATTTTGTATTGGCAAGTTTCATGAATTGAGTTGGAGTCTTGAAGAATCGGAGCGGATCGAAGATGATCGAAGAATCCAAGTCTTCGAAGAAAGTGGAAATAGCTCACGATGTGAATCACGATGTCCATGTAAGTTTTTAATTCATGTTATGGTGATTCATACTTAGTTGTAGGCATTAGAATCATAAAATCAAAGTTTAATGGATTAGAAATTGTATAGGAACTTTGCAAATTTCGAAAATTGAAAAAATTGGAAAAATTGCAAAATGTACCGGTACAAATAGAAAAGTGTACCGGTACAACCATCACGACTGTACCGGTACAACCATCAAGCCTGTCACCGGTGACAAAGCTTCACAGAAATTATCTTCTGTCATTGTGTAACCGGTGACAGCCTGAAAAGTGTACTGGTACACTATGTAAAAATCTAAAAAATTTCTAATTCGACTCCAATTGATTCTAAAGTGTATAAATAAGATATTAGGATTCTCTAACTTCGTGTGCTTCATAAAAAATACATATTTGAGAAACTCTAGAAGCTCGGATTTCATCTAAAACATATTTTCTACATAATAGCCTCTTTTAGGTCAAATCGAAATATTGTAATTCGATATCTATATGTCGATTTGATCTTCGTCTTCGCTTGGATTTCTCGTTCCCAGTTTTCATCGATAGTCCTAGCGAAGGATCACCACAACATGATGTGTTTCATCGAGGCGTCGTGGATTCGATGTGATTGAAGGCGATTCGTGGATTCAGATCGTTGGCTCGTGGATTCGAGTGGTGTCGTGGATTCGGCGTGTTTGAAGCTTCGTGGATTCAAAGGAGGATTGCGCGGAGTTCCTAGGAGGTTAAGAGAGGTTAAGTCCGTGGAGTCGGTAATCACCTTGTAATCTTTTCTCTTAGTGAATTATTTTTTCGCGTGTTGGTCCTGTGGATTTTTTACTCCAAGTTGGAGTTTTCCCACGTAAATCTCGGTGTGCTTTTTATTCTCTGCATTTACTTTTATCGCATCGAGATTTATGGTTTTTGGCCGTTACACCTATTCACCACCCTCTAAGTATTGTTTGATACAATCTAGATAGATCCTTGGGCACTCCTAAACTAACAATTAGTATCAGAGCGAGATATAGATAAATTGCTATCATGGCCGAGGGTGGAAACATTAATCGACCACCGCTCTTCGATGGCACGAATTATGCCTATTGGAAAGTTCGCATGACAGCTTTTCTAATCGCAATCGATGAGCGGGTGTGGCAAGCTATAGAATTCGGATGGAAACATCCTACCGAAGTAGTCGATAATGCTACCGTTCCTAAACCGCGAAACAAGTGGACAAAAGATGAAAACAAGTCATCTTCGTTTAATGGCAAGGGCATAAACGATTTATTTAATGCTTTGTCTCAAACAGAGTTTACTCGCTTTTCGGCTTGTAGTACCGCGAAAAAGATTTGGGATACTCTACAAGTTACGCATGAAGGAACAAGCTTAGTAAAGGTCCAAAAATTACAATTGCTCACAAGTAAATTTGATTCAATTTTTATGGATGAAAACGAGATCTTTACCGAGTACTATATGGGTCTATAAGACGTTGTTAATACATGCGCTAACTTGGGAGAGAAAATCCTAGATTCTAAAGTTGTTAAAAAATTCTTCGGACTCTTCCGGAACGCTTTCGGGCAAAAGTTGCCGCGATCGAACCGATAAGCATCCGGACGAGATGAAAGTCGAAGAGTTAGTAGGTGCTTGCAAACTTATGAGATGACTTTTCCTACTAACCAATCTTCTTCCAAGTCTTTTTCTAAAAGCATAGGAATTGCACTCAAATCAACGAAGGAGGAAGACGACGATACGGATTTCGACGACGACCTATCAATTGCGGATTTTGAACATCAATTGGCGCTTCTAACGAAGAAGTTTCGCCGGAATTTTCGAAAGAAGAACAATGTTTCATCTTCGAAGAAAAAAATCCTTTTCTAGGCATTCTTCTAATTTTAAATCTAAGGATAAGAAACTTGCAAAGTCTTCGAAAGAGAAAGATGAATTTGAAGGGAAAATCCAATGTTTCAAATGTAGAGGCCCCCGGCCATATTGCAACGGATTGTCCTTCAAAGAAGACTTATAAACAAAAGGCTTTGCAAGCGAAAACTTGGGATGATTCTACTTCAAGTGATTCATCGTCAAGTGATGAAGAAAAGAAGGATCATATTGCTTTATTTACTATTTCTTCTTTTCCTTCGTCTAATGTTGTTTGTTTATCCTCAATTGTTTCTAACTCAAGTGTTTCTCCTTCCTTGCATAGGTTTTCGAGCGACAATGGCGAAAGCGAGGAGTCAAACGATGAAGATTTAGTGGAAGCATACAACCAACTTTTTATCGAATCGAAAAAGATGACCAAACTTAATAAGAAGTTGTGTCATGCCCCGGGGTTACTTTTAGTTTGAAACCACAGCGGAAATGACTAGAATTTTTTTTTTTTTTTTTGAAAACCTGACTCCCCATGGTATGCCAGATCCTCCACAAAAACAGGGAGTCCACTGTTCACACGGACAGTCTCCCCTGTATTTGCACGGCGTCGCACAAGTATAAGAGTACAAACATAATACAACCACAACTAAATGAACATACAATCATCCCAACAATTATACATTCACATACACCATTCACCACATGTTCATTCACATAAACTTAATCATAAAACCACGAGAAAACCTTTTTGAAACCTGTTTCCCACACGGAAACCTTTTCTTTTTAAATCATGCTACCACGAGGGGTAGAAAACCTTTTTTATTTCATGAAAACTCAAAATCCTTTATTACATTCCAAAATCAATTGAAATCTCAATATTCAGAAGTAATAACAAAAACTGAACCATATAAATATCTAAGTTATTTATTTAAGAAAACCAGGGTTAGAGAAGATAAACCAAACCACGGGACGGAAAGCTCTATCGTAAGCTAGGCGCGCTCCTCTCCAACCGTCCCACTCGGACCTGCAACGTCACCTGTAATGGGGGCAGGGGGGTGAGAACATGTAAACATGTCTTCCCTCCCAGTGGGTACCGCAAGCCGACATGGGCGGGGTACTCACTAGTCACGGAGATAAACAAAAATAGAGATAATAGTAGTACAATAGCTAAGATATACAAGTAAGAAGATGTATATGTATGAACCACTACAGCTACTGTATGTATGCGTCAACAGGACGGTAAGCTCAAAGTACCCAATCTGAAAACCGCCCTATTGGTCCGCAAACCTCAGGCCGTGCCCACTGCCACTCTACCTGCATATAACCCAAGATAGCCTATGGGCTCACGGGTTGGCACACCCAACCACTTTTCCGGAAAAGAACACCCTCTTGCGGTGGATCAGACCGCTGGTGTTCATGAAATGCGTACGAGTAGGTCACCAAGTAGTTCAACCGACCATGTCACGCCCCGAGACCGCTACCAATTTGTTTCGGTTCGGGAACGCCGATCAGGCGCCGAACAGACAGCACCTCCCCTGTCCGCCCAAGGCTCAACAACAAGTCATGTACAAAGAATTGCCCAGGAAATTAATTCTACATCATACATGACAAGAAGATGCACCTAGAGGTGCGAACAACAATAAGAGCAAGATACAAGTATTTCATACAAGTAATATAAAGAGAGAAGAGTCTATCTATTACAATCATTCAACATTTGTTTACATTGTTTAACTTCAAAATATAAATACATGTTCATTTCCCAAAATGTAGGTTACATCATTTCTTTATACAATTATGTCTTTAAAATATACCACGGGTGGCTCTAATGCAAGTAGATGGCCACTATCAACTAGGGCGCGATGCCCTTACCGCGATCCTCCTCGACCGCCCGCGAGCTAGCACCTGTAATAAAGTGGGGTGAGAACTAACTTCCTTAGTTCCCAGTGGGCTCGGCCACCGACCCCACCGATCTCCCCACTAGGTCTAAGCAGGCATAAGCAGATAGATATTTATTTTAAAAACTGTAAGTGCGGTAAGTAAAGCATAATAGAGGAAATGCAATAACTACTTACTAGAGTTAGGAGTTATACACTTCGGTCCAACTCTACTTACTAGAGTTATTCAAGATACCCAATCTTAATACTTTCGCTCACAAGTTAAATAGACCTCGTCTCTCACGAGCCTAAATCCTATAGTCCAACCGGCCTAAGGTTTACTAGGTCCACAAGAAGACTCAACCCTAGGCTCTGATACCAATTTAATCTGTCACGCCCCGGGACCCAGCGGAAGCCCGCCCGGCGCGTGCCCAGACCCGTCGTATGTCTACAACATACAAGGCGTCAAACAAAAACGATAAATAACCAACAAAATAAAAAGAATCTAGAAGTATCAGAGCAGTATAACAACTAGAATTCTAAACAAGGAAACATAAAAAGAGAGACTAAAATAAAGTACCAATCTCTAATATAAAACTATAAAGAGAGTACAACAATAAGAAATCCAAACACCACTATAGCGGAGTACATGGTAGTCTCTACATAGGGATACAAAACTCTCTCAATCTCACCAAAGTACAAAAAGAGAGAAAAACCCCTACAAGGTGGAAAAGCTGCGCTAACTAGCTAGCGACTCCCTTTCCCCGATCCCTTGCCTCCGCCGGTGCCGAAGGCTCTGAAACACATAAGAAATAGGGGGCGTGAGAACTATCAAATAATAGTTCCCAGTGGGCAATTACTGACTTCAGTTGCATGCTCCACTAGGCCCAAAACGAAACAAGGAAGTATAAACGATAATATAAGCGATAATAAACGACATGTAAATAACATGTAAACTACTAAACCCATTATCTCTTCTTAGCATGGATTTGCATAAGTAAGCTATTCTAAGCATGAATAGAAAGTACAATAACTAGTGCAATGTTCACAAATTAATAGTAAAGAGTTAAAGTTTACTATTCTAGTCAAAGCCCATAATGTCCACGAGTGATAGTAAAGTGTTAAAGTTTACTATTCTAGTCCAGTCCACAATTTTCTTTAAACTACATTAAGTTTAAATACCATTAGATCAACCCGAAGGCGATATGGCCGATGCCCACCCGAAGGCTGCCTAGCCCAAATGCCGAGCCTAATGGCCCCGTAGTAGCAAACATTCCCACCCTAGGAATGAGACGGTCCCACGGCAAGCCACTTCGGCGCCCAATCCCGCACGGCGAATACAAGAAACGCGTTGGCCAACTCCGGAGTGCCGGCTTGTAGGGAGCGACCCTCACAAGCATGTGCAAATGAGCACAATGGCATAAAGTCACAAAAGTCATCATTTGTCTCAGTTCGTCATGTCTCTAACATGGAATATACAAGTGTCCAAAAGGCCTATCTCTATGTCATCATGTCTCTAACATGGAAATAATCGATGTCCAGTGGCCTATGTCAAGTTTCTATGTTGCAGTTTCATAGTTTTCTAAGTTAAGTGCCGCTTGATGACACTTAGGCTCTTCTAAGTTCCAACAAGAGTTCGATGTTCACAACTATATTAATTAAGCTATAACATCATAAAGGACCCGCTCCCGGGAGCCCACAAGAATCACCCCCACATGCCAGCTATATAACCCAGATTCCTCTACTATATAGAGTCAAATTTTAAACATACATAAGGCATGCATTTTAAGTGATTCAAAATTCATAATAAATCTATTTAGCATGAATATGCATCCAAAATAATTAAATCAAACCGAATAAGCACTTAGGAGCCATTTGCCCCTATGCTCATGAAGCCAAACCCACCAAGTGCGAAAAGCGTTGCTCCGAACCGCTAACGAAGCTTCGATAATCACTCCTTGAGCCCTAAAAAGCACACCCTAGGAGTTACAAGCTAAGAAGATACACCTTGAGTTCACACTTTAAGGAACTCTACCAAATGGTGAAGAAAACTCACCACAAGCGAAGGAAGTACTCTTGATGTCCAAATGAGAGTTAGAGTCCTTCTAATCCAACCTAAATCAAAGTTCTAAACCCATCAATTAGGTCCCAAAGGCCCTAAATCGGAAATCCCCAAATCCTAACCCTAGAATCCAAATCTAGGGTTTCATCTCAAAGAAACCTCCAAAATCCGAAACTAGAGGAGGAAAATCGTTCACATACCTCTAAGAAGCTCTAAACCAAGCTCAAAAAGCCCTAGGCTTGAAGCTTGATCCACCACAAAGCTCCAACCACCAAGCTCCAAGCTCCAACAATGGTGATGTTGCCTCTACCAAGCACAAAGAAGTAAGAGAGGGTTTTAATCCTCAAAAACCCATCCAAACCAAGAAGAAATGAAGAAGATGGAGTGGAGGGAGCTCTACCTCTTCCCTTGCTGTGAAGAACACAATGGGAAACACTAGGGGCGAGGCTTGCACTAATAGAAGTGCTACAATAGCCAAAAACTCCTGCGATTCGTGCGCTCAGCGCCGGTTGTGCGAGTACAAATCCATTTTGTACCGGTATAAACCCTGCGAAACAACCAAACCCGAGCCTCGGGTTTGCCAAGTCTGCCCTTTTATACCGGTATAAATTTCGGTCTGTACCGGTATAGCCATCATTTTGTACCGGTATAGACACCATTTTGTACCGGTACAAGGCAGAGAATTTCCAACCCGAGAGCCACCTAAAATCCTACTTTTTGGACTTTAGGGCTTGGGATTCATCCCCAAACCTCGGTACACGCGTCATAGGTCGGAACACAGTCAACGACCCTCCAGAAAATCTGGAAAAGCTCCAACACAAGTCAAATACTCGAACTCCGCAATTTGTCCAAGTCCAGTATGTTACATTCACCCCTCCTAAAAAGGAGTTTCGTCCGCGAAACTCGAAAGCGAACTCATACCTCAAGTTTCCATCCGAAGGAGATGGGGGTAGCGCTCCTGCAGCGCGCTCTCAGGCTCCCACGTGGCCTCTCGCTCCTCGTGGTTGCTCCAAAGAACGCTCACGTACGGAATGTCCCGGTTCCGCAACTTCTTCACTTCGCGAGCCAAGATCTTCACTGGTTGCTCCTCAGAAGTCAAATCCTCCCGCAGCTCTATAGGTACAGCCTCCAATACGTGAGCTGGATCATGGATATATTTCCAAAGGACCGATACATGAAAAACGTTATGCACGCCCGATAGGTTCGGCGGTAGAGCAAGTCGATACGCCACTGGACCTATACGTTCCAAGATCTCATGTGGTCCAATGAATCGAGGACTCAACTTGCCTCGAATTCCAAATCTCCGAATTCCCTTTGATGGCGAGACTTTCATGAAAACATGATCTCCAATCCGAAGCTCCAATTCTTGTCGACGTCTGTCAGCATAGCTCTTTTGCCTACTACAGGCAGTCAACAACCGTTCTCTAGCAATGCGAACTTGTCCTCTGCTTCCTAGAGCACATCTGGGCCTAAAGCCAAACTTTCGCCAACTTCACTCCACTGAAGTGGCGATCTACATTTCCGTCCATAGAGTGCCTCAAATGGTGCCATTTCGATTCAAGCTTGATAACTGTCGCTGTAAGCAACCTCTGCCATCGGTAGTTGCTGCGACCATCCTCCCTGGAAGCCGATCACGCAGGCTCGAAGCATATCCTCGCGTGTCTGTATAGTACGCTCCGACTGCCCGTCACTCTGAGGGTGGAAAGCAGTGCTGAAGTCCAGTCGAGCACCTAAGGCGTCCTGCAGACTCCTCCAAAAGTGTGACACAAAACGTGTCCCTGTCCGATACAATCCATGTAGGTACCCCGTGTAGTCGCACATTCTTATCCAAATATGTCTGTGCGAGTCTCTCTCTAGTCCAAGTAGTACGGATAGGTATGAAATGCGCCGATTTCGTCAACCTATCCACGATCACCCATATAGCATCGTGCCCTGCCTGTGAGCGAGGCAATCCCATCACAAAATCCATGGTGATCTTCTCCCACTTCCACACTGGAATCGGTAGGCTCTACAATTCTCCCGCGGGAACTCTCTGCTCAGCTTTCACTTGTTGGCAAGTTAGACAACGAGCTACAAACTCGCCAACATCCTTTTCATTCCGGGCCACCAGTAAAGCAACTTCAAGTCTTCTCCGAGAAGTTCCTTCTCTAAATTGCGCTCGTTCGACAAGCTATTCAGTTGGTCATCACCAAGACCAAGTGCTCCCAAAAGCTGAATTCCAGTACTCGCTTTCCTCGTTTAGGTCGAGGGCGAAGCCTAGCTCTGCCTCAATTTACTCGTACAATTGAAATTCCGTTATATAGCTCTCTGAGGCGGATCCAACAATACCGCTCGTAGCAAGAACCCGGGGTTCAAACCCGTTTCCTGCTCCATCAACACTCCATCGGAATGCTCACTAAAGAGATGTGATACAATATCTAGTCGTTGGCTCGAATCCCAACGATGCTCACTTACTCAGCGCCAGATCTTGTCAAAAGATTGCACGACTGAGTGCAACTCCAATCCTTAATCAAGCATAGCGTAATTTTCACATGGCTATCCTTTTATACCTGCTTGGCATGAACAGCCCGACAATCAAAAATCCATAATAATCATCTCTTCAATTATCGCGACACTTGACAAATCGTCCAAATTGGTTCTCCAGAAGTGGTCATTCGATTCACCAATCGGCATTGCACCCCAATGCCTCCACAGTAGTCTCAACTCCACCACTGGGGTGGTACTCGCTGCTTCTCTTCTATATATATAGTCAAGAACCACAACCCACACACATCCTCAATCTACTAAGGTCATTCCCTTAGTCTCGACTTGATGCCTCAAGTAAACTCTTCATAAGCCTATGCCGAGAGCTTATCTTCGATAGAGGATTCTCATAGCACTAACTGCTCAATCGCTCGAAACGAACATTCGAAATTCTTCTCCCCAATGCTTCCCTTCGCATTGGATACCCCAGGTATCCATAGTCACTGAGCTCAACTCAAGTGATAGAGAGGGTTCCGTTTATAATTTAATAATATCTCTCTATCAATATCACCATGAAGTGACTATCAACGAGAACGTCAAACTCAACTACTCTTCCCCGCAGTCTCCATCGCAAGGAACTTAATTCCATGGGGAACATCCGAACAAGGGAAAATCAGCAACTTGGCACATTCCCTCGCGAATGTTCCCAACCACTCGATCCAACAGTGAGAGTTCACACTCCGCTCACCTCAGTATGCTTCCGCATTTGATCCTTGCTGATCTTCATCCGGATACCCATGGTCATCTGCGACCGGTTCCGCCAATCCATCAAGAGGGCTTGGAATATCATTCCGCAAGTCCCTAACGTTGGTGAAGTACTACAGGCTTCGGCAACATCATGCTAATCTTCGTGAGGCCCCAAACCTGTATCTACATTCGCTTGAGGTATAACCTCAAACTACCTCACAGAATAGTATTACTCCGATTGCAATACGATTCAATCGAGTACACCAATACCCAAGGCTAAATGAACCGATCAACGAGCCTCTACAACCGAGCAATTGTCCATTCATGATTCACTTTAGATCACGATGGCCGACATACAGTCGAAACGACCCTACAGGTCCCACATCAATAGAGGAGGTTTCTCGCGAAGCGAAACACTAGAAGTACAAATCTCCTTGCCACTTGAGCTCACGATTCTTGAATCCATCAGGAGAACAATCACAACTCAAAAGATATCCTTCAATCAGAGGATTCCCAAACAACGAAAGGTAATGGCCAGTTAGGCCCCAAATCTTCTCCAATACTTACCTAGTTTTAGGTAAGGGAGATAGTCACCACAACCAGTGGAATAAATCCTCAACATGCACTATTTCGTGCTCCAATTCCCAAGGCGAGTTAAATCAGCTCGCAAGACTCAAGGTACAAAGTACCTCACAAACTCTACACCACGAAGGCCAATCTATTTGTTGGCACGCAAAACCTTCTCGCAAGGTAGGGTGTTCGAAACAACACACCCGATCATTTGATCATCCTATAAGCATCGAAGGATGATCAATGCTAGAAATCCTCGGGTTGGTTCACTACACACTCGGTGTACCCTCGATCTCACGATCCCACACGTGGCATTCCACGCTCTGTGGTCAAAGCTCGGACTACGAGTCGACCAAAACTACTGCCTGCAGAAGGCAGGGCATTGTCACTCACAGCTAACTGCGCCTGCCCAAAGGGCCCAGGCTCCGCAGTCTACAACTGGTCCAGGCACGGGTCGTCCCCGAGCACCATCCGGCAACCAGCCGATCCAGGGATGCAACTAATGCAATCGTCGTAAGATCTAAATAGCATAGCAGAAAGCTACCCACAACCAGTAACTAATCGTTTCAAACAAGGCTAATTCTCATCGCAAACAGCGAACTAACATGATGCAATGCAACTCGGCAAATAGCCGAACAACGGATAGGTGCCACGTATCGACATCAAACAATGCACACTCGAAAGCCATATTACGAACCAAAGCACGTAGTTACCACCTCGACTGCCGTCGCCTCCTCAGTCTGAGCCATATACACGCGGCCGCTCGGGGCCTGTTGTGACTCCTCCATCTGTCTCTAAACAGGTTGCCTCCCAGAGTGCGTCTGACTCGCACCCTCGGCCGTGGGCCTCTAGCCCAAATCCTTAGTCTAAGCCTTCTCGATACTCCTGCACATACGCCACACCGCCTCCCACGACGAGCGCGCGGTTTACCACACAGATCCTGCTCCGACTTTCTCTTAACACTGTCAGTGAAGTAAAGCTTCAACAGGAGTTCCTTGAACCTCCTTCAAGTAGTCGCCACAATATCCGCGTTGATGCTATCCTGAATGTCCAACCACCAGCTACAAACCTCATCACTCAGGTGATGCGCGGCAAGCCAAACTCTGCCTCTCTCCTCCACGAATGTGTCGCGGAAATAGATTCTCCGTCTGCATCGACCACTTCCCTACGATCCAGTGGTCGTCCTTCTCTCCATCGAGGATCCTGGGATTACACCTCTTGAACTCGTTGGGCGATCCATGAGCCACTCTCGCTCTGCTCCCTCAACCATCACGGGGAAAACCGCCTGTTGTAGTAAGGATCTCTGCAGGTGTTTCATGCGCGCATCTGCTGCGTGCCGCATTTGCACTGTAGTTGAGCCGGTGTCGCCTGCTGAGTCGCCAAACCAGTGAGAGCCGCAAGTAGGCACCTCACTCGCGGACCTCGTTGGATCCGAGGGTAGTGGACATCTCCACTTCCCCGAACGTTGTCGCGTCATACGCTCCAACAAACTTATAGCGGGTCGCCAACAAGACACCACAACATCACTAAAGCGCAAGTTAATAAAACCCACGCTATCACAGCCCCACTCAACAATACCCAAATCATGCGAAAGTAATGAAGTGTGTTTCACAACTAACTCCCGATGTTACGTTGTCGGCCGCCAACGTAACCCTCCGCGAAGTTAGGAGTTATACACTTCGGTCCAACTCTACTTACTAGAGTTATTCAAGATACCCAATCTTAATACTTTCGCTCACAAGTTAAATAGACCTCGTCTCTCACGAGCCTAAATCCTATAGTCCAACCGGCCTAAGGTTTACTAGGTCCAAAAGAAGACTCAACCCTAGGCTCTGATACCAATTTAATCTGTCACGCCCCGGGACCCAGCGGAGCTTCCGCCGGCGCGTGCGGACCGCGTATGTCTACAACATACAAGGCGTCAAACAAAAACGATAAATAACCAACAAAATAAAAAGAATCTAGAAGTATCAGAGCAGTATAACAACTAGAATTCTAAATAAGGAAGCATAAAAGGAGAGACTAAAATAAAGTACCAATCTCTAATATAAAACTATAAAGAGAGTACAACAATAAGAAATCCAAACACCACTATAGCGGAGTACATGGTAGTCTCTACATAGGGATACAAAACTCTCTCAATCTCACCAAAGTACAAAAAGAGAGAAAAACCCCAACAAGGTGGAAAAGCTGCGTTAACTAGCTAGCGACTCCCTTTCCCCGATCCCTTACCTCCGCCGATGCCGAAGGCTCTGAAACACATAAGAAACAGGGGGCGTGAGAACTATTAAATAATAGTTCCCAGTGGGCAATTACTGACTTCAGTTGCATGCTCCACTAGGCCCAAAACGAAACAAGTAAGTATAAACGATAATATAAGCGATAATAAACGACATGTAAATAACATGTAAACTACTAAACCCATTATCTCTTCTTAGCATGGATTTGAATAAGTAAGCTATTCTAAGCATGAATAGAAAGTACAATAACTAGTGCAATGTTCACAAATTAATAGTAAATAGTTAAAGTTTACTATTCTAGTCAAAGCCCATAATGTCCACGAGTGATAGTAAAGTGTTAAAGTTTACTATTCTAGTCCAGTCCACAATTTTCTTTAAACTACATTAAGTTTAAATACCATTAGATCAACCCGAAGGCGATATGGCCGATGCCCACCCGAAGGCTGCCTAGCCCAAATGCCGAGCCTAATGGCCCCGTAGTAGCCAACATTCCCACCCTAGGAATGAGGCGTCCCCACGGCAATCCACTTCGGCGCCCAATCCGCACGGCGAATACAAGAAACGCGTTGGCCAACTCGGATCTTGAGAACTTGTGAGCGACCCTCACAAGCATGTGCGAATGAGCACAATGGCATAAAGTCACAAAAGTCATCATTTGTCTCAGTTCGTCATGTCTCTAACATGGAATATACAAGTGTCCAAAAGGCCTATCTCTATGTCATCATGTCTCTAACATGGAAATAATCGATGTCCAGTGGCCTATGTCAAGTTTCTATGTTGCAGTTTCATAGTTTTCTAAGTTAAGTGCCGCTTGATGATACTTAGGCTCTTCTAAGTTCCAACAAGAGTTCGATGTTCACAACTATATTAATTAAGCTATAACATCATAAAGGACCCGCTCCCAGGAGCCCACAAGAATCACCCCCACATGCCAGCTATATAACCCAGATTCCTCTACTATATAGAGTCAAATTTTAAACATACATAAGGCATGCATTTTAAGTGATTCAAAATTCATAATAAATCTATTTAGCATGAATATGCATTCAAAATAATTAAATCAAACCGAATAAGCACTTAGGAGCCATTTGCCCCTATGCTCATGAAGCCAAACCCACCAAGTGCGAAAAGCGTTGCTCCGAACCGCTAACGAAGCTTCGATAATCACTCCTTGAGCCCTAAAAAGCACACCCTAGGAGTTACAAGCTAAGAAGATACACCTTGAGTTCACACTTTAAGGAACTCTACCAAAGGGTGAAGAAAACTCACCACAAGCGAAGGAAGTGCTCTTGATCTCCAAATGAGAGTTAGAGTCCTTCTAATCCAACCAAAATCAAAGTTCTAAACCCATCAATTAGGTTCCAAAGGCCCTAAATCGGAAATCCCCAAATCCTAACCCTAGAATCCAAATCTAGGGTTTCATCTCAAAGAAACCTCCAAAATCCGAAACTAGAGGAGGAAAATCGTTCACATACCTCTAAGAAGCTCTAAACCAAGCTCAAAAGGCCCTAGGCTTGAAGCTTGATCCACCACAAAGCTCCAACCACCAAGCTCCAAGCTCCAACAATGGTGATGTTGCCTCTACCAAGCATAAAGAAGTATAAAAGAGGGTTTTAATCCTCAAAAACCCATCCAAACTAAGAAGAAATGAAGAAGATGGAGTGGAGGGAGCTCTACCTCTTCCCTTGCTGTGAAGAACACAATCGGAAACCCTAGGGGCGAGGCTTGCACTAATAGAAGTGCTACAATAGTCAAAAACTCCTGCGATTCGGTGCCTTTCGAAAGCGCGGTTGTGCGTACAAATCCATTTTGTACCGGTATAAACCCTGCGAAACAACCAAACCCGAGCCTCGGGTTTGCCAAGTCTGCCCTTTTATACCAGTATAAATTTCGGTCTGTACCGGTATAGCCATCATTTTGTACCGTTATAGACACCATTTTGTACCGGTGCAAGGCACAGAATTTCCAACCCGAGAGCCACCTAAAATCTAACTTTTTAGACTTTAGGGCTTGGGATTCATCCCCAAACCTCGGTACACGCGCCATAGGTCGGAACACAGTCAACGACCCTCCAGAAAATCTGGAAAAGCTCCAACACAAGTCAAATACTCGAACTCCGCAATTTGCCCAAGTCCAGTATGTTACATCATGTCACTAGTGTTTCTATACACTATGTTACGTTATCATTCATCAAGTTCTATACTTGGTTCACATGTCTCTAATTGTCATTCATGCAAGATCAAGTCATCTCTAGGGTTCAGTGTCACAATATTCATCCTGATGCTTCCTATGTCCAAATGCAAGCCTATGGTGCCGCACGATAAGGAAGCGTGCAAGCAGACTTCCTATGTCCTAATGCGACGCCCATAGTCCCGCACGATAAGAAAGCATGCAAGGAAAGTCATCTAACCATACCGACCCTATCATGCATGAAAACTATACATATATATATATTCATAGGCACTATGTTCACACTTATTCTTAGACATAAAAGGGAGCCCAACGGCTTCAGATAGCACCCCCCACCTTTTGGGATGTCCCTCGTTGCAACAACGTCGCTTTCGTTGCCTCGAACCTCTACTCTGACTCCTCGGGCCAATATCGAAGCTGTAAGTCCTTGTTTGGCGCGGATCACCCAATCCGTTCGTCAGATCGACGAACCGTCGCCTCGCACGCGTTCGTGTACCTAACAATATGTTTGATATGAGGTCAAAAGAGTTCAAAACCTCTTACTTTGAAAAACCCCAATTTGAGCCCTAGAAATTGCCCCAAGCAAAAATCTACCTTTTGAGCTCTAATTGCTTGTGCAAATCATCTCATAAGAAGGCTAGGGTTCCATAAAAATTATCCCCAAAGGATAAAACCCATCCTAGCAAAGTCTACCATGAGAGCTCTCAAGAGCTTACCTCAAGTAGGAGCTCCAATGGTAGAGAAGATGAGGAAGATGATACTAGGCTTGCTCCTAGCTTGATCCTCCAACAAGATCTCCACTCCTTCTCCTCCTCCTTCTTCTTCTTCTTCTTCTTTCTAGAGAGAGAAAGAGAGCTTGTGTGTGTGAGGGAGAGGGAATGACAGTGTGAGAGGGAGGGAGAGTCCCTCTATAGCCTCTATTGTAACGAGATGAAAAGGCCCTTCAACTATTCAAACTGCACCAACTGGGTATTTTTCGCGCTCAGGGACCGGTCTCCCTAGCCAAGGACCGGTCCCAGAGAGCCTTTCTCCACACTGCGCGGCTGGGGACTGGTCTCTCCCCTTAAGGGACCGGTCCCAGAGAGCCTTGCTCCATCCTGCGCAGCTGGGGACCGGCCTCTCCCCTTAAGGGACCGGTCCCAGAGAGCCTGCTCTCACGGGACTGGTCTCCCTTTTCAGGGACCGGTCCCCACAGGGACCTTCAGCCCTCTCCAAGGACTTAGCCAATTTTTCAGCTTTTCGTCGTTTCTTCTCCGTTTTCGCTCGTTTGGCCTCTGATTCTTTTCAAATCAAACCGAGACTTTCCAAACATGTTTTCGAACACGTTTTCATTATCTTTTCATCCACGCTAATGCCGGATTTAGCTCACGACCCAACATAGCTTTTCGGTTTCCGTTTTCGCGCCTATGCGGACAAAAACGCCCGAAAGCTTCCGAACTTCACCGGGAGCAACTCCGATGCACTTTTTGCCTTCGGATCAACTTCGAACTTTCCGAAGTCCATCCACTCGACAATTAGTCGATTATAAACGTGATGCAACTCTCGGATTTCGAGAATTCACATCCTTACAGACCAAGTAGGTAATGATAATACTGGAGTAAATCGACCGAATAGGTCACAATATGGAGTACGAGAATCGACCAACCAGGTCACAGATATCATATGCTAATAAAAACTACTCTACTCCTACATATGATACTAAACATGGAAACAACCGAGTAGACTAAATACGAGAATAACATGGGTGCAAGGCTCAATATGTATATGATAAGCAATATAAACAGTAAGGGTGAAAGGAACGTCACCGAGCGTGCACCACTGTACCGACGTCAGGTCGAAGTGCCCACCTGTATAACTGTGGAACTGATCTCTCGACTGCAGAGATGGAACAACCAAACCTACGAAAGGTCCAACAGGTTAGAATCTAACCCACTAACCCAAACACTAACTCACAAAGCTCCACTAACGAACCCACGGGAATCAGTTTCCCAAAACCGATTGCCTTAACACATCAAAAGTCCCGAAAAGTGCACCGGGACTCTGCCGGGACGCACGAACTATCCCAAAACTTCCCAACTCAAGATATGAGTCGCCCGCTGCCACAAAACACATATTGGTGTGACCTGGCAGTGGAGACGTCAATACACTCCGAAACGATTATCGTCGGATAATCGTTCCAATCCGGGTTCCCAGAAGTATCAAATTCAACACCGGAACCCAATGTCGCTCACCCGTCGTTTCAGAACTCCTAAAACGATGCGGGTGACCAGCCAACAAGGCTCATCGACGCAACAAATGCCCACGAGGCACCGTTGGAAGAATTGCGAACCAAAATTGCGTTCCGTCGGCGAATTTTGCCTAAAATGCATCGAAAATCACTTTTCGATTCCCGCAAAGGCTTGGGGTCTTGGACGATCAGTCCAGAGGTTACCCACAGCATGTACATACTGCCCACAGCTGCCACAACCAACCAAATTGCATAAAAGCCCATCTTAATAAATAAAATCGCATCATTTTATGCGATTTCTGGGCTTTTATGGTCCGTCTGTACCTACCAGAGATCAAACAGCCAAGCCAAGACACCTGCTGATAGGCCTCGATATACCGGAGGCCGTGCTCACCTTTCGGAGCACTTTCGGCCACTGTGGCACGCGCACGAGCGACGCGAAAATCAACGGAACAGCGCGCACAGCGCTAAGATCGCGTCCTACTCGCTAACCGGGGCATCTCTACCCATGACGGAGGTGAGCACGATGTTCAGCATGAATCGTAGGTCATCGTGCTCACTTCCCGAGGTGTCGGGGGCTTATCGGATCACTGGAAGGGTGACCGGAAACGTCAAATTATGTGCTGGAACGTAAAAACAGCATACCGGAGTAGTGGGAGCTAGAGCTGGCCGCCGGCAGTCGAACGGCGAGCGCTCCTGCCGGGGATGGGAGCGGCCAGTCCGGGGGGGTCCGAGGAGGGTGCTGGCCGGCGGCAGTCGGTGGCTCGACGGCGGAGATCACTTCCTCCTAGTCGCTCTCGGTTCAAGGCGCGCGCGGCAATACGGCGACCGAAAGATCACGGGATGGCGACGACCCGTCGCCGGAGACCGAGTGCGAGGTGGCGCACGCGACGATAAGCGGCGGCCGCTCTCGAAAGCCGAGGAGGCTCACCACGGCCCGCACGGAACCGGCGGCCGCAGAAAATTTGAGCGCGGCCGGCGGCATGCGGGAATGTTGGGGCGGCGAGCGAAAGGTTGCTGGAGGTCACCGGAGGGTGGCGCAGCCGATGTGGAGCGACGGTTGCGCGTAGAAATCGTGATCACCCAAGATCGGCCTCGGTGACTACGGGTGGCCGCAGGGGGCTAGGGCGGCTCAGGCGGCGCACGACGATGGCCGGGGCCGGCGGGGGAAATGCCGGAGATGGTTCTCGGCCATAGGGTTGATAGTACCCAGGGTTTAGATGTATACCTGACGTCGACGGCCGAGAGGGTGGTGCTAGGTGGAAGAAAGAGGTTGATGGAGGGGTGCAGCAGATTTTCCGGCGGCCGGGGCGTGCGCACAGTAAACTATCAAGTATATTACATGTTCAAAGCTATGCTCTAAGCATGTCAAAGTAATCCAACTACTATAACCTATGTAGTAGTGATTGTTGTGGGAGTTAAGAATTTATAAGCATTTTGCGTTAAACAAGGGGATTAGAATATTATATGTTGAAAAACAACAAAGATTAAAGGTTCTATACTCATTAGAAATCATAAAGATTTCTAATTAATTACGCTTATTCACATTTAGACAACCTCCGATTAAGCTGGTCAATTATGATAATTAGCAAAATAGAATGCATTTCTTTTATTACTCTTGTACGTCGGTGTATAAAATTTAATACAATTGAAGAAGAAGTAAAGCGACAATTATCATCTCCTCGTCAAGGCATTTCTCCAAACAATGTGAGTCATGTATTAGCTTTTTTTGGTATTTCATCGAGCATTCGGCATGCACACAAGTAATGTGCAAATTGTCTTGGACATTTCATCGAATAATTGGCACGTGTACATGAACAATGCCACATGCTCAAGTTTTCTTTGGCATTTTGTTATATGCACACCATTTTGGCATTTCATCGAATGCTTAGCACTCGTACATGAACAATGTGCTATGCACAAATTCTTTTTGGCATTTTGTCTAACACTTGGTATGTGCACAAAAGCCAATTAAAAAATAGCGGCAATCAATAATTTGATTGGAGGTTTCCGTCGATGGCTAAGCGTCAAACGGATAGTCGTCGTCGTCGTCGTTGTCTATCGTTGATGGCTAAGCGTCAAACTGATGATCGCCGTCGTCGTTGTCGTCATATACCGCCGACGGCTAAGCGTCAAGCGGATGATCGTCGTCGTCGTTGTCGTCGTTGGTGTCGTTTACCGCCGACATCTAAGTGTCAAGCGGATGATCGCCGTCGTCGTTGTCGTCGTCAGTGTCGTCTACCGCCGATGGCTAAGCGTCAAGCGGATGATCGCCATAGTCGTTGTCGTCGGCTACCGCCGACGGCTAAGCGTCAAACGGATGATCGCCGTCGTCGTTGTCACCGTCGTCGTTGTCGTCGTTGGTGTCGTCTACCGCCGACGGCTAAGCGTCAAGCGGATGATCGCCATTGTTGGTGTTGTCGTTGGTGTCGTCTACCGCCGACGGCTAAGCGTCAAGCGGATGATCGTCGCCGTCGTTGTTGTCGTCGTTGGTATCGTCTACCGCCGACGGCTAAGCGTCAAGCGGATGATCGCCGTCGACGTTGTCGTCGTCTACCGCCGACGGCTAAGCGTCAAGCGGATGATCGCCGTCGTCATCATTGGTGTCGTCTACCGCTGACGACTAAGCGTCAAGCGGATGATCGTCGCCGTCGTTGTTGTCGTCGTTGGTGTCGTCTATGATCGCCATCGTTGTTGTCATCGTCTACCGCCGACGGCTAAGCGTCAAGCGGATGATCGCCGTCGTCGTCGTCGTTGGTGTCGTCTACCGCCGACGGCTAAGCGTCAAGCGGATGATCGCCGTCGTCGTTGTCGTCGCCGCCTTTCTCCACCGCCGACGACTAAGCGTCCAGCGGATCGTCGCCGTCGTCGCTGTTGGTGTCGTCTACCGTCGACGGCTAAGCGTCAAGCGGATGATCATAGTCATTGGTGTCGTTAACGCAGCAGCAGCAGGCGAATGGCCACCTCCTTGATCAATGGCGACGGGGCAACGACGAACGGTCGTCTTTATTGGTTGACGATGACTCAGCGTAGCAGAGGTTGACGATGGCATGTGTAGCTCGGTGTGCATAGAAAGCTCGATGTATGGAGTGCCTTAACTAGGAGAGAAGAGAGAGAATAAGAATAAGAATAAGAAAATCTAAACCCACCTTTCTCTTTGGCTCTTTTTTTTTGAGTTTCTTTTCTCCTTTTTTTTATGAGTAGAATCCTCCTCCATTTTTCTCTTTGTTCACTCTCTTTTTATAGATAGAGAGTGGTGGAGGTTTATGGTGGAGAAGTGGAGGGAGTGGTGGAGAATATGGAGGGAATGGTGGAGTGGTGGAGAATGTGGAGGGAGTGATAGAGAAGTGGAGTAAATGGTGGAGAAAGTGGAGGGAATGGTGGAAGGTGGAGTAAATGATAGAGAAAGTGGAGGGAATGGTGGAGAAGTGGAAGGAGTGGTGAGAAAGTGGAGGGAATGGTGGAGAAATGGAAGGAGTGGTGAGAAAGTGGAGGGAATGGTGGAGAAGTGGAGAGAATGGTGGGAGATGGTGGATGAGTGGATTTAGGAAAGTGATCTTTTTTTTTTTTTAATGCATTAACAATCGTCATTTGCTAATTAATGTCATTATTCAATCTTATTATAAGATCTACACAAGTGTAGTCTGGCTTGTGCCACCTAAGTGCAGTGGTAGCCCAAACATCCCCCGTAAGCAATGAGTATATCCCACTATGCAGTGGTAGCCCAAACATCCCCCGTAAGGAATGAGTCTATCCCACTCGGCCCTGTAGGTTTCTCGATACCGCACGAGCGAACAGAGGTCGCAAAGGCTAACTCCGGAGTGCCGGCTTATAGGGAGCGACCCTCACAAGCATGTGCGAATGAGCACAAATGGCAAGTAAGTATGGTCAATATCTCAAGTATCCAACAATCATGTCTCTAACATGGCAATAATCACTAGTAACCCCAAAGGTCTAGTGTAATGCCCCTTTATGACATTACATCTCATTATGTCCAAATCCGGTTTCAACACTAATGTTGCTATATGACATTAGGTTTGTTACTCCACAAATGATTCAAGCCTAATGCCGCTTTATGACATTGGCTTATTATATCATACACTTTTGCCAAGCCCAATGCCCCTTTATGACATTAGCTTTTTCTCCTATGTCAAGCATGAGTTCTAAGTCCAAGAGTGCATAGTACAAGTCATTTTTACTACGTAAAATATGATCTCAAGTCAAATAAAGAATGCCATTCACATGCATGTTCCCAACATCGATAACTCTCCACAATATAGAGGTCTAAATATGCATCATACATAAGATATGTATTTAAAGCATTCTAAAATTCACAAATAATGTATCTAACATGAAAATGCATGATTTTTCATTTAACCAAGCTTAAATCAAAACCAATAAGGTTTTCTCATTGTTTTTGGTGAGGTCAAACCCACCAATCTCCTCGGCGTCGTAAGCGCAAACGAAGTTGCCCACTAACCTTCTAGCTCCCTAGAAGATATTCTAAAAGGGTTAGTGTAACATACTTGACTTGCGCAAATTGCGGAGTTCGAGTAGTTGACTTGAGTTTGGAGCTTTTCCAGATTTTTCTGGAGGGTCGTTGACTGTGTTCCGACCCATGGCACGAGCACCGAGGTTAGTAGATGAATTCCAAGCGCTAAAGTCCAAAAATTTGGATTTTAGGTTGCTCTCGGGTTTGACTCTGGAGGGCTTGTACCGGTACAGCCATGGTTGCTATACCGGTACAGCCATTGTTGCTATACCGGTACAGGGTGGATTCTGTACCGGTATGGGATGCTGGAGCGACCAACCGAGCCTCGGGTTTGGTACATTTCGTAGGGTCTGTCTTAGGTATGGGATGGCTTGTCTGCAGTCTGACTGGCAATTCGACGATTTAAGCTGCGGGGGTGTTTTAACATTTTGTTGCTTCTAATATAGCACCCCTTGCCCCTAGGGCTTCTCCTTGTGCTGAGAACAAGAGAGAAGGAGGTAAGGAGCTTCTCTCTCTACTCCCTTGTGTTTTCTAGGGTTTAGGTTGGATTTTAGAGGATTAAAACCCTCTCTTTTGCTCTTTTTGCTTGATAGAGCCTCTACCACCATTGTTGGAGCTTGGAGCTTGCCTTTTGGAGCTTTGTGGTGGATCAAGCTTCAAGCCTAGGGCTTTTTGAGCTTGGTGTTGAGCTTCTTAAAGGTATGTGATTGATCTATTTCCTCTAGTTTTGAATTTTGTGGGTTTTTGTGAGATGAAACCCTAGAATGGGATTCTAGGGTTAGGATTTGGGGATTTTCGATTTAGGGCCTTTGGGACCTAATTGATGGGTTTAGAACTTTGATTTAGGTTGGATTAGAAGGACTCTAACTCTCATTTGGAGATCAAGAGCACTTCCTTCGCATTCGGTGAGTTTTCTCCAACCTTTTGTCGAAATTCTTAAAGTGTGAACTCAAGGTTTATCTTCTTAGCTTGTAACTCCTAGGGTGTGCTTTTTAGGACTCTAGGAGTGATTATCGAAGCTTCGTTAGCGGTTCGGAGCAACGCTTTTCGCACTTGGTGGGTTTGGCTTCATGAGCATAGGAGCAAATGGCTCCTAAGTGCTTATTCGGTTTGATTTAATTATTTTGAATGCACATTCATGCTAAATAGATTTATTATGAATTTTGAACCACTTAAAATGCATGCCTCATGTATGATAAAATTTTCACTCTATATAGTGGAGCTTTCGGGGTTAAACAGCATGCATGTGAGGATGGGATTTGTGGGCACCTGGGAGTGTGCCATTCATGTTTATGTAGCTTAATTAATGTAATTGAGAACATTAAACTTGTGTTGGAACTTAGAAAAGCTTAAGTGTCATCAAGCGGCACTTAACTTAGAAAACTATGAAGCGCAACATAGAGACTTGACATAGGCCACTGGACATCTATTATTTCCATGTTAGAGACATGATGACATTGAGATAGGCCTTTGGACACTTGTACATTCCATGTTAGAGACATGACGAATTGGGACTTGTGACGAGTTTTGTGACTATATGCCATTGTGCTCATTCGCACATGCTTGTGAGGGTCGCTCCCTACAAGCGGCACTCGGAGTTGGCCAACGCGTTTCTTGTATTCGCCGTGCGGGATTGGGCGCCGAAGTGGATTGCCGTGGGACAGTCTCATTCCTAGGGTGGGAATGTTGACTACTACGGGGCCATTAGGCTCGGCATTTGGGCTAGGCAGTCTTCGGGTGGGCATCGGCCATATCGCCTTCGGGTTGATCTTATTGTACTTAAACTTAATGTAGTTTAAAGAAAACTGTGGACTTTGACTAGAATAGTAAACTTTAACACTTTACTATCACTTGTGGACATTATAGATCTTGATTAGAATAGTAAGCTTAGTCTTTTACTATCAAGTTGGGAACTTCATGTTAATTATAACGCTTTCTATTCATGCTTAGAATAGCTTACTTATGCAAATTCGTGCTAAGTAGAGATATTGTGTTTAGTAGTTTACATGTTATTTACATGTCGCTTATTATCGCTTATTATTGTTTATACTTACTTGCTTAGTTTTGGGCCTAGTGGAGCATGCAACTGAAGCCAGTAATTGCCCACTGGGAACTATTAATTAATAGTTCTCACGCCCTGTTTTTCTAATGTGTTTCAGAGCCTTCGGCACCGGCGGAGGCAAGGGATCGTGGAAAGGGAATCGCTAGCTAGTTATCGCAGCTTTCCACCTTGTAGGGGTTTTTCTCTCTTTTTGTACTTTGGTGAGATTGAGAGAGTTTTGTATCCCTATGTAGAGACTACCATGTACTTGGTTATAGTGGTGTTTGGATTTCTTTTCGTTGTACTCTCTTTTATAGTTCTTAGTGGATTTTGGTTCTTTC
Organism: Aechmea fasciata; assembly: GCA_025177825.1. Classification (NCBI taxonomy): domain Eukaryota; kingdom Viridiplantae; phylum Streptophyta; class Magnoliopsida; order Poales; family Bromeliaceae; genus Aechmea; species Aechmea fasciata. The sequence continues at coordinate 1,905,339 of CM045930.1, read as the reverse complement.
TTTTATCTACTTGTTTATGCTTCCTTGTATAGAAATCTAATTGTTGTACTGCTCTGATACTTCTAGATTCTTTTTATTTTGTTGGTTATTTATCGTCTTTGTTAGACGCCTAGTATGTTGTAGACATACGCGGGTCTGGGTACGCGCCGGGCGGGCTTCCGCTGGGTCCCGGGGCGTGACAGTTAGCCAACTAAACGAACTTCGAAGTTGATCAAACACTAACTACACAAGCAAAAGGGCCAAAATCTCACCTATAGTGTAGAAATTCTCCTTAAAACCTCAAATGGAAGCTGAAGCCCTTCCAAAGCAACTTAAACCAAAGTTCTAATCCAATTAGATGGGCTCTAAAAGCTTCTAATCAAAAAGCCCCAAATAAACCCTAGGTTTCCAAAAACTAGGTTTCATCTAGTAAGAAGCATCAAAATTCAAATCTAGAGGAATAGGTGTGAAGCTAACCTCTTAAAAGCTTCAAACAAGGATCAAAATCCCCCAAGCTTGAAGATCACTCCTCTAACCGACTCCAAAACCAAGCTCCAAGTCTTCATCAATGGTGGAAAAGTCCCCAAGATGCAAAAGAAGAACAAAAGAGATATTTAATCTCTTAAAACTCAAACAAAAGCAAGGAAATCAAAAGAGGAAGTGTGGAGAACTCCCCTACCTTCTTCTCTGCTGGTGCAAGGCTCGGGGAGAGCCCTAGGAGCGTGGGTGCTAATATAGAGATGCTACAATGCAAATACACCCACTACAACAAAATATGTTTTAGACAATGCTTTTTAGACGACGCTTTCTTCTAGCGTCTTTAATATTTAATACTTGCCGACACTATGATTAAGCGTCGCCAATAAATATATTTTTATCAAATATTTATAAAAAATTTTCGACGCTATATTAAAACATCGGTATATTTATCCCGACATGTTTATTTAACGACTCTTTACTCAACGCTTTTACAAGCGTCGGGATTATTTTTGCCGACACTTTAAAACGTAGCTAACTATTGTTTAAAGTGTTTTTAAGTGCAAGATTTTTTGTAGTGACCCCTGAAAAACCAACAGTTCAGATTCTGTCAATGTGTACCGGTACACGGGAAAGTGTACCGGTACAAATCCTACGAAAATGGCAAACACGAGCCTCGGGTTTTCAGAAAACTACTATTTGTACCGGTACAAATTCCAAAGTGTACCGGTACAACCATCATGCCTGTACGGCCATCGACCTGTCTGGGTACACTTGCCCGACAATCAGGAAATTTGTTCCAAAATCCTACTTTTTGGGTTTTGGCGCACAGCTTTAAACCTTCAATCTCGGGATTCGAGCCATAGGTCGGAACACTGTCTACGACCTTTCAGAAAATTTGAAAAAGCTCAAAACTCATATCAAATACTTGAACCTTGCAATTTGCAAAGATCCAGTGCGTCACAGGAACGCTTGTGAGCGAGAGGATCGCGAGGCGTTCGAGAAGGAAAAAGGGGAGAAGCGAACGGGCAATGGTTCGTGTAGGTTTCGCGGAAACCCAAGGATCTATCTAGATTGTATCAAACAACACCTAGAGGGGGGCGAATAGGTGTAACGACAAAAAACCACAAATCTCAATGCGATAAAAAATAAATTCAGAAAATAAAAATCACACCGAGATTTATGTGGGAAAACTCCAACTCGGAGTAAAAAACCCACGGGACCAACACACGATAACAATCCACTAAGAATAAAAGATTACAAGGTGATTTACTGAATCCACCGACTCAAACCTCTCTTTTATCTTCTTCGGATCTCGCGCACGCCGCCGGGTTGTCCACGCCCCACGTTCGAATCCACGAACACCTCCACTTCGAATCCACGATACCTCCGATCACGCCGAATCCACGACGCCACTCGAATCCACGAGCGCACTCCGTCCGGAGCAAGAACAATATCATTGACGATGATTTATTGCTTAGATAATCATTAAAGAACCGTAGAAGATGTTTCTAAGCAATAGCCGGATCAATTCTCCATGAAAGCACGAGAAATTAGGATTTCAAGAATTGATCTGATAGAAACTTGTTGTTGGAGAAAGAAAAAGAGCACCCAACAAGTTTCTAGGATTTCAAAAAGATATTCTATGCTTCACCATGTTTTAGAAACACCCCCACATCTTATTTATAGGTTTAGAAGACATAAAAATAGATTAGGATTGAAAAACTCAATTTTGGAATAGACTAGTATTTGAAAAACTCAATTTTGGAAACAAAATATAGATAGACTAGGATTTGAAAAAAAATTCAATTTTGGAAACAAATTAGAGATGCACTAGGATTTGAAAAAACTCAATTTGGAAACACATTCGGTTTCAGGGAAAAGACTTAGAAATAGATTAGGATTTGAAAAACTCAATTTTGTCCAGATATTCAATTTAAAAACATCATAAGTCTTCCAAACACTTTTAAATATTTATAAATCATCATCAATAATATTTGAACTTATCGAGCAGTGTGGATTCATATTTTGAGTCTTCGATTCTTCGATTTATCCCTTCTTCTTTAAACCTTCAAGACTCCGGACTAACTTCACGAAATATGCCAACATAAAATCCGTAACAGTTCGTGTATAAAAGCTTAAAGATTGAACTCATGGTTCAACTCTAGAGGTTGTAACTCCTAAGATTTACTTTGTAGGGTACTAGGAGTAGGAATCGAAGCTTCGTTAGCGGTTCGGAGCGACGCTTGGATCGACTGTCACGCCCCGGGGTCGGCAGGACCTTCCCCAAAGCATGCCCAGACCCGCCATATGCCAACACATATGAGGCGTCTAACTAAAAACAGCGGAATTAAAAACAATAAAGAGCTATAACTAGTATATCAGAGCCACTGCAACTAATGCTAAAGAACAAATAGAGAGAAAGAAAGAAACTACATCAAGTATAACTAGAAGAATAAGTAATACAAGGCTAATAGAATCATCCTCAAAAATACACAAAAGTGGTGGCCTCTATACAAGGTACAACTCTCCATCTCTCACAAAATAAAACAGGAGAAACGGTAGACCACCTATCGCACAACTCGCCGAATGTCGCTACCCCGAGGCGACACCCTTGCCACGGTCCCGAGCCTCCCCCGATGCAGAAGGCACTGAAAGGAAACAGAAACAAAGGGCGTGAGAACTATAATTTATAGTTCCCAGTGGGAAATTACTGACCTGCACTATTGCACCACTAGGCCCAAAGAAAGGAGAGTAAGTAAACGATATAAATAAACTTGTAAATAAAGCATAAGGAATGCTACAATAACCAAGTTCCAATTTTGCTGTCATAAGTCCAAGTTCTAGCTTAGAAGCATGATATGTTTTACTATAACCAACAAGTATACTAAAAGGTAATTAAAGCATTAACAAGTATACAATAGCTCCAAGTAAAGTTCACATAATCCAACTACTAAGTCCTATCTAGTAGTGATTGTCATAAGTAAAGTTGAATGTCCAAGTTCATTTCTCATTCACAAGGATTTACCCATAGTAATCCAACTTGTGCCACCTAAGTACCGTGGTAGCCCAACATCCCCCGCAAGGAATGAGTCTGTCCCAACGGTCCCGTAGGTTTCTCAACACCGCACGCGCAAACGAATCGCGAAGGCCAACTCCGGAGTGCCGGCTTGTAGGGAGCGACCCTCACAAGCATGTGCGATAGAGCACAAATGGCAACAAGTATAGTCAAGTCTCAAGTCCAAACCTCATGTCTCAACATGGTACTAGTAACTAGCAACCCTAAGGTCTAGTTCAATTATTCTCATGACCCTAGATTCTCTAAGTCAAGTTCATTCACGAGCCTAATGCCGCTTGATGACATTAGCTCACTATTTTACAAGTAGATGCCAAGTCTAATGCCGCTTTATGACATTAGCTTTTCTCCTATGTCATGCATAGTTTCTAAGTCCCATAATACTCTATTACATGTCTATTTTATCGAATACAACATGTTCATATATTACAAATAGAATGCTACTACATGCATTGTCAACATAGCTAGTCTCTACTACATAGAGTTCCAAAATGCATTGTACATAAGGCATGTGTTATAAGCACTCTAAAATTCAGAAATAATTCATACAACATGGAAATGAAGAGCTTTCTAATTAACAATACTCCATTGAGAATATTTTTCCCATTTACAAAAGTGAGGCCAAACCCACCAATGAACCTCGCACGCTCCGTGTCTCCAACCCTGACACTTTACAGGCTCCTTGTACCCTAGAAAGGTCACACAAGAAGTTTCAAAGTCAACATGCGAGCCCACGACTCAAACTGCGAGTATCAGATCTAAAGAATAGGGAAAAACTCACCAACGAGTGAAATCCCTCACAAAGCTTCGAATGGAAGCTAGATCCCTCCTAAGCCACCCTAATCAAAGATTTTAAACCAACTAATTAGGTTCAAAAGCCCTAGAAATTACCCAACACAAAAATCACATAGAGAGGGGTTGAACTCACCTAATGCAAGAATCCTTCTCCAATCTTCAAATGGAGGTTAGATCTCTTCCAAGGCAACCTATATAGAGGTTCCAAACCCATCAATTAGGTTCTAAAAGCCTTAGAAAGAAAACCCCCAAAATATACCCTAAGTGCTCAATCTAGGGTTTCATCTACAAAGAGACAACCAAACTCAAATCTAGAGGAAATGGAGATGTTGCTTACCTCCTAGAAGCTCTAATCAAGGCTCAAAGTCCACCAATCTTGAGGGTCTCTCCTCCTCCAAGCTAGGGGTGAATGTGACGCACTGAACTTTCGCAAATAGCAAGGTTCGAGTGTTAAATGTGAGAACTGAGCTTTTCCAGATTTTTTGGAGGGTCGTTGACTGTGTTCCGACCTATGGCACGTGTACCGAGGTTAGTGGATGAATCCCAAGCACTAAAGTCCAAAAAGTTGGATTTTAGGTTGCTCTCGGTTTGCTATCTGGGGAGTCTGCAGTACGGGAAAAGTTCTTTGTCTGAGTGACCTTGGTTGCTATACCGATACGAGAGGGGATACGTACCGGTATGGAGCAGTGGAGAGCGACAAACCCGAGCCTCGGGTTTGGCTATTTCGCAGTGCATGCGGTACGATGTGCCGTCTGGCTTTGCGATTTCGAAAATCCGAAACTGCAGGGGCTTTTGGCATTTTGTTGCTTCTAATATAGCACCCCAGCCCCTAGGGCTTCTCTCTTGTGCTGAGAACAAAGGAGAGGAAGGTAAGGGAGCTTCTCTCTCTATCCTTTTGCTTTTCTTTGGATTTTTGGGTGTTTTCTTGAGGACTGATCCCTCCACTTGCTCTCTTTTGCTTCTTGGAGGCATTTCCACCATTGGAGAGATTTGAAGCTTGGGCTTGGCCTAAAAAGGGGTTTCGTCCGCGAAACTCGAAATTTAAGTCATACCTCAAGACTCCATCTGAAAGAGATGGGGATAGCGCTCTCGGAGCGCACTCTCAAGCTCCCACGTGGCCTCCTGCTCCTCGTGGTTGCTCCATAGGACTTTCACATAAGAAAGCACCCGGTTCCTCAGCTTCTTTACCTCACGAGCCAATTGTAAGTTACGGGGAAGCCCCAACGGATCTATCTAGATTGTATCTGACACCTAGAGGGGGGTGAATAGGTGTACCGGCCAAAGAAAAACACAAATAATCGATGCGTTAAAAGTAAATGCGGAAATTAAAACACACCGAGATTTACGTGGGAAAACTCCAACTCGGAGTAAAAAACCCACGGGACCAACACGCGAATACCAATCCACTAAAAGAAAAGATTACAAGGTGATTACCGACTCCACGGACTTAACCTCTCTAACTCTCTTATGGATCTCCGCGCACTCCACCGAGTTGTCCACGATCACGTCCGAATCCACGAACGCCCACGTTCCGAATCCACGAAACGCCTTGCTTCGAATCCACGAAGTCTTCAATACGCCGAATCCACGACGCCACGCTCCGAATCCACGAAGTCTTCAATCACGCCGAATCCACGACGCCACCATGAATAGAATCATGAATATGGTGATCCTTCGTTGGAGTACCGATAAAAACCGAAGAAGAAAACTCCAACGAATCGTAGATCAAATCGACATATAGAGTAGGATTTACTATCTCTCGATTTGACCTAAAAGAGGCTATTTAGTAGAAAATAGGTTTTGAAGGAATTCCTAGCCTCTAGGGTTTCTCAAACATGTATTATGATGAAGCACAGAATTAGAGAACCCTAAGAACCTATTTATAGACTTTAGAATCAATTAGATTCGGATTAGAGAAAAATCAGATTTTTACCTTCTTGTCTGGGTACAAAAACGGGGCCATTACCGGTAATGCAATGACGGAAGATTTTTCTGCGAAGGGCCATTACCGGTAACGGATTGATGGCTATACCGGTATAGCAACTTTTTTGTACCGGTACAAAAACAATTTTATACCGGTATAACTTTGTATTTTTGCTGAAATTTCACTTTTCGAAAACTACAAAGTTCCGATACAATTTCTAATCCGTTATACAATGATATTATGATTCTAATGCCTATAACTAAGTATGAATCACCATAACATGAATTAAACACTTACCTTGACATCGTGATTCAACATGTCTCTTTTCTTCGAAGTCTAGGATTCTTCGACCATCTTCGATCCGCTCCAATCCTTCAAGACTCCGACTCAACTCACGAAACTTGCCAACACAAAATCCTTAACAATCTCCCCCTTTGGCAATTTCGTGACAAAACACAAAAACTAACCAAAATTACATTTTAAAAGAACTACGAAGTTCAATGTCATCACCAAAACATTAAACCTCTCGCGTGTAATCCAAATACAATAAAGATCCAAAAATACATCAAAAACTCCTAAAAACAAACTCTATGACTTAGACACAACTAGGAGTCTTGAAGTCTTGATTTCCTGCAAAACAATTTCAAACGAAGTTAGAAAATCAAAACATTAATCAATCAACAATCTCTTTGTTCTCATCTTCTCTTCTCCTCTTCTCCCTCCTTAATTATTTCTCCCCCTTTGTATGCATCTCCCCCTACGTGTATGCACTATTAATTCCCCCTGTACCTGTAGTCCATTCTCCCCCTTTTTGTCAAAAATTGCCAAAAAGAAACAGAGAAAGAAAGAAACACAAACTAAACAGAGAGTAGTCAAATCATAGTTACAAACCTAGATGCATAAGAAAACAAAGTAAAGAGAAAAACATCAAGCAATGAGCATAAAGAGACGAGACATAATCCTAAGATAAGCAGTAAAGATAAGCAGGAAAGCGCGAGGCATCACTCAGTCGCCTCGTCGTCATCATCGTCTCCTCCAGCAGGAGATCCAGAACCGCCAGCCTCTGGACCGACACCAGGTAGGAACGGCTGGCGAGACACGGAGCGCTGATAGGCTGAGGTCGATGGAAAGATATCATCATGTGTGCACCCCATCTTCTCCAAGATCCTCTTCACTCCTTTCTCGAGACTTTTGAAACTTTTCTTCAGAAAGCCCATATCCTTCTTCAGCTCACCCATATCAGTCTGTAGTGCGCCCACATCACGATGAAGTGTGTCCAAAGTGACTACTCCAGTGGAGCTAGAAGACCCTGCAGGCGCTGCACGCTCTGCTCGTCGTGATGGTGGAGGAGGAGGAGGTACAGCAGGACTCGATGCAGTATGCGGTGTAGCTCCCTTTGTCTGCTGAAAGGTCTTCAAAGTGCTCACTGATTTTGCCCAAGTCACCGCATCAATCGAGCCCAGCCCAAAATCATATTTGGCACACTCAGTATCTACCCCGTTTGCTCGCACAATCCGAGTAATCATCAATGGATCCGGAAGTAGATCGCGCCGTGTAGAAGATGAATAACGTGCACCATTCGTCGCCAAATGAGGAACGGAATGTTCAAGTTCAACCCATGAGCACACTCGGGATGTCCAAAGAGATAGAGCAACACAAAGCGTTCCCAGTGAAGCCTCTTTGTCCCAATAGTAGGTGAACATTGTAGCACATGATCAAAGATAGGAGATGATACTCGGAGCGCGAGATCCTTAGATTCCAATAATGCACGATCGGTCCGAACGCCGGCTTGCGGATCGGCGCAACAACGATCTCCCGATCGTCGAAGCTGAGTGGCCCCTGTATAATGAAGTCCAGAAGTATCAACCTCCATCCCCAAAAGCTCACCAATATCATAAGGAGTGACAGTCAACTTCGTTCCTCGCACGAAGTCTCAAAGACATAAGTGCTGTCTCCTCATCCTCGACGAGAACTAAACCACGCATATAGAACTCCCTAATGAGCTCCACGCGAGAAGGTGAGCGAGCACAGAACACGACCAACCGGCTCAATGGGGACTCTCAACAAAAGGCGACCAAACTCGGGGAACACCTTTCGGTGAGTTCCTTGAAGTTGACGTGCGCTCTGCAATACAAGAACGAGTAGAGAAAGCTCGAGCTCTCGCAGGAGGAACATCAGCATCCCTCTTGGCTCGACGCTCCCTGGTAGCACCACCTCCGCGTGACGACTCACCAGCAATGCCTTTTCCCTTGTCGGGACGGGAAACAGGCTCTTCAGCTTCTTCCTCTTCTTCTTCAGCCTCCTCGGCCTGATAGTCGGGGTCCGATCCCTCCGACACCTCAGCAGCACGTGTCCTTTTAGAGACACTCCGTCGGCCTCCACTACCACGGCGACCACCACCTGTGGCCATGAGCACCAAGAGCACGAGTAGGAGCGAAAAAGCCATTGTCCTACACGTGAAAAACCTCACATGAACACATTTTTGAAAAAATTCTCTAAAAATTGTGAAAAATTCACAAACAATTCAAGAATAAATAATAAAGCAATAACAAACTTGAATCATGCAGAAAATTTCATTAAATTTGGCACATTTTCAAAAATCCCAAAATTCCACCAAAAAGGAACCCTAGAACATAAATCTGTAAAAAACAGTGAATTCCAAAGTGTTCTAAGTGTTCTAGAAGCAAGATTATATGTCCAATCAACGATTTGACAAAAAATTGCATCAAAAAGGAACAAAAACGAGATTAAACAATTTTTCCCGAAAATCCAATATTTTAGAAACCTAGAGCGTAAATCTGTCAAAAATAACGCAAACTAATGTGTTCTAGGTGTTCTAGATGCAAGATAATCAGTTCAGATAGTGAATTATAGCAAGAAATTGCATCAAAAACGGGTAAAAACAGAGATCGAACTCTTGTCCCGGAATATTAAAAAAATGGCAAAAATCGGGTTTGATCTTTAAATCCGAGCATAATACCTGTTAATGCGGAGGAAATCGTGTAGAATTGAAGGAGGAGGGCTCGGGGATTTTTAGAGAGAGAGAGAGAGCGTTTTGAGTGAGTGTAGAGAGAGATCGAAAATTTGGTTTAGAGTAATTATATCGCCGCTACGGTATTTTGTAGGTATAAGATGAGTTTATCGGTATAAAAAATCGAATATCGAAAAATATCCTTTTTCATTCAAAAATTCTCCAAAATTCAAATTAATTTCATAAAAATTAATTTCACTTCAAAAATTATTATGAAGAAAATAAAATATTCTATGATTTCAAAAGACATCATATCATCAAAATTTGAAATCAAGAAAAATCCAATAATTTAAAATCATCAAGATGCAAATTGATGAAAAATAATTTTCTAAAAATTTAACAAATTGACACCAATTTGTCGCAACCCGTTCAAAATAGAGATTTAACTAATATAGCACCGGGGGTGGCTCTTTGAGCATCTTTTTCAAAAACTATCACCTTATGTCACCGAAAAATTCTAAAATATTCATTTTTTCAACCTTTTCGGTTTTTCTCATAATTTCTCACGTGGTAGCTTCACACACGTCTTGGACGGCCAGGGTGGTAGCTCTTTCCTACATGTGGTGGTAGTTTTCACACTCCTTTCGGATGTAACTCTTTCCACATCTTTTAAACTAAGGAGTTCCTTTTTTTAAATAAAACAAACTCCCCTCAATTAGACAATCTCACAATTGAAAATAATTTTGACGAATCTTAGTCAATTAGAAAATATCCATCAATTATATTCAACATTCACTACCAAGATGGATTAAATACAAAATGATTAAAATTAATTTCAAAAGTTTTGATGAAGGTATGTAAGAAGAAATCACATAATAAATTATCGTCAAAATAATGAAAAGTGAAGTAAAATCGATAATTAATATGAATTTAATTCAATTTGAATTGACTTTAAAAATCGGTTAATTCTCTTTGAAAAACCATTAATCTCTCTAGATTAAAGATTTTCAATCATTGTCACTCTCAAAAATTTTAAAAACTCCCCTTTACCTTTCCTCAAAGACGATTTTCAAACACAAGAAACTCAAGCATCAAAGATATTCACTAAGTACCAAAAATCGCCTAAGCATGTAATGCAATGAATAAAAGTAGGAAATATACACCTATCAAAGCATTACATAACCGAAAAACAAGCTAAGAAGAATAACAAGGAAAGATATCACCTTTCCGAATCCAAACTTGTCGAATTTTTCCTTGCTTTGACTTGTCGACGTGAGGCTTGACTTCTTTCAACCTTTGTTCAACCGATGATTGTCTCGATGCTTGGTTCTTCGGTTGATATTTACGTTGAGGCTTAGTCTCCCGGTTTGCACGAGGTACTCGACCCAATTGATTTCCTATTTGATTCCGTGGGAGATACCGAATAGAAGAAGGTGCCGATTGAGATTTCGTTGTCTTGTTCGGGCAACTCTTTTTGATATGTCCCTTGACTCCGCATCGGTGACATACCTTTGCTTTTAAATTTGTTGAGACTTTCAATATCGTCTTTTGATCCTTCTCAACATATGTCCTTTCGTATCCGAGGCCCAACTTGTTCGTTTGACCTAACCCGCGCATGTTATCCAACTTTTTCGAACCCGAGGAAAATTGTTGAAGATCCGATTTGAGTTGATGAACTTGCTTGGTTAACACTTGATTGGATGTGTAAGTTTCCTTAAATTGTTGCTCCAAAAATCCAATCTTATCCTTATAAGATTTCATCGTTAATTCCGCTTCTTCTAGCTTCTTTTGTAGGACCGAATTGATATTCAAAATTGATTCCCGTTCCTCCTCAAGAGCTTCATTCATGATCCTTATATTGTTGTTATCTTCTTCAATCTCCAACAAACGACTTTCCAACTTCTTATTGAACTTCGCCATTTTTCGCGATTCAATAAGAAGTTGATTATATGCTTCCGCTATATCCTCGTCGTTTGCTTCCTCCTCGCTTTCGCCATTCTCGCTCGAAGATTCATGCGAAGAAATAGAAACATTAGAATTAGTAGCAATAGAGGATAAACAAATAGCATTAGATGAAGGCAAAGAAGACTTAGAAATTAAAGCAATATGATCCTTTTCTTCATCACTTGGCGATGATTCACTCGAAGAAGAATCATCCCAAGTTTTTGCTTGCAAAGCTTTTTGTTTATATGTCTTCTTTGAAGGACAATCCGTTGCAATATGGCCGTAGCCTCTACACTTGAAGCATTGGATTTCCCCTTCAAATTCATCTTTTTCATTGGATGACTTTGCAAGTTTTTTATCTTTCGATTTAGAATTAGAAGGAGGTTTAGAAAAGGATTTTTGCTTCGACGATGAAGCATTGTTCTTTCGGAAGTTCCGTCGGAATTTCTTCGTGAGGAGCGCCAGTTGGTGTTCAAAATCCGCAAGCGTAATATTTTCGTCGGAATCCGTGTCGTCGTCTTCTTCCTTTGTTGATTTGAGTGCCATCCCTGTGCTTTTAGAAAAAGACTTGGAAGAAGATTGATTAGTAGGAAAAGTCATCTCATACGTTTGTAAAGCGCCTACTAATTCTTCGACTTTCATCTCATCCGGATGCTTAACCGTTTCGATCGCGGCAACCTTTGCCCGAAACGTTCCAAGAGTTCGAAGAATTTTTCTAACAACTTTTGACTCCGGATTTTCTCTCCCAAGTTAGCGCATGTATTTACAATGTCTTGTAGACGCGTATAATACTCGGTAAAGGTCTCGTTTTCGTCCATAGAGATCGAATCGAATTTGCTAGTAAGCATTTGTAATTTTTGGACCTTTACTAAGCTTGTTCCTTCATGCGTAACTTGTAGAGTATCCCAAATCTCTTTCGCGGTTTCACAAGCCGAAACGCGAGTAAACTCCGTTTGAGACAAGGCATTAAATAAAGCGTTTATGCCCTTGCCGTTAAACGAAGATGCCTCGTTTTCATCTTTCGTCCACTTGTCTCGTGGTTTAGGCTTCTCAACATTATCGACCTTTTCGGTTGGAGGTTTCCATCCGAACTCAATTGATTTCCACACCCGCTCTTCGATTGCAATTAGAAAAGCTCTCATGCGAACTTTCCAATAGGCATAATTCGTGCCATCGAAAAGCGGAGGTCGATTAATGTTACCGCCTTCGGCCATTAGATATCAATATATCTAGATCCCGCTCTGATACCAAATGTAAGTTACGGGGAAGCCCCAACGGATCTATCTAGATTGTATCTGACACCTAGAGGGGGGTGAATAGGTGTACCGGCCAAAGAAAAACACAAATAATCGATGCGTTAAAAGTAAATGCGGAAATTAAAACACACCGAGATTTACGTGGGAAAACTCCAACTCGGAGTAAAAAACCCACGGGACCAACACGCGAATACCAATCCACTAAAAGAAAAGATTACAAGGTGATTACCGACTCCACGGACTTAACCTCTCTAACTCTCTTATGGATCTCCGCGCACTCCACCGAGTTGTCCACGATCACGTCCGAATCCACGAACGCCCACGTTCGAATCCACGAAACGCCTTGCTTCGAATCCACGAAGTCTTCAATACGCCGAATCCACGACGCCACGCTCCGAATCCACGAAGTCTTCAATCACGCCGAATCCACGACGCCACCATGAATAGAATCATGAATATGGTGATCCTTCGTTAGTATGCAGATAAAAACCGAAGAAGAAAACTCCAACGAATCGTAGATCAAATCGACATATAGAGTAGGATTTACTATCTCTCGATTTGACCTAAAAGAGGCTATTTAGTAGAAAATAGGTTTTGAAGGAATTCCTAGCCTCTAGGGTTTCTCAAACATGTATTATGATGAAGCACAGAATTAGAGAACCCTAAGAACCTATTTATAGACTTTAGAATCAATTAGATTCGGATTAGAGAAAAATCAGATTTTTACCTTCTTGTACCGGTACAAAAACAGGGCCATTACCGGTAATGCAATGACGGAAGATTTTTCTGCGAAGGTCCATTACCGGTGATGTATTGATGGCTATACCGGTATAGCAACTTTTTTGTACCGGTACAAAAACAATTTTATACCGGTATAACTTTGTATTTTTGCTGAAATTTCACTTTTCGAAAACTACAAAGTTCCGATACAATTTCTAATCCGTTATACAATGATATTATGATTCTAATGCCTATAACTAAGTATGAATCACCATAACATGAATTAAACACTTACCTTGACATCGTGATTCAACATGTCTCTTTTCTTCGAAGTCTAGGATTCTTCGACCATCTTCGATCCGCTCCAATCCTTCAAGACTCCGACTTAACTCACGAAACTTGCCAACACAAAATCCTTAACACCAATATCCGCACTGGTTGCTCCTCGAAGCTCAAATCCTCTCTCAGCTCCAACGGCGTAGCATCCAAAACATGAGCTGGATCATGTATATACTTCCGGAGGACCGATACATGGAAGACATTGTGTACACCCGATAGGTTCGACGGTAGAGCAAGTCTATACGCTACCGGGCCCACACGCTCAAGAATCTCATACGGTCCAATGAAACGGGGGCTCAACTTACCCCGAATCCCAAATCTCTTGACTCCTCTGGTCGGCGAGACTTTCAAAAAGACATGGTCTCCAATCTAAAACTCCAAGTCTCGTCGACGCCGGTCGGCGTAGCTCCTCTGCCTACTCTGGGCTGTCAACAACCGCTCCCTAGCAATGCGAACCTTGTTCTCTGCTTCCTGGAGCACATCTGGGCCTAAAGTGTAACATACTGGACTTGCGCAAATTGTGGAGTTCGAGTAGTTGACTTGAGTTTGGAGCTTTTCCAGATTTTTCTGGAGGGTCGTTGACTGTGTTCCGACCTATGGCACGAGCACCGAGGTTAGTGGACGAATTCCAAGCACTAAAGTCCAAAAATTTGGATTTTAGGTTGCTCTCGGTTTGACTCGAGGGTTTGTACCGCATGTGCCCATGGCTGTTATACCGGGGTACAAACATTAAAGAGCAGGAACGTGCATTGTGGTGGATTCTCAGACGTACGGGACGAAATGGAGTACCAACCCGAGCCTCGGTTTGGTCGTTTCACAGGTCTCTGCACTTGTACGGGATGGCTCTTTGCACGGTGACAAATTTCCCGCCGGTTACATTTCGGAAAGGCTTAAACTCGTGTGGGTGTTTTAGCATTTTGTTGCTTCTAATATAGCACCCCTTGCCCCTAGGGCTTCTCCTTGTGCTGAGAACAAGAGAGAAGGAAGTAAGGAGCTTCTCTCTACTCCCTTGTGTTTTCTAGGGTTTAGGTTGGATTTTAGAGGATTAAAACCCTCTCTTTTGCTCTTTTTGCTTGATAGAGCCTCTACCACCATTGTTGGAGCTTGGAGCTTGCCTTTTGGAGCTTTGTGGTGGATCAAGCTTCAAGCCTAGGGCTTTTTGAGCTTGGTGTTGAGCTTCTTAGAGGTATGTGATTGATCTCTTTCCTCTAGTTTTGAATTTTGTGGGTTTTTGTGAGATGAAACCCTAGAATGGGATTCTAGGGTTAGGATTTGGGGATTTTCGATTTAGGGCCTTTGGGACCTAATTGATGGGTTTAGAACTTTGATTTAGGTTGGATTAGGAGGACTCTAACTCCCATTTTGAGATCAAGATCACTTCCTTCGGTGAGTTTTCTCCAACCTTTTGTCGAAATCCTTAAAGTGTGAACTCAAGGTTTATCTTCTTAGCTTGTAACTCCTAGGGTGTGCTTTTTAGGACTCTAGGAGTGATTATCGAAGCTTCGTTAGCGGTTCGGAGCAACGCTTTTCGCACTTGGTGGGTTTGGCTTCATGAGCATAGGAGCAAATGGCTCCTAAGTGCTTATTCGGTTTGATTTAATTATTTTGAATGCACATTCATGCTAAATAGATTTATTATGAATTTTGAACCACTTAAAATGCATGCCTCATGTATGATAAAATTTTCACTCTATATAGTAGAGCTTCCGGGGTTAAACAGCATGCATGTGAGGGTGGGATTTGTGGGCACCTGGGAGTGTGTCATTCATGTTTATGTAGCTTAATTAATGTAATTGAGAACATTAAACTTGTGTTGGAACTTAGAAAAGCTTAAGTGTCATCAAGCGGCACTTAACTTAGAAAACTATGAAACTGCAACATAGAGACTTGACATAGGCAACTGGACATCTATTATTTCCATGTTAGAGACATGATGACATAGAGATAGGCCTTTGGACACTTGTACATTCCATGTTAGAGACATGACGAATTGGGACTTGTGACGAGTTTTGTGACTATATGCCATTGTGCTCATTCGCACATGCTTGTGAGGGTCGCTCCCATGCTCCTCAAGACTCCGAGTTGGCCAACGCGTTTCTTGTATTCGCCGTGCGGGATTGGGCGCCAAGTGGATTGCCGTGGGACGCCTCATTCCTAGGGTGGGAATGTTGACTACTACGGGGCCATTAGGCTCGGCATTTGGGCTAGGCGACCTTCGGGTGGGCATCGGCCATATCGCCTTCGGGTTGATCTTATTGTACTTAAACTTAATGTAGTTTAAAGAAAACTGAGGACTTTGACTAGAATAGTAAACTTTAACACTTTACTATCACTTGTGGACATTATAGATCTTGATTAGAATAGTAAACTTAGTCTTTTACTATCAAGTTGGGAACTTCATGTTAATTATAACGCTTTCTATTCATGCTTAGAATAGCTTACTTATGCAAATTCGTGCTAAGTAGAGATATTGTGTTTAGTAGTTTACATGTTATTTACATGTCGCTTATTATCGCTTATTATCATTTATACTTACTTGCTTAGTTTTGGGCCTAGTGGAGCATGCAACTGAAGTCAGTAATTGCCCACTGGGAACTATTAATTAATAGTTCTCACGCCCTCTTTTTCTAATGTGTTTCAGAGCCTTCGGCACCGGCGGAGGCAAGGGATCGTGGAAAGGGAATCGCTAGCTAGTTATCGCAGCTTTCCACCTTGTAGGGGTTTTTCTCTCTTTTTGTACTTTGGTGAGATTGAGAGAGTTTTGTATCCCTATGTAGAGACTACCATGTACTTGGTTATAGTGGTGTTTGGATTTCTTTTCGTTGTACTCTCTTTTATAGTTCTTAGTGGATTTTGGTTCTTTCTTTTATCTACTTGTTTATGCTTCCTTGTATAGAAATCTAGTTGTTATACTGCTCTGATACTTCTAGATTATTTTTATTTTGTTGGTTATTTATCGTCTTTGTTAGACGCCTAGTATGTTGTAGACATACGGCGGGTCTGGGCACGCGCCGGGCGGGCTTCCGCTGGGTCCCGGGGCGTGACAGGTTAAATTGGTATCAGAGCCTAGGGTTGAGTGTTCTTGTGGACCTAGCAAACCTTAGGCAGGTTGGACTATAGGATATGGGCTCGTGAGAGACGAGGTCTATTTAACTTGTGAGCGAAAGTATTAAGATTGGGTATCTTGAATAACTCTAGTAAGTAGAGTTGGCTCGAAGTGTATAACTTTTAACTTCGCGGAGGGTTACGTTGGCGGCCGACAACGTAACATCGGGAGTTAGTAGTAAATGACACTTCATTACTTTCGCATGATTTGGGTATTTATAGCATGAGCGGGGATGCGATTGCGTGAGCTTACTAACTTGCGCTTTTATGATGTTGTAGTGGCGATGCCGATAACTCGCTCGAAATCTGGAGCGGACAATGCGGCAACTTTTGAGGAGGTCGAGGCCTCCGCTACCTCCGGATCCGGCGAGGTCCGTGAGTTGAGGGGCCAGTTGGCGGCCCTCACAGCATTGGTGACGCAACAGGCGACCGCGGCCCAGCGACAGGAAGCGCGCATGAAGCGCATGGAGGATCTTCATCGCAGAGGCGGCTGCGAGGCGAGCTCGAGATCCCTTCACCGCCAAAGACTCAGCCAAGGTTGACTTACCGTGGCTAGCCCCCGCGCCGGCTCACACTGTACGACACCGGCAGCTTGAGCGCCGGGAGGAGGACCGGACACCCCGCCGTCGAGCATCACCGGTGGCGGCGGCATTTCCGATTATGGCTCAAGGAGCGAGAGGGATCGACTCATGGGTCGCCTCAAGGAGTTTAGGAAGTCCGAGGATCTTTGACGGTGAGAACGTCGACCACCGGATTGTGGAAAAGTGGTTGATGCACATGGAGAAGCTATTCCGCGACACATTTGTGGAGGAGCGGGATAGGGTGTGGCTCGCCACCCACCACCTCGACGGCGAGGCCTACCGCTGGTGGATGGACATTCAGGAGAACCCCAGCACGAATTTGGCATCTATCACCTGGATGAAGTTCAAGGAACTTCTGTTGTCACATTACTTCCCCGACGGCGTCAAGAGGCAGATGGAGCAGAGCCTGCGCAGCCTTACTCAGGGGGATCGATCTGTAGCCGAGTACGAGAGGAGTTTTCGCTCGCATTGCGTGCCCTTCGTCGTGCGGGACGACGAGGATAAGGCCCGCATCTTCGAGCGTGGATCGAGACCGTCGATCTTCCGGTTCGTGCGCCATCTGAGCTTCGGACTTACCGACAGGGTGAACCGCGCGCTCACCGTGGAGAGCGGCGCGGCCATGGTGCAGGAGAGACGCGAGGGTTTGGACAAGGGAAAGGGCAAGAGTCCCGCGGCCGAGGGTGCGAGCCAGACGCACTCTAGGAGGCCCCCGAAGCATCCGAGGCACCAGCAGCGCAGTCGAGGCGCACCGACCCAGCGAGGAGGATCTGACCGACGCCGGCCTCCCCGGTGTGTGATCTGCGGTGGTCCTCACCACCCGCCGCAGTGTCCACAGCGGGCAGGCAGGTGCTTCCAGTGTGGCCAGGAGGGCCACATCCGTACCAAGTGCCCGAGAGGTTCTTCACCGGCACCATCTTCTCAGATTCCAAGACCGGCCTACTGTGCCCGCCAGCTCAGGACCTCGTCGACACAAGCACTCAGATCGGGCGGCCGACCGTCTCAAATGGGAGCGAGGGTCACGTCAGCGCCGAGTGGCGCATGTACGCCGCGCGCACGAGGCTAGCCGACACCGAGGATGTGGTGGTAGGTAGCATTTTACTTGATGGCATTAGAGTACGTGCATTATTTGATACCGGTGCATCACATTCATTTATTGATCGGCTGTTTGCCGAGTTGCATGACATCCAGTTTGTTCCTTTACTACACCCTGGACGTATAGTTGTACCCGACCATATTGTGGACGTGCGAGAGTATTGCCCCGCTTGTCCCTATTCGGGTAGGAGATTGGACCATGCCCGCGGATTTGCGAGTAGTGCGCAAGTTGGGGGATTTTGACGTGGTTTTGGGTATGGATTGGTTGACTAGATACTACGCCATTATCGATTGTGTTAATCGAACGTTACTTTTAGAGAACCGGGTCGAGTGAGGTGGTGTTTAGAGGATGCCATAGTTCGCTTTTTGCGATGTCGATCAGTTCGTCTCGAGCTAGGCAACTGATCAACCGTGGATGCGTAGCCTATTTGGCTAGTATCGCATTGAGGGGTGAGGAGGATACCCTTAGGATCGAGAATATCCCGGTGGTACGGGAGTTTCAGGACGTGTTTCCAGCGGAGCTACCAGGCATGCCACCTGATAGGGAGTTCGAGTTTGTGGTAGATCTCGCTTCCGGGACTACCCCAGTCTCGAAGGCACCCTATAGGATGGCACCGGCAGAGTTAAAGGAGCTGAGGGCACAGTTACAGGATATGTTGGACAAGGGCTTCATTCGACCGAGTGTGTCATCTTGGGGAGCACCGGTTCTTTTTGTGAAGAAGAAGAACGGATTACTTCGTCTTTGCGTGGACTATCGTGAACTTAATAAAGTCACGATCAAAAATAAATATCCGTTGCCGAGGATTGATGATCTTTTTGATCAACTTCAAGGATCAAATGTGTATTCCAAGATAGACTTGAAGTCGGGATACCATCAGTTGAAGATTGCGCCTGGGGATGTGGCGAAGACGGCTTTTAGATCACGGTATGGACATTACGAGTTCACCGTTATGCCGTTTGGGTTCACTAATGCCCCGGCAGCTTTTATGGATCTAATGAACCGTGTCTTCAAGCCTTATCTAGACAGGTTCGTCGTGGTCTTCATCGACGACATCTTGGTTTATTCCGAAGTGATGTGGAGCACGAGGAACACTTGAGATTGGTACTACAAGTGCTTCGGAAAAGAAGTTATTTGCACACCAAGAAGAAGTGCGAATTTTGGCTTCGAGAATTGGCTTTTCTGGGACATGTGATTTTAGGATCAGGCATAGCAGTGGATCCTAGGAAGATAGAAGCCATTCAGGATTGGCCAAGACCGACGAGCGTCACCGAGATCAGGAGCTTCCTTGGTTTGGCCGGCTACTACCGCCGATTTGTGGAGGGCTTTGCGAAGTTATCTACCCCCCTCACGAGGCTCACGCACAAAGGAGCTAAATTCATTTGGAATGATGCGTGTGAAAAGAGCTTTCAAGAGTTGAAGCTGAGATTGAAGACCGCTCCAATCCTCACATTACCTATTGCTGGAGCAGGGGATGTGGTTTATAGTGATGCATCTCTTAACGGATTGGGCTGTGTCTTGATGCAGGGTGACAAAGTGATCGCGTATGCTTCTCGCCAATTGAAGGAATACGAGAAGAACTATCCTACACACGACTTGGAGTTGGCGGCCGTAGTCTTTGCATTGAAGCTATGGCGCCACTATTTGTATGGCGAGCGGTGCGAGGTCTATACGGATCACAAGAGCTTAAAGTACCTTTTCACTCAGAAGGAGTTGAACTTGAGACAGCGCAGATGGTTGGAGCTGCTCAAGGATTATGATTTGACTATTCTCTACCACCCGGGCAAGGCTAACGTGGTGGCGGATGCGCTAAGTCGGAAATCGACCGAGAACTTAGCGATGCATGTTGTTACTCAACCACAGTTGATCGAGCAGATGAAGCGGTTGGAGTTGGAGGTAGTGACTCCCGATACACCTTTGCGGCTGATGACTATGGTGGTGCAACCTACACTTATGGATAGAATTAAAGTGAAGCAAGCTCTTGACTTAGAGTTGCAAAAGATTCGAGACAAAATGGTTGATGGTTGCACCGGTGACTTCCTAGTGGATGATCAGGGAGTGATGCGCTACGGTGGACGGATTTGTGTGCCGGCAGATTTGGGACTTAGAGAGGACATCCTTCAGGAGGCACACAGAGCACCTTATGCTATTCATCCAGGAGGCACCAAAATGTACAAGGACTTGAGGCTACTTTATTGGTGGCCTGGGATGAAAAAGGATGTTGGCGAGTTTGTTGCTAGATGTCTAACTTGCCAACAAGTGAAAGCTGAGCATCGAGTTCCAGCGGGAAAACTTCAGAGTTTGCCTATTCCCGTGTGGAAGTGGGAGAAGATCACCATGGACTTCGTGACAGGATTGCCTCGCTCTCAAGCTGGGCATGATGCTATTTGGGTGATAGTGGATAGGTTGACGAAGTCGCACTTTATACCTATCCATACTACTTGGGCTGGAGAGAAGCTCGCACAAGTGTACCTTGATGAGATTGTGCGACTTCATGGAGTACCTACATCGATCGTATCTGACAGGGACACTCGCTTTGTGTCACACTTCTGGAGGAGTCTACAGGACGCCTTGGGTACTAGATTGGATTTCAGCACTGCTTTCCACCCCCAGAGTGACGGACAGTCGGAGCGCACTATACAGACTCTAGAGGACATGCTTCGAGCATGTGTGATTGACTTCCAGGGAGGATGGTCGCAGCATCTACCTATGACGGAGTTTGCTTATAACAATAGTTATCAAGCAAGTATCAAGATGGCACCGTTCGAGGCATTGTATGGGCGGAAATGTAGATCACCACTTCATTGGAGTGAAGTTGGCGAAAGATTGGCTTTAGGCCCTGAAGTGCTCCAAGAAGTAGAGGATAAAGTTCGAATCGCTCGGGAGCGACTACTGATGGCCCAGAGTAGGCAGAGGAGCTATGCAGATAAACGCCGACGAGATTTGGAGTTTCAGATTGGAGATCATGTCTTCTTGAAAGTCTCGCCGTCAAAGGGGATTCGGAGATTTGGAATTTGAGGTAAGTTGAGTCCTCGATTTATTGGACCCTATGAGATCTTGGAACGTATAGGTCTGGTAGCGTATCGACTTGCTCTACCGCCGAACCTATCGGGCGTGCACAACGTCTTTCATGTATCGGTCCTTCGGAAATATATCCATGATCCGGCTCATGTATTGGAGGCTGTACCCATAGAGCTGCGGGAGGATTTGAGCTTCGAGGAGCAACCCGTGAAGATCTTGGCTCGCGAGGTGAAGAAATTGCGGAATCGGGACATTCCGTACGTGAAGGTTCTTTGGAGCAACCACGAGGAGCGAGAGGCCACGTGGGAGCCTGAGAGCGCACTGCAGGAGCGCTATCCCCATCTCTTTCAGATGGAATCTTGAGGTATGAGTTCGCTTTAGAGTTTCGCGGACGAAACTCCTTTTAGGAGGGGTGAATGTAACATACTGGACTTGCGCAAATTGCGGAGTTCGAGTAGTTGACGTGAGTTTGGAGCTTTTCCAGATTTTTCTGGAGGGTCGTTGACTGTGTTCCGACCTATGGCACGAGCACCGAGGTTAGTGGACGAATTCCAAGCACTAAAGTCCAAAAATTTGGATTTTAGGTTGCTCTTGGGTTTGACTCTGGAGGGCTTGTACCGGTACATCCATGGTTGCTATACCGGTACAGCCATTGTTGCTATACCGGTACAGGGTGGATTCTGTACCGGTATGGGATGGCTGGAGGCAGCCAACCCGAGCCTCGGGTTTGGCTGTTTCGCAGGGTCTGTACCTGTATGGGATGGCTTGTACCGGTACAGCCTGGCAGATTTCGAGCAATTTAAACTGCAGGGGTGTTTTAGCATTTTGTTGCTTCTAATATAGCACCCCTTGCCCCTAGGGCTTCTCCTTGTGCTGAGAACAAGAGAGAAGGAGGTAAGGAGCTTCTCTCTCTACTCCCTTGTGTTTTCTAGGATTTAGGTTGGATTTTAGAGGATTAAAACCCTCTCTTTTGCTCTTTTTGCTTGATAGAGCCTCTACCACCATTGTTGGAGCTTGGAGCTTGCCTTTTGGAGCTTTGTGGTGGATCAAGCTTCAAGCCTAGGGCTTTTTGAGCTTGGTGTTGAGCTTCTTAGAGGTATGTGATTGATCTCTTTCCTCTAGTTTTGAATTTTGTGGGTTTTTGTGAGATGAAACCCTAGAATGGGATTCTAGGGTTAGGATTTGGGGATTTTCGATTTAGGGCCTTTGGGACCTAATTGATGGGTTTAGAACTTTGATTTAGGTTGGATTAGAAGGACTCTAACTCCCATTTGGAGATCAAGAGCACTTCCTTCGCATTCGGTGAGTTTTCTCCAACCTTTTGTCGAAATCCTTAAAGTGTGAACTCAAGGTTTATCTTCTTAGCTTGTAACTCCTAGGGTGTGCTTTTTAGGACTCTAGGAGTGATTATCGAAGCTTCGTCAGCGGTTCGAGCAACGCTTTTCGCACTTGGTGGGTTTGGCTTCATGAGCATAGGAGCAAATGGCTCCTAAGTGCTTATTCGGTTTGATTTAATTATTTTGAATGCACATTCATACTAAATAGATTTATTATGAATTTTGAACCACTTAAAATGCATGCCTCATGTATGATAAAATTTTCACTCTATATAGTAGAGCTTTCGGGGTTAAACAAAGATGCATGTGAGGGTGGGATTTGTGGGCACTGGGAGTGTGCCATTCATGTTTATGTAGCTTAATTAATGTAATTGAGAACATTAAACTTGTGTTGGAACTTAGAAAAGCTTAAGTGTCATCAAGCGGCACTTAACTTAGAAAACTATGAAACTGCAACATAGAGACTTGACATAGGCAACTGGACATCTATTATTTCCATGTTAGAGACATGATGACATAGAGATAGGCCTTTGGACACTTGTACATTCCATGTTAGAGACATGACGAATTGGGACTTGTGACGAGTTTTGTGACTATATGCCATTGTGCTCATTCGCACATGCTTGTGAGGGTCGCTCCCTCCAAGCGGCACTCCGAGTTGGCCAACGCGTTTCTTGTATTCGCCGTGATTGGGCGCCAAGTGGATTGCCGTGGGACAGCCTCATTCCTAGGGTGGGAATGTTGACTACTACGGGGCCATTAGGCTCGGCATTTGGGCTAGGCAGCCTTCGGGTGGGCATCGGCCATATCGCCTTCGGGTTGATCTTATCGTACTTAAACTTAATGTAGATTAAAGAAAACTGTGGACTTTGACTAGAATAGTAAACTTTAACACTTTACTATCACTTGTGGACATTATAGATCTTGATTAGAATAGTAAACTTAGTCTTTTACTATTAAGTTGGGAACTTCATGTTAATTATAACGCTTTCTATTCATGCATAGAATAGCTTACTTATGCAAATTCATGCTAAGTAGAGATATTGTGTTTAGTAGTTTACATGTTATTTACATGTCGCTTATTATCGCTTATTATCGTTTATACTTACTTGCTTATTTTTGGGCCTAGTGGAGCATGCAACTGAAGTCAGTAATTGCCCACTGGGAACTATTAATTAATAGTTCTCACGCCCTCTTTTTCTAATGTGTTTCAGAGCCTTCGGCACCGGCGGAGGCAAGGGATCGTGGAAAGGGAATCGCTAGCTAGTTATCGCAGCTTTCCACCTTGTAGGGGTTTTTCTCTCTTTTTGTACTTTGATGAGATTGAGAGAGTTTTGTATCCCTATGTAGAGACTACCATGTACTTGGTTATAGTGGTGTTTGGATTTCTTTTCGTTGTACTCTCTTTTATAGTTCTTAGTGGATTTTGGTTCTTTCTTTTATCTACTTGTTTATGCTTCCTTGTATAGAAATCTAGTTGTTATACTGCTCTGATACTTCTAGATTCTTTTTATTTTGTTGGTTATTTATCGTCTTTGTTAGACGCCTAGTATGTTGTAGACATACGGCGGGTCTGGGCACGCGCCGGGCGGGCTTCCGCTGGGTCCCGGGGCGTGACATAAAGCCAAACTCTCACCAACTTCACTCCAATGAAGTGGCGATCTACATTTCCGTCCATAGAGTGCCTCAAATGGCGCCATCTTAATACTTGCTTGATAACTATTGTTATATGCAAACTATGCCATCGGTAGATGCTGCGACCATCCTCCCTGGAAGTCGATCACGCAGGCTCGAAGCATGTCCTCGACTGTCTGTATAGTACGCTCTGACTGCCCGTCACTCTGAGGGTGGAAAGCAGTGCTGAAATCCAGTCGAGTACCTAAGGTGTCCTGCAGACTCCTCGAAAAGTGTGACACAAAACATGTGTCCCTGTCCGATACAATCGAGGTAGGTACTCCGTGTAGTCGCACAATCTCATCCAAGTAAACCTGTGCGAGTCTCTCTCCAGTCCATGTAGTGTGGATAGGTATGAAATGCGCCGATTTCGTCAACCTATCCACGATCGGCCAAATAGCGTCATGCCCGGCTTGAGAGCGAGGCAATCCCATAACAAAGTCCATGGTGATCCTCTCCCACTTCCACACTGGAATCGGTAAGCTCTGTAATTTTTCCGCGGGAACTCTATGCTCAGCTTTCACTTGTTGGCAAGTTAAACAACGAGCTACAAACTCGCCAACATCCTTTTTCATCCCGGGTCACCAATAATGTAGCTTCAAATCCTTATACATCTTGGTGCCTCCCGGATGTATAGCATAAGGTGCATGGTGTGCTTCTAGAAGAATCTCATCTTTAAGTGTCGGTTCCGCCGGTACACAAATCCGCCCACGGAATCTCATCAAGTCACCACCGTCAACACTAAAATCACCGGTGCAACCATCAACCATTTTCGCTCGAACCTTTTGCAACTCCACATCAAGAGCTTGCTTTTCCTTTATCCTTTCCAATAAGGTAGGTTGCACCACCAATGTCATCAACCTCATAGGTGTGTCAGGAGTCACCACCTCCAACTCTAACCGCTTCATCTGCTCGATCAACGGCGGTTGAGTAACTATCATCATCGCTAAGTTTTCCGTCGATTTTCTACTTAGCGCATCAGCCACCACGTTAGCCTTGCCTGGGTGGTAAAGTATCGTCAAATCATAATCCTTGAGGAGCTCCAACCATCTGCGCTGCCTCAGGTTCAATTCCTTCTGAGTGAATAGATACTTTAAACTCTTGTGATCCGTATACACTTCACACCGCTCGCCATAAAGATAGTGGCGCCATAGCTTCAGTGCGAACACTACAGCCGCCAACTCCAAATCGTGAGTAGGATAATTCCTTTCATACTCCTTCAACTGGCGAGAAGCATACGCGATCACCTTTCCATCCTACATCAACACGCAACCCAATCCATTAAAGGAAGCATCACTATAGATCATATACCCTGCTCTAGCAATTGGCAGGGTTAGGATTGGCGCGGTAGTCAACCGTTGCTTCAACTCTTGGAAGCTTTTCTCACACGCATCTTTCCAAACGAACTTGGTTCCTTTATGCGTGAGCCTCGTGAGGGGAGTAGATAACTTTGCAAATTCCTCAACAAACTTCCTGTAGTAGCTAGCCGGCTAAGCCAATAAAACTCCGAATCTCGGTCACACTCGTCGGTCTTGGCCAATCCTTGACGGCTTCAATTTTCTTGGGATCCACGGCTATACCTGATCCTGAAATCACATGGCCCAAAAATGCCACCTCTCTAAGCCAAAACTCGCATTTCTTTAACTTGGGAAAGAGTTTATTTTCCCGAAGCACTTGAAGTACAAGTCTCAAGTGTTCCTCATGATCCGCATCACTTCGGGAATAAACCAATATGTCGTCGATAAACACTACGACAAATCTATCCAAATATGGCCTGAAGACACGGTTCATCAAATCCATAAAAGCTGCCGGGGCATTAGTAAGCCCAAACGGCATCACAGTGAACTCATAGTGTCCATACCGCGTCCTGAAAGCCGTCTTCGATACATCCTCAGGCTTGATCTTCAACTGATGATATCCCGACTGTAAGTCGATCTTGGAATACACGCTCGATCCCTGAAGCTGATCAAACAGATCATCGATCCTCGGCAACGGATACTTATTCTTAATCGTGACTTTATTGAGTTCACGATAATCCATACATAAGCGAAGTGATCCGTCCTTCTTCTTCACAAAAAGTACCGGCGCTCCCCAAGGCGACACGCTCGGCCTCACGTAACCTCTATCCAAAAGATCCTACAACTGTGCCTTCAGCTCTTTCAGCTCTGCTGGCGCCATCCTATAGGGTGCCTTTGAGATTAGAGTAGTCTAAGGGACGAGATCTACTACAAACTCAATCTCCCTATCAGGCGGCATACCTGGTAGCTCTGCTGGAAACACATCCTGGAACTCTCTCACCACAGGAATATCCTCAATCCTAGGAGAGTCCTCAACATCTCGGAGTGCAATACTAGCCAAATAGGCTATGCACCCGCTACTAATCAACTGTCTAGCTCGGGAGGAGCTAATAGTCACCGCAAACAGCGAACTCTGGCATCCCCGAAAAATCACCTCCTCGCGACCCGGCTCTCTAAAAGTCACCGTCCGGTTCACGCAATCAATCGTGGCGAAGTACTGGGTCAACCAATCCATGCCCAAAACTATATCAAACTCCCCGAGTTTGTGCACCACAAATAGGTCCACGGGCATGATACAATCCCCAATCTGAACTGGGCAGCTAATACAACGCTCTCAAACATCTATAGAATGTCCAGGTATAACAACTCGTCCCGAAAATGACAAAGGTGTCCTAGGGATGTCATGCAACTCGGCAAACAGCCGATCAATGAAAGAGCAAGATGCACCGGTATCAAATAAAGCATGAACTCGAATGCTGGAAATCAAAATGATACCTGCAACGACATCCTCAGCTGCTGCCACTGCCCCAGTCTGGGCGGCATACAAACGCCCACTCGGGCCCTGTCGAGACCCCTCGCTCGGCCTCTGCGCAGAAGACCTCCCAGCTTGGTAGGATGCAGTAGGTGTCCCCGGGCTGAAACCTGGTGAAGCTGGTGCCGAAGCTGATGACGGTGTCGGCGCAGATCCCCCCGGGCAATATGACTGGAAGTGGCCCTCCTGGCCACAAGAGTAACACCGGCCCCGACCGCGGCACCGTCGGGGTGGCGGGGCCGCCGCAAATCACACAACGCGGTGCTCGTCGTCGATCCGGTCCTCGGCGCTGCTGTGGGGTACCTCGTCCTCGAGACTGGCTCCTGGGGTACTTTGGTGGCTTCCTTGAGTCCGTCTGACTCGCACCCTCGCCTGAGGGCCTTTTGCCTTTGCCCCGATCCAAGCCCTCCTGTCGTTCCTTCATGACCATCGCGCCCCGCTCCACAATGAGAGCGCGATTTACCACCTCTCTATAGGTTTGCAACCCAGACGACTGCACAAACCTAAAGATAGATGGCCGAAGTCCACTCTCGAAAATCCTGGCCTTGTCCTCGTCGTCCCGCACGACGAAAGGTACACAGTGAAGAAGCCTGGTGAACTCCCGCTCATACTCGCCCACTTTCCGCTCCCCGGCGCAGTTGCGCAACCGCCCATCTGGCGTCGAACACTATCAGGGAAGTAGTGCTCGAGTAGAAGTCCCTTGAACCTCGTCCAAGTCATCGCTGCCAAGTCGGTGCTCGGGTTCTCCTGAATGTCCCGCCATCAACTGATAGGCCTCGCCGTCCAGATGGTGAGTGGCGAGCCACACTCTGTCGCTCTCCTCGACAAAGGTATCCCGAAATAATTTTTCCATGTGCATAAGCCATTTCTCCACAATCCAGTGATCCACGTTCTCGCCGTCGAATATACGTGGATTGCATCTCCTGAACTCATTGAGGCGGCTCATCAGTCGGTCTCGCTCAAGCCCTCAACCATCGTCGGGAAAATCGCTCCTCCCGGAGGTATCCGACCGGCGGTGCCGTCGCCACTATCTCTCGGCGTGCCACGCGACGGCACGAATGTAAAGATCCGGGCGGCGAGTCGGCGCCCTCGGTGCTACCACCTCGGCTGGGGCTGGTGGTACAGGAGCCTGGGCCTCCCTGGCAGCCGCCTGCTGCAGAAGAAGGTCCTCAAGTCGCTTCATCCTCTCATCCTGTCGGCGCGCCGCGCCTTAGCTCGCCTTGGCCGCCGCCGTCTGGCCGTGCCACAAGGTCCGTGAGGACACCACTGGTCCTCAGCTCGCGGACCTCGCTGGACTCAGAAGTAGCTGAGGTCTCGACCTCCTCAAGGCGTGCCATGTTATCTGCCCCGACGGATTGGGAGCGAGTAATAGGCATCAACCCTGCAACAACATAAAAGCGCAAGTTAATAAAACCCACTCTATCGCAATCCCCACTCAGAAACCCAAATCATGTGAAAGTAAAGAAGTGTGCTTTCTACTAACTCCCGATGTTACGTTGTCGGCCGCCAACGTAACCCTCCGCGAAGCTAGAAGTTATACATTTCGATTAAACTCCAACTTTTTAGAGTTATAATAAAACCCAATCAAGTACTTTCGCTCACAAGTTAAATAGACCACGTCTCTCACGAGCCTATTTCCTATTGTCCAACCAGCCTAAGGTTTGCTAGGTCCTCTAAGACGTCACCCTAGGTTCTGATACCAAATTAATCTGTCACGCCCCGGGGTCGGCAGGACCTTCCCCAAAGCGTGCCCATGCCCGCCATATGCCAACACATATGACGCGTCTAACTAAAAACAGCGGAATTAAAAACAATAAAGAGCTACAACTAGTATATCAGAGACACTGAAACTAATGCTAAAGAACAAATAGAGAGAAAGAAAGAAACTACATCAAGTATAACTAGAAGCATAAGTAATACAAGGCTAATAGTATCATCCTCAAAAATACACAAAAGTGGTGGCCTCTATACAAGGTACAACTCTCCATCTCTCACAAAAAAGAGCAGGAGAAACGGTAGACCACCTATCGCACAACTCGCCGAATGTCGCTACCTCGAGGCGACACCCTTGTCACGGTCCCGAGCCTCCCCCGATGTAGACGGCACTGAAAGAAAACAAAAACAGAGGGCGTGAGAACTATAATTTACAGTTCCCAGTGGGCAATTACTGACCTGCACTATTGCACCACTAGGCCCAAAGAAAGGAGAGTAAGTAAACGATATAAATAAACTTGTAAATAAAGTATAAGGAATGCTACAATAACCAAGTTCCAATTTTGCTATCATAAGTCCAAGTTCTAGCTTAGAAGCATGATATGTTTTACTATAACCAACAAGTATACTAAAAGGTAATTAAAGCATTAACAAGTATACTATAGCTCCAAGTAAAGTTCACATAATCCAACTACTAAGTCCTATCTAGTAGTGATTGTCATAAGTAAAGTTGAATGTCCAAGTTCATTTCTCTTTCACTAGGATTTACCCATAGTAATCCAACTTGTGCCACCTAAGTACCGTGGTAGCCCAACATCCCCCGCAAGGAATGAGTCTGTCCCAACGGTCCCGTAGGTTTCTCAACACCGCACGCGCGAACGAATCGCGAAGGCCAACTCCGGAGTGCCGGCTTGTAGGGAGCGACCCTCACAAGCATGTGCGAAAGAGCACAAATGGCAACAAGTATAGTCAAGTCTCAAGTCCAAACCTCATGTCTCAACATGGTACTAGTAACTAGCAACCCTAAGGTATAGTTCAATTATTCTCATGACCCTAGATTCTCTAAGTCAAGTTCATTCACGAGCCTAATGCCGCTTGATGACATTAGCTCACTATTTTACAAGTAGATGCCAAGTCTAATGCCGCTTTATGACATTAGCTTTTCTCCTATATCATGCATAATTTCTAAGTCCCATAATACTCTATTACATGTCTATTTTATCGAATACAACATGTTCACATATTACAAATAGAATGCTACTACATGCATTGTCAACATAGCTAGTCTCTACTACATAGAGTTCCAAAATGCATTGTACATAAGGCGTGTGTTATAAGCACTCTAAAATTCAGAAATAATTCATACAACATGAAAATGAAGAGCTTTCTAATTAACAATACTCCAATGAGAATATTTTTCCCATTTACAAAAGTGAGGACAAACCCACCAATGAACCTCGCACGCTCCGTGTCTCCAACCCTGACACTTTACAGACTCCTTGTATCCTAGAAAGGTCACACAAGAAGTTTCAAAGTTAACATGCGAGCCCACGACTCAAACTGCGAGTATCAGATCTAAAGAATAGGGAAAAACTCACCAACGAGTGAAATCCCTCACAAAGCTTCGAATGGAAGCTAGATCCCTCCTAAGGCACCCTAATCAAAGATTCATAACCAACTAATTAGGTTCAAAAGCCCTAGAAATTACCCAACACAAAAATCACATAGAGGGGTTGAACTCACCTAATGCAAGAATCCTTCTCCAATCTTCAAATGGAGGTTAGATCTCTTCCAAGGCAACCAAAATAGAGGTTCCAAACCCATCAATTAGGTTCTAAAAGCCTTAGAAAGAAAACCCCCAAAACATACCCTAAGTGCTCAATCTAGGGTTTCATCTACAAAGAGACAACCAAACTCAAATCTAGAGAAAATGGAGATGTTGCTTACCTCCTAGAAGCTCTAATCAAGGCTCAAAGTCCACCAATCTTGAGGGTCTCTCCTCCTCCAAGCTCCCAAGCCCAAGCTCCAAGTCTCTCCAATGGTGGAAATGCCTCCAAGAAGCAAAAGAGAGCAAGTGGAGGGATCAATCCTCAAGAAAACACCCAAAAATCCAAAGAAAAGCAAAAGGATAGAGAGAGAAGCTCCCTTACCTTCCTTTCCTTTGTTCTCAGCACAAGAGAGAAGCCCTACGGGCTGGGGTGCTATATTAGAAGCAACAAAATGCCAAAAAGCCCCTGCAGTTTCGGATTTTCGAAAAGCGCCGATGTGTACAAGCCAAGTACGTGCCGTATAGACCTATAACAGCTTGACCAAACCCGAGGCTCGAGTTTGCTGCCTCCAGCCGTCCCATACCGGTACTGTGAGTTACGGGGAAGCCCCAAGGATCTATCTAGATTGTATCAACCAACACCTAGAGGGGGGTGAATAGGTGTATCGGCCGAAAAACACAAATTCTCGATGCTTTAAAAATAAATGCGGAAAATAAAAAGCACACCGAGATTTACGTGGGAAAACTCCAAACTCGGAGTAAAAAACCCACGGGACCAACACGCGAATACCAATCCACTAAAAGAAAAGATTACAAGGTGATTACCGACTCCACGGACTTAACCTCTCTAACTCTCTTATGGATCTCCGCGCACTCCACCAAGTTGTCCACGATCACGTCCGAATCCACGAACGCCCACGTTCCGAATCCACGAAACGCCTTGCTTCGAATCCACGAAGTCTTCAATACGCCGAATCCACGATGCCACGCTCCGAATCCACGAAGTCTTCAATCACGCCGAATCCACGACGCCACCATGAATAGAATCATGAATATGGTGATCCTTCGTTGGAGTATCGATGAAACCGAAGAAGAAAACTCCAAACGAATCGTAGATCAAATCGACATATAGAGTAAGAATTACTATGTCTCGATTTGACCTAAAAGAGGCTATCTAGTAGAAAATAGGTTTTGAAGGAATTCCTAGCCTCTAGGGTTTCTCAAACATGTATTATGATCAAGTGCCCGAAGTTAGAGAACCCTAAGAACCTATTTATAGACTTTAGAATCAATTAGATTCGGATTAGAGAAAAATCAGATTTTTACCTATACGTAGGTACAAACTTGGGCCAGTTCACAGGTTCCACAAGGACGGAAGATTATTTTTCGAAGCCTTGGAACCGGTAATGGGATTGATGGTTATACCGGTATAGCAACTTTTCCTATACCGGTACAGCATCTTTTCCCATACCGGTATAACTTTGTATTTTTGCTGATTTTCCATTTTTCGAAAAGTACAAAGTTCCGTTACAGTTTCTAATCCGTTATTCAATGATTTTATGATTCTAATACCTATAACAAAGTATGAATCACCATAACATGAATTAAAAACTTACCTAGGCATCGTGATTCTCATCGTGAGCCAATTCCTTTTTCTTCGAAGTCTTTGATTCTTCACCGTTCTTCGATCCGCTCTGGTCCTTCAAGACTCCGACTCAATTCACGAAACTTGCCAACACAAAATCCTTAACAGGAACAGATCCCACCTCTGTACCGGTATAGCAACCAAGGCTGTACCGGTACAGCAACTTTTCCTGTACCGGTACAGACTCCCCAGATAGCAAACCGAGAGCAACCTAAAATCCAACTTTTTGGACTTTAGTGCTTGGGATTCATCCACTAACCTCGGTACACGTGCCATAGGTCGGAACACAGTCAACGACCCTCCAGAAAATCTGGAAAAGCTCAGTTCTCACATTTAACACTCGAACCTTGCTATTTGCGAAAGTTCAGTGCGTCATAGCGACGGTGGGTTTGGCCTCACCTAGCACAATGAGAAATTCTCATTGGTGCTTATTTGCTTATGGTTAAATGGAAATTAGTGTATTTTCATAATATTTGATTTATTTGAGAATTTTAGAATGCTTAAAAGCTATGTCTTATGTGTAATGTGTTTTGGCCTCTATATAGTAGAGTGTAGCCTTGTGAACTTAGGCATAATTGTAGCATTCTTCTTGTGGATCGGGAACATGTCAAACTTAGTGTGAGGACATGTAAGATAGTAAGATTTGACATATTTGTGAACTTAGAACTATGCATGACATAGGAGAAAAGCTAATATCATAAAGCGGCATTAGACTTGGCATCTATTTGTAGAATAGTGAGCTAATGTCATCAAGCGGCATTAGGCTCGTGAATGAACTTTGACATAGAAAATCTAGTGTCATGAGAGTATTTGAACTAGACCTTAGGGTTGCTAGTTACTATTTTCATGTTGAGACATGAGGTTTGGACTTGAGACTTGACTATACTTGTTGCCATTTGTGCTCTTTCGCACATGCTTGTGAGGGTCGCTCCCTACAAGCCGGCACTCCGGAGTTGGCCTTCGCGAATTGCTCGCGCGTGCGGTGTTGAGAAACCTACGGGACCGTTGGGACAGACTCATTCCTTGCGGGGGGTGTTGGGCTACCACGGTACTTAGGTGGCACAAGTTGGATTACCTTGTGTAAATCCTAGAGAAAGAGAATTGAACTTGGACATTCAACAATTATGGCAATCACTACTAGATATATAGGACTTAGTAGTTGGATTATGTGGGCATTATTTTGGGATGTGTAGTATACTTAGTAATTCCTTATTTACTCTATGGTATACTCGTTTGCTATGTTAGAACATAACTCTTGTATGTTGCTATTTCAAGTTTGGATATTTTATATACAAACTTAGTGTACTTGTGGATTGGTAATGTAGCATTTTAACATGCTTTTATTTTAGCACTATATATCTCTTTATATCGCATACTTACTTTTTTCTTTGGGCCTAGTGGTGCAATGGTTCAGGTCAGTAATTGCCCACTGGGAACTATAAATTATAGTTCTCACGCCCCCTGTTTCTGTTTTCCTTTCAGTGCCTTCCGCATCGGTGGAGGCTAGGGACCGCGGCAAGGGTGTCGCCTCGGGGTAGCGACATTCGGCGAGTTGCGCGATAGGTGGTCTACCATTTCTCTTGTTTTATTTTGTGAGAGATGGAGAGTTGTACTTTGTATAGGGACCACCACTTTTGTGTATTTTTGAGAGTGTTATGTTTGCCTTGTATTATGTATGCTTCTAATTATACTTGGTGTTGTTACTTTTCTTCTCTCTACTTATTGTTAGCACTAGTTGGTTGTGGCTCTGATATTCTAGTTATAGCCTGTTATTGTTTTAATTCCGCTGTTTTTAGTTAGACGCCTTGTATGTGTTGACATATGGCGGGTCTGGGCACGCTTTGTGGAAGGTCCTGCCGACCCCGGGCATGACATATGGTCACTAATGTCAATGTCACCTTGTTTACTATAGTCATAGTCTCTATTCATAAATTCACATACATATAGGGTCCTTGTCACATTCATTGTTTTCTTGGTTCTTGTCAGTTCATAGTTTTTCTAAGCATACAATTGATTCTCAATCATCAACATAATACTCTACCTTATATGCATGAATATTATACAACAATATGTTCAAATGAGATGACATAGACATAGAAAGAGATCCGGTGTTTCCGGACAACACCCCCCACCTTTCTATGATGCTAGGATACCGTGGATCTGATTTCGTGAATTTTAGAGCTTTTCGCCGTAAGCTGCGGCAATCTGTACCAACTCGGCTTGTTTCTCTAATATCTCTGCAACTGTTCGTCGGATCGATGAACCGATCGCACCAACACATTCGTTAACCTACCAATTAGGGTAAAAAAGGATCAAACCCAACTTTGAACCATAAAATCCAAAAACCCTAATTTTGGTCCCTCAACAATGTCGTCTTCCCCAAACTAGGTCCCTAGCATGTATTCTATGGGGAAAAACCTCTACACATCCTCTAGGAGCATGCTAGAAGGAAATAAACCAAAACCCTAACCTTAAACTCATGGAACTCACCTTTAGAGTCCAAAGCCTTCCTTTAAAACCCTCGCTCTAGCTTGCTCTTCACCAAGGCAAGCTCCAACTCCACCTTGATCCCTCCAAAGGCCTCTCTTGATCGAGCCCTAGAGAGAGGGAAGGTAAAGGAGAGGAGGTTTTAGAGAGAGAGAGAGGGAAGGTGAAGAAGAGAGGAGGTTTTAGAGAGAGAGAGAAATGTTTTGTTGTGTACGGGTAAGAAATAAACCCTATGTCACGCCCCGGGACCGACAAGGCCTTCCTAGTAGCGTGTCCAGACCCCCCATATGTCAACACATACAAGGCATCTACCAAAAACAGCGAAATAAAACAACAATAGGCTACAACTAGAGATATCAGAGCAATATACAACTAGTTCTATCAACAGATATAGGCGAAAGAAAACTAAACAGTAAGGATAAAATATAGAGTTATACAACATCTATCTCAATATTTCAAAATGTGGTGGTCTCTCTACAAAGGTACACCTCTCTAAAAACCTCTCCAAAACGAAAACAAAGAGAGGTGGACCACCTATCGAAAGATCCCTCGACCGAACGTCACTAGCCCGAGGGAATACCCTTGTCGCGGTCCCTGGCCTCCTCCGGTGCATAAGGCGCTGAAAGAATCAGAAAACAGGGAGCGTGAGAACTATAATTTATAGTTCCCAGTGGGCAATTACTGACCTGAACCATTGCACCACTAGGCCCAAAAGAAATAACATAAGGGTGCGATAATGAAATGCTGAAATAAAGCATAGTAA
Organism: Aechmea fasciata; assembly: GCA_025177825.1. Classification (NCBI taxonomy): domain Eukaryota; kingdom Viridiplantae; phylum Streptophyta; class Magnoliopsida; order Poales; family Bromeliaceae; genus Aechmea; species Aechmea fasciata. The sequence continues at coordinate 1,869,845 of CM045930.1, read as the reverse complement.
AGTGCGATAAATAACTGCGAGTATGAAAGCATATATAACATGCTATTCCACTATGACACTAGTATCCATGATGTATATACAACTATCATGATTCCATATGCCAACATATAAAGAATATGCTCTAATATAGCAACCAAGTATACTATGATGCAATAAATAGTCTATCAAGTATACTACAAGTCCCCAAGCTATGCTATAAGTATGTCCAAGTAATCCAACTACCAACCTATCTAGTAGTGATTATCATTTACTATAGTATGTCATAGTTCAACCTTGTTTTAGGACCTACACAGATGTAGGCCAGCTTGTCCCGCCTAGCTGCCGTTGGTAGCACATCATTCCACGCTAGGAATGAGTCTGTCCCACACGACCCTACAGGCGTCCCACTGCCTAGCTGCCCGAGGTAGCACATCATCCCGCGCTGAAAATGAGGCTGTCCCATGCGGCCCTACAGGCATCTCAATCCCGCACGCGCGAACCGTGTCGCAAAGGCCAACTCCGGAGTGCCGGCTTGTAGGGAGCGACCCTCACAAGCATGTGCGAATGGGCACAAATGGAAAGCAAGAAAAGTCATCGTCTCACGATCCAGTCATCATGGCTCTACCATGAAAATAGTCTCAAGTACCCAATCCTCATGTCTCTAATATGCTAATAGTCAGTAGCAACCCTAAGGTCTAGTACAATGTCTCTCATGTCACAACATTCCATTATGTCCAAGTTCATTTACGAGCCTAATGCCGCTTAATGACATTAGCTCACTAGTCACACATGAATGCTAAGCCCAATGCCTCTTTATGACAATGAATTTTTTCCTAAGTCTCACATGGATTCTAAGCCCAAATCCGATTCCAACTCTAATGCCACCTTATGACATTAGGTTTGTCAATCCACATATAATCTAAGTCTAAAGCCGCTTAATGACTTTAGCTTACTATAACACATATTAATGCCAAGCCCAATGCCTCTTTATGACATTGGCTTTTCCCTTATACCATGCATGGTTCTAAATCCCAAAGTGTATATCATTTCCACTATAACCATATAGTTTCATGTCCCAAATAGAATGCTAACACTACATAGGTCTCACATGCACACATCTCTACTATATAGAGGTAAAATTGTATTATACATAACCTATGTATTTTAAACATTCTAAAATTCCAAAATAATGCATCTAACATGAAAATGCATGAATTTCCAAGTAACCGAACACAAATATACACCAATGAGATTTTTCTCATTGTGTTGGTGAGGCCAAACCCACCAATGATCCTCACGATGCTCCGAACCGCTAACGAAGTCTATATTCTTGCTCATAGCACACTAGAAAGTGTGCCATAGGAGTTACAATCTCAAAAGATGAACAATGAGTTCAATCTTTAAACATCAAGACAAAAGGTAAGGAAAAACTCACCTAAAGTGGAAATCCCTTAGCAATCTCCAAATGGAAGCTAGAACCCTTCCAAACCCACCTAAAGGAAGGTTCTAAACCGATCAATTGAGCTCCAAAAGCCCTAGATCAAAAACCCCCAAATTAAACCCTAATTTTCAAAATTTAGGGTTTCATCTAGTAGAAAGCTCCAAAACCCTAATCTAGAGAAAATGATTTGTTGCTTACCTTCTAAGAGCTCCAAATCAAGGATCCAAACCCACTAGGAGTGATGATCTTCCTCACAACAAGCTCCAAGTCCAAGCTTCAACCTTCTCCCATGGTGGGAAATGCACCATGAAGCAAAAGAGAGCAAAAGAGAAGAGTTTAATCCTCAAAAACCCAACCAACTCAAAGAAAATCAAGCGGAAGGAAAGGAGAGCTCCTCATACCTGTTTCCTCTGTGATCCCAGCACAAAAGAAGCCCTAAGGGGCGTGGGGTGCTGTTATAGAAAGGAGCAATCGCGCAAAAGCCCCTGTAGTTTCAGATTTTTGAAAACTGTCAAAGTGCACCTGTACAAATCCAAAGTATACCGGTACAGATCCCACGAAAATGCCAAACCCGAGCCTCTGGTTTGCGAGAATCTGCCAAGTGTACCGGTACAAAATCCAAAGTGTACCGGTACAACCATCAAATCTGTACCGGTACAACCATCAAGTCTGTACCGGTACACATGCCCGAAAATGCAATCCGAGAGCTATCCAAAATCCCACTTTTTAGACTTTGGTGCATAGATCTAAACCTCTATTCTCGGGGCTCGCGCCATAGGTTGGAACGACCCTCTAGAAAATCTGAAAAAGCTCAGAACTCACATCGAACACTCGAACCTTGCTATTTGCGAAAGTTCAGTGCGTCACACCCCAACACCCAACCATTCAACCTATACACCCCTCTCATGCCATATTTGCACTTAAAACCCTCACTTCTTCTATTTTGCAATTTGCCTAGACTGGGCAATTTTCGTGTGCGGGGACCGGTCTCTCCCCGCAAGGACCGGTCCCCGTAGGTCATCCTCCACGGAGTTACCCAATTTTCCAGCTTTCTGGCTGATTACGCAGGCGGGGACCGGTCTCTCTTTTAGGGACCAGACCCTGGGAGACCGGTCTTCCCCTCAGGGACCGGTTCCTGTAAGCCTGTTTTCAAGGACTTAGCCAAATTTTCACATTTTTGGCAGACTGAGCATTGAGGGACCAGTCTCTCCTTCAGGGACCGGATCCTGGGAGACCGGTCTTCCATTCAAGGACCGGTTCCCGTAGGGTGCATATCCAGGACTTAGCCGATTTTTCTCTCAGCTCAGATATCACGCGTACGGGGATCGGTCTCTCCTTCAGGGACCGGTCCCCGAGAGCTCAAAATCTGGAACCTAGCCAGATTTGCAACTTCACTCTCTCGGGTTCCTTTTTCACTACACATAGGGCGTGTTTGGTTCAAAGTCGGAATTGGAATCGAAATCGGAATCGAAATAAGATAGAATCGGAATCGGAATGACTCATTACCTAATTCTGTTTGGTTCATCACCTGAATCGGAATCGGAATAAATTATTCCAATTGTCGGTGTTTGGTTCAGCTAGATATAAAAAAATAATCAAATTAATATATTAATTTTATCTTTATAATTAATATATTAATTTAAATGCAAATTGAAAATTAAATATTAAAAATTTACATCAAAATTTTGAAATAATATTAAAATTTTAAATCTATTTTTTTTAAAAAAATTAAACTTTGAAGTTGAGTGTATAATTCAAAATGTAAATTTGATTTATTCAAATTCAAATTTACAATTTAAATTTTAATTTGAATTCCTAAATTTAATTTAAATTTTAAATAAAATGTGAATAAAATTTTATTTAAATTAAAGTTTAAATTAAATTCAAGTTTATAAGTTAGATTGAATATACTTGATTAAATTTTAATTTTTAATTCAAGTTCAAATTAAAATTTAAATTATATATTTAATTTTTAAGTTTAAATTTATATTTTAATTAAAAAAGTTAAAAAATATCAATTCCGCCCGGATTCAACTTTCAATCCGGTCTTCTAGGCCGGATTGAAAAAAGAGGCGATTGAGGGATTCCCATTCCACTCGGGAATCGGAATCGGAATGGTACTCCCGCGTACCAAACACCGACAAACGGATTAGCCCATTCCCATTTCCATTCCTGGTGAAAAATAAGCGAACCAAACACGCCCATAGGTTCCAATGCACTTAGAACCCGGTGATACTCGTTTCACTCCGCGTTCCGCACATTTCGACGGAACTCGGCACGTTTTACAAAGAAGTGGCATGTTACAAGTTGAGTTTAATCTTAATTGAACCCTTCTAAACCTAATTGATAGGTGTCTAAGCGCGTTGGCGGCGACGGTTTGACGATTCGTCGAGTTGGTACGGAGATATCGTGTAATACACCGACACCTAGGTAAACGACTGTCGAACTTCAGTCAGAATGATCAAAGTTCGATGATGAAATGCTTCGGAAAGGGCGAAGGCGTCTACAATGCAAAAAGTGCATTGTAGGGTGATCTTCGAGAGCTAAAAAGAAAAGAAATCGAGAAAATCTGCTAATCTGCAGAATTCTGCTCTCTAAGACCTGACCCTGTGGTGGAGACCGGTCTCTGTGCGCGCAGAAAATTTGGAGGGTAAAAATTCGGCTAAGTCCCGAAATACCAGCTCTCGGGATCCGGACTTCAAATGGAGACCGAACCCCATGAGACTGGACCTAAGGAGGGAGACCGGTCTCTGTCTGCGAAAAAAGGGAAACAGCCAGAAATTTGGCTAAGTCCTGGAAACCCTGCGTACGGGATCCGGACATGGTGGCGAGACCGGACCTTGGAGACCGGACCTCAAAGTGGAGACCGGTCCCCACACGCGATTGGTCCCGGGTGAAGACCCTTTGGGACCGGTCCCTGACTATAGAGACCGGTCCCTGCACCCGAAAAATGCCCAGTTCAGGCTGTATATAGAGATCAAAGTTGGAGGGTTTTAATGCAATTATGCATTATGTGTGTTAAAAGTGAAGGGGTATGAGCTCTTTGCTCATTTCCTCCTACCCAAGCAACCAATTGAGGAGCTCCCTCTCTCTCTAGGATTCTCTCTCTCGAAGAAGAAGAAGAAGAAGAAGAAGATGGAGAAGAAGGAAAACAAGGTGGAGAGAAAGTAGAAGAAGTGGAATAACTCCCTCTCCTTCGCCTTTGGAGCAAGAAAGAGGAAAAGCTTGAGGTAAGCTTTCTCTAATCCATGGTAGAAACCCTAAGTTGAGATTAGAATTGTTTAAGGATGATTTTTATAGACACTCTTGATGCTAAGTGTAGGTTATAGGTCTCAAGGATCTAAAAGGTAATTAACACCTAGAGGGGGGTGAATAGGTGCACAATGGCCTAATAAAAATTCTCGATGCGATTTTAAGTAAATGCGGAAAAATAAAATCAACACACCGAGATTTTACGTGGAAAAACTCCACAAGGAGTAAAAAACCCACGGGACCGATCACACGAAAAATCCACTAAGAAACAATTGAGTACAAGGCGATTTACCCACGACTTTACCCAATCTACCGAATCTTCAATATGGATCTCCTTCGCTGGTCCACCACGCCGCAAATCCTTGCCGCGTCCACGCTTCGACTCCTCAAAGCTTCCACCGAATCCTCGGCCTCTCACGCGATCTCCGCGTCACCCTCTGTCCGGAGTTGTTGAAGAAAACTTTTGGTGATCTTACAATTTACGAACCATAGACCAAGGGAACCCTTTTAGTCAATCATCAAGTCGATTCATGAAGGTGTATTCAAAGAGAAAACCTAGAATCAACTCGACGATCAACAAGACAAAACTCGCTTTAAGAATTGAATCATAAAGCTCTAAAACGAGTTTTAGGGTTTTTGAAGAAGATGAATATTCAGCGATATATGTTTTGAAACCTCCCATGGTCTATTTATAGTGTTAGAAGACTTAGAAGTTGATTAGGATTGAAATCATCCAATTTTGGAAACACACCCGTCACCAAGGTCCGGACCTTGCAAGGAAGGTCCGGTCCTATAAGTCCGGACTTAATCCATTCAACCGGTTCATACGTTAAATAAATTTTCACATATGATCCGGATCTTCACATAGGTCCGGATCTTCATCAAGACTGCGCAAGGAACCTGCTCTCGGGATCCGGATCATCACCAATGGTCCGGTCCTTCATTAAGACTGCGCAATGAACCTGCTCTCGGGATTCGGATCATCACCAAAGGTCCGGACTTAGACCGTATAATTCTAGATTTTCAAAAAGTTAAATTGAGATTAATGTAAGTCTTCTAACTACTACGTTTTTCTTTATCAAATCACCAGAAATTATCTTAAATTCATACCTGAGGTGACGAGCTTCTTTGCAAAGTCTTGAATCTTCAATTTCCTTCGTTGTGCTCTTGACTTCTTCAAGACTCCAATAACTTCACGAAATCCGCCAACCTATAAAATCCTTAACAATCTCCCCCTTTGGCGATTTCGTGACAAAACACAAATTAAGCCCGTACATTACTCAAAAACAAAAAGACGAGAATTATCGCAATCACCAAACGATAACCCCCAGCATGATCGATCCAACAAAAAGTTAAAAGATTTACAAATTGAAGTCCTATTACAAACTCTATGACTTAGACATTGGAGTCTTGAAGTCTTGAACATTCCTGCAAAGAAATCTCAAACACACATTCAAGCTTCAAGAAATTCATTAAGCATAAAAACTAAAAATTATAGATACAAGCATAAAAATAAGCATCAAAGATTAAATCAGGAAACATCTCAGGATCTCAGGAAACATCATCATCATCTAACTTTCATCTCCATCCATCTCCCCCTATTATCATTAATCATTTCCCAGTCATCTTCATCTCTCCCCCTTTTTGTCCGAAAGCGCTAAAATGACAGAAGGAGGGGCTAGATACAAAAACCACTCTGAGTTAGTGTCTGGAGAAAGCATATCCATATCCCATCTTAACAATCTCCGGTCATAAAAACAATAAGTACCAGAAATTCATGAATACATGATGTGGAGGATAAAATCCGCTGTTCACATATAAGTCTATACACATTAAACATAAACATATCAATAATTAAGAGAACCAAAAATAAATGATTCCTAGAACTTCCTAGGGCCATACACAGAAAGTTTAATATTGACAATTATGCACTTTTAAAAAATGAGGTAAAAAGTTTTGTGCCAAGACCGGACCTTCCCTTGCTAAGACCGGATGTTCCACAGATTTGAGAAGAGGGCGCAAGGAACATCCGGACTTAGATCCAAGGACCGGTCCTTCCTTGTGAAGAAATTTCAGCAACAGCAGTTATCAGGATTTTAGCAATCTTTTCATGAAATATGTATTAACAAGCTCCTAGTCACTTAAATTCAAGGATGTCATAAATGTTGAACCGTGCATCAACTAGAAATTAAAAAGTATACCGAGAAATTACGCACATCTTTCGAGATTTAAGCAATAATTGTACCACATTTAATTTTCAAATTCACACAAATAGAGAATAAAGAAAATCCCATAAGCTGAAATAAGCACGATAATATCACACAATTGTGTTATGCACATATCTAAGTCAAGGAGTGGCTCTTTGAGCATCTTTTATTATAACTTCCACCTTATATCATTCGATAATGGAGCACTCACCAAAACACCTCAATTAAGAATTTGACTTTGATCTTTTTCTTAGAGAGGTACACTTAAATTCATGTAGTAGCTTCACACACTTACCGGACGACCGGGGTGGTAGCTCTTTCTCACATGTGGTGGTAGTTTTCACACTCCATAGAAAGGATGTAACTCTTTCCACATCTTTTATAGGTGGTAGTTTTCATACTCCCATGAGGGATATAACTCTTTCCACATCTTTTATTCTTAAGATTGCTCCCCCTCAAATAGTGCAACCCACAATGAGATAATTTTATTGTGATTTCAGAAAATAAGGAAATTATTTATTTTCATTATGCAAATAATCACTTAAATTCAATACTCTTTTGATAATTCAAGAGAGATGTACTTATTTTAACAAGTGTACGAAGCAATTTCTAGAAGATGTTAAGAGTCAAAAAGAATGACATAGAAGAATTGAAGTGAATTGAAGAATGTTAAAAATAATCATGCAACATTATGAATCAAATCAAAACAATTGTGCATAATAGTCAATATGTATAAAATGGCCCATAGATTGTATCTAGATAGAAGGATTCATACCGATAGCCTTTCTCAAATGTAAAAAACGTTTTTGATCTAAAGGCTTAGTCAAAATATCCGCTAGTTGATCATCGGTAGAAATATATTCAAGTTTAAGAATGTTTGATTCGACCAATTCTCTTAAGAAATGATATCTTAGTTCAATGTGTTTAGTTCGTGAGTGTAGAACAGGGTTTTTAGAAATATCTATGGCACTAGTATTGTCACAAAGTATTGTAAGACAAGAGGAAGAAATCCGATAGTCACTCAGTAAACTCTTCATCCACAACAACTGAGTAGCACAACTACCAGCAGAAATGTACTCAGCCTCAGCTGTAGATAGAGCAATGCAATTCTGTTTCTTACTATGCCATGACACCAAACAATGTCCTAAATAGAAGCATCCTCCACTGGTGCTCTTCCTGTCATCCACAGATCCAGCCCAATCGGCATTTGAATAACCAATAAGATCGAGTGAGGTTCCCATTGGATACCAAATTCCGAAATCCGTTGTTCCTTTCACATACCTTATCACCCTTTTTACAGCCTTTAAGTGTATTTCTTTAGGATTAGCTTGATAGCGAGCACATACCCCAACACTGAAAGCAATATCCGGTCGACTAGCTGTCAAGTATAATAGGCTCCCAATCATGCTCCGATATAACTTTTCATCCACACTATTCCCTTCAATGTTTACTCCAAATCCTTTGTTACTTGTTCCCATTGGAGTGTCAAAATGTTTTGCATCAACCAACCCAAACTTCTTGACCAATTCCTTAGCATATTTAGTTTGGGATAAATGAATTCCCTCCTTCGATTGTTTAATTTGAAGACCGAGGAAATAATTGAGTTCACCCATCATAGACATTTCGAACTCATTGGTCATTAACTTGGCAAATTCCGTGGCATCCTTATCTTTTGTTGCTCCGAAGACAATATCATCTACATAAATTTGCGCCACTATAAAATCATCCTGTGAGTGCTTGACAAATAAAGTTCGATCCGCTCCTCCTCGGTTGTACCCCTTTTCCAAAAGATATTTAGTGAGTCGTTCATACCATGCGCGTGGTGCTTGTTTAAGACCATAAAGAGCCTTTTTAAGATAATACACATGATTTGAAAATTTAGAGTCTACAAATCCTTTTGGTTGTTCAACATAGACCTCTTCTTTTAAAAAACCATTTAAGAATGCACTCTTTACGTCCATTTGAAACAGAGTTATTTTAAAATGACATGCGATAGCAAAAAGAATTCGAATCGACTCAAGTCGTGCAACCGGGGCGAATGTCTCGTCGAAATCAATACCTTCAAATTGAGAGTAGCCTTGTGCCACCAACCTTGCTTTGTTTCGCACTATGGTACCATCCTCACTTTTCTTATTCTTAAAAATCCATTTGGTACCGATGATGTGTTGTTGCGCTGGTCGTGGCACGAGTTCCCACACATCGTTTCTAACAAATTGTCCGAGCTCTTCTTGCATTGCGTTAATCCAATATTCGTCTTGAAGAGCTTCGTCCACATTTTTAGGTTCAACCAAAGAAACATAACAAGAGAACTCACATTGTAGTTGACTCCTTGTTCTCACTCCAACTTGGGGATCTCCAAGTACATTAGTCAATGGGTGATCCTTTGTGACTCTCATAGGGGTACTTTCAAAAGATGTAATTGGAGAGATAGAAGTGTCAATTTGTGGCTCGGATGAGTCATTTGATGCATTTACGTTAGATGAAGTAGAAATATCGGAAGTAGTATTCTCATCATTCAAAGGCACTATAAAAGGTGAATCATTATCATCATCATTAAGATAAACATTTGAAGTGTCAATCACAGAAGTAGTAGTTAAAGAAGCCTCATCTACTTTTATATTGATTGATTCTACCACCGTCTTTGTTTTTAAATTGTACGCTCTATAAGCTCTAGTTGAGGTAGAATAACCAAGGAATATCCCTTCGTCACTTCGGGAGTCAAATTTTCCAAGATTTTCGCGATCCCGAAGGATAAAACATCTACTCCCAAAGATACGAAAATATTTGATGTTTGGTTTTCTACCTACCCACAACTCATATGGAGTATTCAAAGTTCCTGGTCTTACATAGATTCGGTTGATAACATAGACAGCCGTGTTAACTGCTTCAGCCCAAAAATGTAGTGCAATCTTTTTACTATGCAGCATAACACGTGCCATTTCTTGTACCACTCGATTCTTGTGTTCTACAACTCCATTTTGTTGTGGTGTGTACGGAGCGGAGAATTCATGTTTAATACCATTCGAAACACAAAAATCTACAAATTTAGAATTTATGAATTCTCCTCCTCGATCACTTCTTATACGCACAATTTTATCATTACGCTCATTCATAAGACGGAGGCAAATTTCAGAAAATAAATCAAAAGTATCAGCTTTTTCACGTAAAAATGCACTCCAAACATAACGAGAAAAATCATCAACCATTAACAAGATATAGCGTTTGCCCCCCAAGCTTTGTATTCTAGAAGGTCCCATTAGATCCATATGCAGTAACTCTAGAGGTCGAGAGGTACCTAAATGATTCAAATTCTTATGTGCGGATCTAGTTTGCTTCCCCAGTTGACATCCCCCACAAACAACGTTCTCTTTGAAATCAATCTGAGGAACACCTAGCACAATCTCTTTCTTGGTGATCTTAGATAGCTCCTTAAAATTTATGTGACCTAGCCATTCATGCCAAAGAGTTTCGGTCTCTAAAGTTGCTAGGTTACAAGATTCGGATTGAGAGCTAGGGACTATGTAGCAATTGTTTTGGGATCTAACACCCTTTAGAAAAAGAGAGTCATCATCTAGAGTAACCAAACATTCTTTGGACGAAAACTTCACATCGTAACCATCATCACATAATTGGCTAATGCTAACGAGATTTGATTTAAGCCCCTCAACATAAAAGACATTATTCAACGTGGGGCCATCCGAGATAGTGATTGTTCCCTTTCCCAAAATCTTTGAAGATCGACCATCTCCAAACATTACATATCCACCAGAGAGTTCATGAAAAGAAGTGAACCAATTTTTGTCTCCGGTCATGTGTCGGGAACAACCACTATCAAGGTACCAAGATGTATTATCGTAAGCATGTAGGGATGTATGAATAACAAGACAAGGGTAGATTTCACCTTTGCGCACCCAAACCTTACGAATTTTGGGATGCGTTGGTTGGCTTGTAAGCGTCTTGTGAAGCTTGTCGACGATTTGAATTCCCTTGCGCTTTGGATCATCCTCTTTTAGTTTCCAAATTTGTTTAGTCATTGATTTGGGATCATACTTCTTCGGCTTCCAAGTTTGTTTTGACTTCGATCTTGGAGCGTTCTTTGTTGACTTCCACACTTGTCTCGGCTTCATTTTCGGATCATCTCTCTCGTTCTTGGATTGCGTCCCTCGATTCACGTGTGCCATGGAGTTCTTCTTTTGTGTACAATTTCTCTTCACATGTCCTAGAACTCCACAATAATGACAAACTTTGTTAGTAAAGAAAGATTTTCTAGGAGGAACGAATTTACCTTGAACCTTAGGCATTGATTTTATCGAAGTTACGCTTGCTTAGAAACTTGGTCAACATGTGTCCGTTCATATCCAAGACCAAACTTGTTGGTTTGACCAATTCCTAGCATCTTGTCGAGTTTAGTAGATCCGGAGGAGAACTTGTTCATATCCGTTTTGAGTTGAATAACTTGCTTCGTGAACTCTAAGTTAGCTTCCTTTGCCTCCGACAATTGCTCGTTGAGGAACTTAAAATTTTCTTCATACGTCTCTTTTTCCTTTTCAAGCAATGCTACCTTTTCAACTAGGGAATTGTAGGCCCTCGACAATCCGTCCTTCTCTTGCTCCAAGGTTTTCGTAGACGTGATCAATTCCGAGTTTTCTCCTTGTAAGTCGAATAACTTTCTTCTCAATCTCTTGTTGTGCTTTGCCATCTTCTTTGATTCGACGACCAATTGGTGATATGCAGCCGCCATCTCATCTACATCCGACTCTTCCTCCGAGGAATACTCCGACTCGGATTGTTCATGCAAAGAACCGCCCTTAGCCATTGTCTACAACCTATACCCGCTCTGATACCAATTGTAGGTTATAGGTCTCAAGGATCTAAAAGGTAATTAACACCTAGAGGGGGGTGAATAGGTGCACAATGGCCTAATAAAAATTCTCGATGCGATTTTAAGTAAATGCGAAAAAATAAAATCAACACACCGAGATTTTACGTGGGAAAACTCCACAAGGAGTAAAAAACCCACGGGACCGATCACACGAAAAATCCACTAAGAAACAATTGAGTACAAGGCGATTTACCCACGACTTTACCCAATCTACCGAATCTTCAATATAGATCTCCTTCGCTGGTCCACCACGCCGCAAATCCTTGCCGCGTCCACGCTTCGACTCCTCAAAGCTTCCACCGAATCCTCGGCCTCTCACACGATCTCCGCGTCACCCTCCGTCCGGAGTTGTTGAAGAAAACTTTTGGTGATCTTACAATTTACGAACCATAGACCAAGGGAACCCTTTTAGTCAATCATCAAGTCGATTCATGAAGGTGTATTCAAAGAGAAAACCTAGAATCAACTCGACGATCAACACGACAAAACTCGCTTTAAGAATTGAATCATAAAGCTCTAAAACGAGTTTTAGGGTTTTTGAAGAAGATGAATATTCAGCGATATATGTTTTGAAACCCCCCATGGTCTATTTATAGTGTTAGAAGACTTAGAAGTTGATTAGGATTGAAATCATCCAATTTTGGAAACACACCCGTCACCAAGGTCCGGACCTTGCAAGGAAGGTCCGGTCCTATAAGTCCAGACTTAATCCATTCAACCGGTTCATACGTTAAATAAATTTTCACATATGATCCGGATCTTCACATAGGTCCGGATCTTCATCAAGACTGCGCAAGGAACCTGCTCTCGGGATCCGGATCATCACCAATGGTCCGGTCCTTCATTAAGACTGCGCAATGAACCTGCTCTCGGGATCCGGATCATCACCAATGGTCCGGACTTAGACCGTATAATTCCAGATTTTCAAAAAGTTAAATTGAGATTAATGTAAGTCTTCTAACTACTACGTTTTTCTTTATCAAATCACCAGAAATTATCTTAAATTCATACCTGAGGTGACGAGCTTCTTTGCAAAGTCTTGAATCTTCAATTTCCTTCGTTGTGCTCTTGACTTCTTCAAGACTCCAATAACTTCACGAAATCCGCCAACCTATAAAATCCTTAACACTAAGGAGTTCTCTCGTGTGTTTCGTTGAGATCAAAACTACGGTTTTGATGCATGTAGTCGAGCTAGGGCACCAAATTGGGGTTCTTGCTTGTGAGGGTTTTCTAAGTGAATTGGCCCTATAGAAATGTAATTAGGGACGTTTCCGACTCGCTCGAGTGAACGGTTCGTTTAAACGAAAAGTTTATAGAGGGTTATGTGTGTAAAGCCTAAATCGGCTTATTTTTGCCGCAGATTGAAAATTGGCGGCCGCGGATCGCGAAAATTAAACTTGAGCATCCTAGTAAACTCACAAGGTGGGGGGGGTGCTTCCACTAATGTCGAATTTCTTTTTAGGTCTATATGTCAATTATTGAGCATATATGTTATAGTGCTTTTGTGCATAAGAGGGTAATGGAATGTGAATTTGCATGCTTAGAGTTAAGGTGCAATGAAAGAATTGTGAACAAAGAAAAAGAACTAAACCCTATGTATGCATGTGAGAAGAACAAAGAACCTAGTGGTTAACTATATATATGCTTGAGTGAGACAAAGAACCTAGTAGTTAAAGAACAAGAACATTGTGACATATAAATCGAGTGGCATTAGAGAATGGTAAAGAACACTAATATGTATGTGTTGAGACGAAGAACCTAGTGGCTAAAGAACCTAATAGTTAAAGAACCTAGTGGTTAAAGAATGCAAAGAAAAAAAAAAGGAATAAGAATAAGAATGCTAAAGAACAAAGAACACTAGAGTTAGTGTTAAGACATGGTCATGATCTCAAAGAACAAGAACGCAAGAATAAAGAACATGAACAAATGACTAAAACCTTATAGTTAAGGGTCATTGTGCAAAGTCTTCATTAAAGTTAAGGAACGGATTTGGATTACATCCTTGGAGCAAGGATTTGATCATACTCATTTATAAGTCCTTGCTCAGGGGTGGTAGCTCCCCCTCGAGCGGTGCGCTCCAGAGTAGGTCACCACTGGGATGAGCGTCCCAGAGGACGGTCCCGTCGGGTCGTAGTAATCTCCCCGATACTGGGATTTGAGTTGGTGAGTTCTAGAGCAGCGAAACCTACGGGCTAGCCATGAGATTGGGTATTCAAGATTGAGATCTTGCATTCATCATATTTATTATGTTGAACATGAGCATGTTTATTATTGTTCAGGCATATTAGTAGTATGCATTTTAGCTTGGTTACTATCTGCTATTCCTTCCAAATTATGCCTGAGATAGACCTAGTGGGAAAGTCCGTGTGATTGTGTGACGCACTGAACTTTGCAAATAGCAAGGTTCGAGTGTTGGATGTGAGATCTGAGCTTTTCCAGATTTTCTGGAGGGTCGTTGACTGTGTTCCGACCTATGGCATGAGTACCGAGGTTAGTGGATGAGTTCCAAGCTCTAAAGTCCAAAAAGTTGGATTTTAGGTTGCTCTCGGGTTGAATTTCTATGCTCTTGTACCGGTATAAAATTGTTGCTATACCGGTACAGCCTTGATGGCTATCTTAGTCTGAGGAGATTTATCTGGGTATAGAAGTGCGACAGAGCTAGCAGGAGCCTCGGGTTTGGGTGTTTCGTGGGGTTTGTCTGGTACAAAATTGGCTTATCTTAGAGTCTGACTGGCGATTTCGAAAATCCGAGCTGCGGGGGCTTGTTAGCATTTTGTTGCTTCTATTTGTAACCCCTCAGCCCCCTTAGGGTCTTTTGTGCTGAGACCAGAGAGAGAGAGGTAGGAGCTTCTCAAACCCTTCCCTCTCTATTTCTTGATTTTGGTTGGTTGTTTTTAAGAGATTGATCTTCTCTTTTTCTCCTTTTTGCTTCTTGGTGCATTTTCCACCATGGGTGAAGCTTGGAGCTTGGATTTGAAGCTTGAGGGAGGATAGATCTTCAAGCTTTGAGGGTTTTGAGCCTTGTTATAAGGTAAGCAACTCATCTCCTTCCCCTAGATTTGAGTTTGGTTGCTTCTTCATAGATGAAACCCTAGATTTGGCATATTAGGGTTTATTTTGGGGGTTTACAACCTAGGGCTTTTAGAGTCCAATTGATTGGTTTAGAACCTTGATTTAGGTTGCTTTGGAAGGGATTTACACTCTATTTGAGGATTGGAGAAGGATTCTTGCACTAAGGTGAGTTTTTCCTTATTCTTTGTATAGAAGTTTAAAGATTGAACACATGGTTCATCTTTAGAGGTTGTAACTCCTAGGATTTACTTTGTAGGGTACTAGGAGTAGGAATCGAAGCTTCGTTAGCGGTTCGGAGCGACGCTTGGAGCGACGGTGGGTTTGGCCTCACCTAGCACAATGAGAAATTCTCATTGGAGCTTATATGCTTACGGTTAATTGGGAAATCATGTGTTTTCATGTTTCATATATTATTTGTGAATTTTAGAATGCTTAAGATACATATGTTATGTATAGTGCAATTTTCCTCTATATAGTAGAGATGCATGCTTGTGAGAGCTGAGGGGTGGTAGCATTCTATTTGAGAACTTGAACTAAATTGTTATAGTTAGTTTGACATGTGTTTGAGAACAGAGAACTATGCATAACATAGGAGAAAAGCTAATGTAATTAAGCGACATTAGACTTGGCATCGGTTTGTGAACTAGCGAGCTAATGTCATCAAGCGGCATTAGGCTCGGATTCGAACTTTGACATAGAAATTCTAGTGTCATGTGAACTATTGTACTAGGCCTTAGGGTTACTGGTGACATTTGCCATGAGGGTGACATGAGGTTTTGGACACTTGAGACTTGGACAGTGCTTGTTGCCATTTGTGCTCTTCGCACATGCTTGTGAGGGTCGCTACCTACAAGCCGGCACTCCGGAGTTAGCCTTTGCGATTCGTTCGCGCGTGCGGTGTGAGAAGCCTACGGGACCGTTTGGGACAGACTCATTCCTTGCGGGGGATGTTGGGGCTACCACGGTACTTAGGCGGCACAAGCTGGACTACACTTGTGTAGATCCTAGAAAGAGAATTGAACAGTGACATATAATAGAAAATTGACATCACTACTAGATAGGACTTAGTAGTTGGATACTCGGATATACTGTGGTATAGTATTGGACATGGGTAGTATACTTGATAGGACAACATTTCCATTATGGTATACTTGAGAGCTTATTAGAATGTACTTGTTTAAAGTGGGCATTTCGGGTTTAATAAAGCATGTAGCATATTTACTTTGGGTTATTTATTCAGCTTTACAGTTGTGCTCTATTTACCGTTATGCTTTATTTACAGTTATTTACTTCTGTACTATTTCTTCTTTTGGGCCTAGTGGTGCAACCTGTGCAGGTCAGTAATTGCCCACTGGGAACTATATTTTTATAGTTCTCACGCCCTCTATTTTCTGACGTGTTTCAGCGCCTTCAGCGGGGGAGGCTAGGGATCGCGGCAAGGGTGTCGCTTCGGCTAGCGACGGGGAGTCTCGCTAGGTGGTTCATCTCTCCTTTGTTTTAGTTGGAGAGGATGAGTGTGTGTACCTGTATTTTGGTAGAGGCTACCCTTATGTACCTAGAGCTACACGGTTGTGTTTACTTTTTACTAGTAGCAGTTTTAGTACTCTCTTTCCTTCCTAACTGTTTATTGATCCTACTTGCTGATAGGGATAGCTGTATGTGGCTCTGATATTCTTAGTTGTAGCCTATTATTGTTTTAATTCCGCTGTTTTTATTTAGACGCCTTATATGTGTTGGCATATGGCGGGTCTGGGCACGCTTTGGGGAAGGTCCTGCCGACCCCGGGGCGTGACAGATTGGGGGCCGAGCCCACTGGGAACTTCGTTGTAGTTCTCACCCCATTATTTCTACAGGGCCGGGCTCCAGCGAGCCAGCTGACGACCGTGGTAAGGGTCTCGCGCCTTAGCTAGCGACTGCCTCAGCAGAGTGTACTTTTGTAGTCACATACCCCTTGTGTATATGTTTACTTTTGGGAAGTTAAACCTGAACAAAGTGTATTTGGGAGTAAAATGAATGTAAAGAGAAGAAATGATGTTTTGAGTTAAAGAATGTAAATGTAAGTATGAATATATGTTTATATAGTTGAGATAAATCATTTCACTTGTGTAGTTTAGTACTTTCTTTCACTTGGCTGTTGCTTACCTTCGTGTAAGCCTTTGTGTATGCTTTCGCTTGTGCTTTTCATAATCTCTTTGAATTGTACTCGTGTTGAGCCTTGGGCGGGCAGGGGAGACTCTGTCCGTTCGGCATCTGTTTGACGGGCCCGGGCCGGCCAAAGGGATCGGTTCCAAGGGCGTGACATATCGCCAAGCGGAGGGCGTTTCGGCTTCGTTTCCGCTCGAGAGGTCGAAGCGGCGACGTGTGATCGTGAGATTAGATTCCCTACTTCGTTGCATCGCCAAAAGGTGGCATCTAGTTATTGTTAAACACAAGAACGAGTGGCATGAGTACCTTAGTGTAGTTGAAACACTAGGATATTGAGTATAGGAATACCTTGATTCTATGATGATGGTAATAACCCAAATTGGTAGGGTATCCTCAGTTGACGCGGATTGGATCGTGCTCGCGTAGCCTCTTTTATGCTTGTCGTGGTCGCTCCACACAAGTCATGCACTCTGGAGGTTTAGTCACACTAGGGCAGTAACTAGCTGTCCGCAGGCGGTCTCGGGTAAGTCGAGCAGCTGGGACTCCTCAGCTATAGGACTAAGACACAAGATTGAGAGCGAGCCTTCGGGCTAGCCGAGTGTTTGGGAGAATAATGAATAGCATCGTTGTTGGACATGGTAGTATGGTAGCTAGCCTTTTACTATGTAGTTCATGCATTCATTACATTGGATCGAGGCATAGTTGGATAGTTGCATTCTTACTTGCTATATTATTGTTGATGCTTCATACATATCTATCTATCTATCTATTCGTCTTCCTATGCCTCCTTAGACCTAGAGGGGAGATCGGCGGAGTCGGCAGCCGAACGGACTGGGAACTATGGAAGATAGTTTTCGCCCCACTTTATTTCAGGGCCGAGTACGGGCGCGCCAGTCGAGGATCGTGGTAAGGGCTTGGCACCCTGACGGTTGTAGTAGTTACCTTCCTGTTTGCATTAGAGCTACCCAATGTACTTGAGAGTAGATGATGTATAGGGTGTGAGGATGTTTTAGAAAGAAATGTAAGATTTTACATTATGTTTTTTGAAGAATGTAAAGTTAATCAAATGTATCAAATATTTGTATGGATGTAATAGCTAGCATCTCTCTTTTGTTCACTTGTTTATACTTGTGATGCTTGCTCCTGGTTGTTTAGCACAGGTTGTGCTCTCGCTATTATTGTTCGATCGTGTATGTATTCAAGTTGATATCCTGGGAACTTGTTGTACATGATCTTGCCGTTTTAGCCTTAGGCGGACAGGGGAGGTGATGTCTGTCTAGTGTCTGTCGACGCGCTCGAACCGAACCAAATGGGTAGCCGTCTCGAGACATGATAGTGCGTCTGTGACGCACTGAACTCTGCAAATAGCAAGGTTCGAGTGTTGGATGTGAGAACTGAGCCGTTCCAGATTTTTCTGGAGGGTCGTTGACTGTGTTCCGACCTATGGCACGTGTACCGAGGTGGGTGGTTGAATCCCAAGCACTAAAGTCCTAAAAGCTGGATTTTAGGTTGCTCTCGGGTTGGAATTTTATGCCTTTGTACCGGTACAAAATGGTGGCTATCTTGGGGTACAAAATGATGGCTATCTGGGTACAAGCGAGATTTATACCGGTATAGATGAGCGGTGGGCAAACCCGAGGCTCGGGTTTTGTTTGAGGTTTATACCGTACAAAGCTGGATTTGTCTGAGTACGGCTAGCGATTTCGAAAATCCGAAACTGCAGGGGCTTGTTAGCATTTTGTGGCTTCTATTAGTATACCCCTTCGACCCTAGGGCTCCATTTGAGCCTCTTTGCTGCAGGGAAAAGGTAAGGGAGCCCCTCTACTCCCTCCCTTTGATTTCTAGGGTTTTGGGTTGGATTTTGAGGCTTAACTCTTCTCTCTTTCTTCTCTTTTGCTTCTTGATGCATCTTCCACCATTGGAGGAGCTTGGACCTTGTTGTTGGGCCTTGAAAGAGGAGAGATCTTTGAGCCTCGTGGATTTTGGAGCTTGTAGGAAGCTTCAAAGAGGTAAGCCTTGTGTTCTTTTCCTTTATTATTGGTATTGGTTGCCTCTTTTGAGATGAAACCCTAGATGTTGATGTTAGGGTTTGTTTTTGGGGCTTTTTGATTTGGTGCATCTAGAGCTTAATTGATGATGTTAGAACCTTCCTTTAGGTTGGTTTGAGGAGACTCTAGCTTGCTTTTGGGATCTCTTGAGGGATTGCTACCTTAGAGGTGAGTTTTACCCTTTCCTTGTGATTTTGGAGTTGGGTAATTTCTAAGGCTTTTGAACCTATTTATGTGGTTTAGAATCTTTGCTTAGGTTGCCTTAGATGGGATCTAGCTTCCATTTGAAGCTTCGAGAGGGATTTCACTCATAGGTGAATTTCTCCCTGTTCTCCGATTCTGTTACTCGCAGTTTGAGTCGTGGACTCGCAGGTTGACTTTGAAACTTCTTGTGTGACCTTTCTAGGGTACAAGGAGTCTGAAAAGTGTCGGGGTTGGAGACCCGGAGCGTGCGAGGTTCATCGGTGGGTTTGACCTCCAAATTCAATGGAAATTCTCATTGAAATTATTTGAGTATCGTAAAATAGAAAATCATGCATTTTCGTGTTAGTTATACTATGATTGAATTTTAGAATGCTTAAAACATGTGCTCTATGTGTGATAAAAATATTGACCTCTATGTAGTAGAGAGTGACTTGTGGATCTTAGCATGATGTAGCATTCTTCTAGTGGCTCGAGGGCCGGTTGAACATAGTGAAAATGACATGAGAACAAGTGAACTTGAACTTAGACTATGTATAACATAGGAGAAAAGCTAATGTCATTAAGCGGCATTAGACTTGGCATCGGGTTGTGAACTAGTGAGCTAATGTCATCAAGCGGCATTAGGCTCGGATTCGAACTTGGACATAGAAATTCTAGTGTCATGTGAACTATTGTACTATACCTTAGGGTTACTAGTGACATTTGCCATGTGAGTGACATGAGGTTTTGGACACTTGAGACTTGGACAGTGCTTGTTGCCATTTGTGCTCTTCGCACATGCTTGTGAGGGTCGCTCCCTACAAGCCGGCACTCCGGAGTTAGCCTTTGCGATTCGTTCGCGCGTGCGGTGTGAGAAGCCTACGGGACCGTTTGGGACAGACTCATTCCTTGCGGGGGATGTTGGGGCTACCACGGTACTTAGGCGGCACAAGCGGGATTACACTTGTGTGGATCCTAGAAAAGAGAATTGAACAGTGACAGGTAATAGAAAAGGATAATCACTACTTGATAAGACTTAGTAGTTGGATACTTGGTTGTGTTGGGCATATAGTATACTTGAGAGTATAATAGAATGTACTTGTTTAAAGTTGACATTTCGGGTATAATAAAGCGTGTAACACATTTACCTTGGGTTATTTATTTAGCATTTCAGTTATGCTCTATTCACAGTTATGCTTTATTTACGCTTATTTACTTACGTAATATTACTCTTGTTGGGCCTAGTGGAGCAATGCGTGTGTCGATAATTGCCCACTGGGAACTATATTTTTATAGTTCTCACGCCCTCTGTTTTCTGACGTGTTTCAGCGCCTTCTGCGGGGGAGGCCAGGGATCGCGGTAAGGGTGTCGCTTCGGCTAGCGGCGGGGAGTCTCGCTAGGTGGTTCATCTCTCCTTTGTTTTAGTTGGAGAGGATGAGTGTGTGTACCTTTTTTGGTAGAAGCTACCCTTTTGTACCTAGAGCCGTGCTGTTGTATTTACTTTTACTTGTAGTAGTTTTAGGACTCTCTTTCCTTCCTACTGTTTATTGATCCTACTTGTTGATAGGGATAGTGTATGTGGCTCGATATTTATAGTTGTAGCCTTATGTATGTCTTAATTCATTGTTTTTCTTTAGACGCCTTGTATGTGTTGACATATGGCGTGTCTGGGCACGCTTTGGGGAAGGTCCTGGCGACCCCGGGGCGTGACAGATTAATTTGGTATCAGAGCCTAGGGTGACGTCTTAGAGGACCTAGCAAACCTTAGGCTGGTTGGACTATAGAAAATAGGCTCGCGAGAGACGAGGTCTATTTGACATGTGAGCGAAAGTACCTGATTGGGTTTCACTATAACTCCAAAAAGTTGGAGTTTGATCGAGGTGTATAGCTTCTACCTTCGCGGAGGGTTACGTTGGCGGCCGACAACGTAACATCGAGAGTTAGTTGTGAAGCACACTTCTTTACTTTCGCATGATTTGGGTTCCTGAGTGGGGATTGCGGTAGCGTGGGTTTTATTAACTTGCGCTTTAGTGATGTTGTGGCGTCTTGTTGACGACCCGCTCTAAGTTTGTTGGAGCGGATGACGCGACAACGTCAGCGGAAGTGGAGATGTCCACTACCCCGGATCCAACGAGGTCCGTGGGTGAGGTGCCTTCTTGCGGCTCTCGGTTTGGCGGCTCGGCGGGCGACAGAAGCTCAACGATAGGCAAATGCGGCACACGAGACGGGATGCGCGCATGAAACACAGGGAGATCCTTGCGCAACGGGCGGTTTTCCCCGTGATGGTTGAGGGAGCAGAGCGAGTGTGGCTCATGGATTGCCCAACGAGTTCAAGAGGTGTAATCCCAGGATCCTCGATGGAGAGAAGGATGACCACTGGATCATAGGAAAGTGGTCGAGGCGGGTGGAGAAACTAATTCCGCGACACATTCGTGGAGGAGAGAGGCAGAGTTTGGCTTGCCGCTCATCACCTGAGCGATGAGGTTTGTAGCTGGTAGTTGGACATTCAGGATAGCACCAATGCTGATATTGTGGCGACTACTTGAAGGAGGTTCAAGGAACTCCAGTTGAAGCTTTACTTCGCTGGCAGTGTTAAGAGAAAGTCGGAGCAGGATTTGTGTGGTATGTCCCAAGGGAACCGGGCGGTGGCCGAGGGCGAGAGGGAGTTCTCTCGGCTCCCACAGGGTGGCCGTTGTTGTGCGAGACGGCGAAGACTTCGGCCGTTGATCTTTCGGTTGGCGCAACCTTTCGATCTTCAGACTTACCGAGATGTGGTAAACCGCGTGCTCGTTGAGAAGGCTTAGACTAAGGAGCTGGGCTAGAGGCCCACGGCCGAGGGTGCGAGTCAGACGCACTCGGGGAGGCAACCTGTTTAGAGACAGACGGAGGAGTCACAACAGGCTTTCTGACTGAGGAGGCGACGACAGCCGAGATAGTGACTACGTGTTTTGGTTCGTACTTTGGCTTTCGAGTGTGCATTGTTGATGCCGGTGCATTGCACCTATCCTTTGATCGGCTATTTGCCGAGTTACATTGCATCACGTTAGCTCGCTGTTTGCGACGAGAATTAGCCCTTGATTGAGACGGTTAGTTTGCAGGTTGTGGGTAGCTATTTGCTATGCTTTTTGGTTCTCACGACGATTGCATTAATTGCATTCCCGGATCGGCTGTTTGCCGGATGGTGATCGGGGACGACCGTGCTGGACCCGTTGTAGCTGCGGAGCTGGGCCCTTTGGGCGGCGCGATTAGTGAGTGAGTGACCCCGCCGCTTCCTAGAGCGAGTTTTGGTCAGGACGGTAGTCCGAGCTTTGGCCCAAGAGCGTGGAATGCCACGTGTGGGATCGTGAGAGCGAGTATACACCGAGTGTGTAGTGAACCAACCCGAGGATTTCTAGCATTGATCATTCCTCGATGCCTTTAGGATGATCAGATGATTGGGTGTGTCGTCTCGAACACCCTACCTTGCGAGAAGGTTTCGCGTGCCAACAAATAGATTGGCCTTCTTGGTGTGGAGTTTGTGAGGTACTTTGTACCTTGGGTCCTGCGAGCTGATTTGACTCGCCTTGGGAACTTGAGCACGAAATAGTGCATGTTGAGGATTTATTCCACTGGTTGCGGTGACTATCTCCCTTACCTAAAACTAGGTAAGTATTGGAGAGGATTTGGGGCCTAACTGGCCATTACCTTCGGTTGTTCGAGAATCCTCAGAATGAAGGATATCTTCGGAGTGGTTGTTGTTCTCCTGCCTGAGTCGCGAATCGTGAGCTCAAGTGGCAGGGAGTTCCTTGCATTCCGTGTTTCGTCTCGTGAGAAACACCCTCTATTGAAGTGGGACCAGTAGGGTCGTTTCGACTGTATGTCGGCCATCGTGATCTAAAGTGAATCACGATTGGGCAATTGCTCGGTTTTTGAGACTCGTTGATCGTTCCAATTAGCCTTGAGTATTGGTGTACTCGATTGAAGCATAATACAATCGGAGTAATACCATGTTGTGTTGGAGTTTGAGGTTGTACCTCAAGCGAATGTTGGTACTTGTTTGGGACATCATAAGGATTAGCGTGACATTGCTGAAGCCTGTAGTACTTCACCAACGTGAGGGACTTGCGGAATGATAATTCCAAGCCCTCTAGATGGATTGGCAGAACCGGTCGTAGATGGCCATGGGTATCTCGATGAAGATCTGCAATGATCAATTGCGGAAGCATACCGAGGTGAGCGGAGTGTGAATTCTCACTGTTGGATCGAGTTGTTGGGAAAATTCGTGAAGGAAAGTACCAGGTGCTGATTTTCCCTTGTTCGGATGTTGCACGTGGAATTAAGTTCCTTGCAATGGAGACTTCGTGGAAGAGTGGTTGAGATCGACGTTCGGTCGATAGTCACGTGGTGACATTGATAGAGAGCTACTACTAATTGTAAATGGAACCCTCTCTATCACTTGAGTTGAGCTACGTGACTATGGATACAGGGTATCCGATGCTAAGGAAGCATTGTGGAGAAGAATTTCAAGTGATTCGTTTCGAGCGCTTGAGCGATTAGTGCTATGAGACCTCTATCGAAGATAAGCTCTCGGTGTAGGCTTATGAAGAGTTTACTTGAAGCATCAAGTTGAGACTAAGGGAATGACCTTAGTAAATTGAGGAAATCACCGAGTTTTGGTTCTTGACCATATTCGTAGAAGAGAATCAGTGGGTGCCACCCCCAGTGGTGGAGTTGAAACTACTGTGGAAGCTTTGGGGTGCAATGCCGATTGGTGAATTGAGTGACCACTCCTGGAGAACCAATTTGGACGATGTGTCAAGTGTCGCGACAATCGAAGAGATGATTATTATGGATCTTGATTGTCGGGCTGTTCATGCCAAGCAGGTATAAAAAGATAGCCATGTGAAAATTACACTATGCTTAATTAAGGATTGGAGTTGCACTCAGTCGTGCAATCCTTTGATAAGATCTGGCTTTGAGTGAGTGAGCATTCCGATGGAGTGTTGATGGATCAGGTAACGGGTTTGAACCCCGGGTTCTTGCTACGAGCGGTATTGTTGGATCCGCCTCAGAGAGCTATATAACGGAATTCCAATTGTACGAGTATTTGAGACAGAGCTAGGCTTCGCCCTCGACCTAGACGAGGAAAGTGAGTACTGGAATTCAGCTTTTGGGAGCACTTGGTTTTGGTGATGACCAACTGAATAGCTTGTCGAACGAGCGCAATTTAGAGAAGGAACTTCTCGGAGAAGACTTGAAGTTGCTTTATTGGTGGCACGGAATGAAAAGGATGTTGGCGAGTTTGTAGCTCGTTGTCTAACTTGCCAACAAGTGAAAGCTGAGCATAGGGTTCCCGCGGGGGAATTGCAGAGCCTACCGATTCAAGTGTGGAAGTGGGAGAAGATCACCATGGATTTTGTGATGGGATTGCCTCGCTCACGGGCAGGGCATGATGCTATATGGGTGATCGTGGATAGGTTGACGAAATCGGCGCATTTCATACCTATCCATACTACTTGGACTAGAGAGAGACTCACACAGATATATTTGGATAAGAATGTGCGACTACACGGGGTACCTACATCGATTGTATCGGACAGGGACACACGTTTTGTGTCACACTTTTGGAGGAGTCTCAGACGCCTTAGGTGCTCGACCGGACTTCAAGATCGCTTTCCACCCTCGAGTGACGGGCGATCGGAGCGTATTGTACGGACACGCGAGGATGCGCCGAGCTGCGTGATCGGCTCCCACGGGGATGGTCGCGACAACTACCAATGGCGAGTTTGCTTACGGCGACGGTTATCAAGCTGGAATCGAAATGGCACCATTTGAGGCACTCTATGGACGGAACTGTAGATCGCCACTTCATTGGAGTGAAGTTGGCGAGAGTTTGGCTTTAGGCCCAGATGTGCTCCAGGAAGCAGAGGACAAAGTTCGCATTGCTTAAGAGCGGTTGTTGACAGCCCAGAGTAGGCGGAGGAGCTTCGCTGACCAGCGTCGACGAGACTTGGAGGTTCAAAGTGGAGATTATGTCTTTTTGAAAGTCTCGCCGACCAAGGGGATCAGGAGATTCGGGATTCGGGGTAAGTTGAGCCCCCGATTCATTGGACCGTATGAGATTTTGGAGCGTGTGGGCTCGGTAGTGTATAGACTTACTCTATCGCCGAACCTATCGGGTGTGCACAACGTTTTCCACGTATCGGTCCTCCGGAAGTATATACATGATCCAGCTCATGTTTTGGATTCTACACCATTGGAGCTAGGGGATGACTTGAGCTTCGAGGAGCAACCCGTGAAGATTTTGGCTCGCGAGGTGAAGAAGCTGAGGAACCGGGAACTTTCGTTTGTGAAAGTCATGTGGAGCAACGACGGGGAGCGGGAGGCCACGTGGGAGTTTGAGAGTGCGCTTCGAAAGCGCTATCTCCATCTCTTTCAGATGGAGTCATGTGGTATGACTGTGATTTCAAGTTTCGCGGACGAAACCCCTTTTTAGGAGGGGTGAATGTGACGCACTGAACTCTGCAAATAGCAAGGTTCGAGTGTTGGATGTGAGAACTGAGCCGTTCCAGATTTTTCTGGAGGGTCGTTGACTGTGTTCCGACCTATGGCACGTGTACCGAGGTGGGTGGTTGAATCCCAAGCACTAAAGTCCTAAAAGGTGGATTTTAGGTTGCTCTCGGGTTGGAATTTTATGCCTTTGTACCGGTACAAAATGGTGGGTATACCGGTACAAAATGATGGCTATAGGTACAAGCCGAGATTTATACCGGTATAGATGAGCGGTGGGCAAACCGAGGCTCGGGTTTCTTGTTTCGCGGGGTTTATACTGGGGTACAAAGCGGATTTGTCTGCAGTCTGACAGCGGTTTAAAATCCGAAGCTGAGGGCTTGTTAGCATTTTGTGGCTTCTATTAGTATACCCTTCGACCCTAGGGCTCCATTTGAGCCTCTTTGTTTGAGGAAAAGGTAAGGGAGCCCCTACTACTCCCTCCCTTTGATTTCTAGGGTTTTGGGTTGGATTTTGAGGCTTAACTCTTCTCTCTTTCTTCTCTTTTGCTTCTTGATGCATCTTCCACCATTGGAGGAGCTTGGACCTTGTTGTTGGGCCTTGAAAGAGGAGAGATCTTTGAGCCTCGTGGATTTTGGAGCTTGTAGGAAGCTTCAAAGAGGTAAGCCTTGTGTTCTTTTCCTTTATTATTGGTATTGGTTGCCTCTTTTGAGATGAAACCCTAGATGTTGATGTTAGGGTTTGTTTTTGGGGCTTTTTGATTTGGTGCATCTAGAGCTTAATTGATGATGTTAGAACCTTCCTTTAGGTTGGTTTGAGGAGACTCTAGCTTGCTTTTGGGATCTCTTGAGGGATTGCTACCTTAGAGGTGAGTTTTACCCTTTCCTTGTGATTTTGGAGTTGGGTAATTTCTAAGGCTTTTGAACCTATTTATGTGGTTTAGAATCTTTGCTTAGGTTGCCTTAGATGGGATCTAGCTTCCATTTGAAGCTTCGAGAGGGATTTCACTCATAGGTGAATTTCTCCCTGTTCTCCGATTCTGTTACTCGCAGTTTGAGTCGTGGACTCGCAGTTGACTTTGAAACTTCTTGTGTGACCTTTCTAGGGTACAAGGAGTCGAAAAGTGTCGGGGTTGGAGACCCGGAGCGTGCGAGGTTCATCGGTGGGTTTGACCTCCAAATTCAATGGAAATTCTCATTGAAATTATTTGAGTATCGTAAAATAGAAAA
The DNA here is from genome assembly GCA_025177825.1 of Aechmea fasciata. NCBI lineage: Eukaryota > Viridiplantae > Streptophyta > Magnoliopsida > Poales > Bromeliaceae > Aechmea > Aechmea fasciata. The sequence goes on along the minus strand of CM045930.1, from coordinate 1,842,918 downwards.
TCATGCATTTTCGTGTTAGTTATACTATGATTGAATTTTAGAATGCTTAAAACATGTGCTCTATGTGTGATAAAAATATTGACCTCTATGTAGTAGAGAGTGACTTGTGGATCTTAGCATGATGTAGCATTCTTCTAGTGGCTCGAGGGCCGGTTGAACATAGTGAAAATGACATGAGAACAAGTGAACTTGAACTTAGACTATGTATAACATAGGAGAAAAGCTAATGTCATTAAGCGGCATTAGACTTGGCATCGGGTTGTGAACTAGTGAGCTAATGTCATCAAGCGGCATTAGGCTCGGATTCGAACTTGGACATAGAAATTCTAGTGTCATGTGAACTATTGTACTATACCTTAGGGTTACTAGTGACATTTGCCATGTGAGTGACATGAGGTTTTGGACACTTGAGACTTGGACAGTGCTTGTTGCCATTTGTGCTCTTCGCACATGCTTGTGCGGGACGCTCCCTACAAGCCGGCCCTCCGGAGTTGGCCTTCGCGATTCGTTCGCGCGTGTGGAGTTGAGAAGCCTACGGGACCGTTTGGGACAGACTCATTCCTTGCGGGGGATGTTGGGGCTACCACGGTACTTAGGCGGCACAAGCGGGATTACACTTGTGTGGATCCTAGAAAAGAGAATTGAACAGTGACAGGTAATAGAAAAGGATAATCACTACTTGATAAGACTTAGTAGTTGGATACTTGGTTGTGTTGGGCATATAGTATACTTGAGAGTATAATAGAATGTACTTGTTTAAAGTTGACATTTCGGGTATAATAAAGCGTGTAACACATTTACCTTGGGTTATTTATTTAGCATTTCAGTTATGCTCTATTTACAGTTATGCTTTATTTACAGTTATTTACTTCTGTAATATTACTCTTGTTGGGCCTAGTGGAGCAATCTGTGCAGGTCAGTAATTGCCCACTGGGAACTATATTTTTATAGTTCTCACGCCCTCTGTTTTTTGACGTGTTTCAGCGCCTTCTGCGGGGGAGGCCAGGGATCGCGGTAAGGGTGTCGTTTCGACTAGCGGCAGGGAGTCTCGCTAGGTGGTTTATCTCTCCTTTGTTTTAGTTGGAGAGGATGAGTGTGTGTACCTTTTTTGGTAGAAGCTACCCTTTTGTACCTAGAGCCGTGCTGTTGTATTTACTTTTACTTGTGGTAGTTTTAGAACTCTCTTTCCTTCCTACCTGTTTATTGATCCTACTTGTTGATAGGGATAGCTGTATGTGGCTCTGATATTTATAGTTGTAGCCTTATGTATGTCTTAATTCCGCTGTTTTTCTTTAGACGCCTTGTATGTGTTGACATATGGCGGGTCTGGGCACGCTTTGGGGAAGGTCCTGCCGACCCCGGGGCGTGACAGCGTCAATCCGCGGCCTCAGGTTTTAAAGGTCTATAACTTGATGCTGCGATGTTAGGAATCCGTTTTCATGATTTTTGGACGCCGCCTCGACCTTTTAGGCGAAAACGAAGCCAAAAACGTCATTTTCGCCAATATCTTCGCGTAGGCTAGACGGATCGCCAAACCGACTTCGGCAACGCGTCAGGAAACCTAACAATTTGCTTTGTATAAGGTTAATTTAGATCAAACCCTTACATTTTGCAAAACCCCCTTTTTTTTTTACCCCTAAGATGCACTATTGTAAGAAATCATCATATAACTTCTTAATTCATGCAATAGTCATCCATTTAGCATGTAAGGACTCTACTGTATCCATTCTTAGAGCATACAAATGAAGCTCTATAGAAATCCACCATTAGAGGTTCATGAAGCTTACCTCTCAAGCTTCATCTTAAACCAAGGAAGGAGAAGATGAAGTAGCTCAACTCCAAGCCTTCTTCTCCACCAAGCTTGCTTCACCACCAAGCAACTCCACTTTTCTCCTCCAATCCTCTCTTTGGTAGAGAGAAAGAGAGATCATAGAGACAAAGTGAGAAAGAGAGAATATTTTCTTGTCCTCTCACTCTTGGTTTGATGTGCACGAATGAGGAAATGGCAAAGGTGTACACACACATATATAGGCCTCCTCAACATACACTATTCAACCAGCAATTTTGCTTTCAGAATCTGATACTTTTCATCGGAGGACTTCTGAATGTCAGTCTGCGCTCAAATTTGACAGTCAGGCTCTGTTTAACTTAATAAGAACAAAAAAATTTTAATCTTTTAGTTCCGACCTTTTTTGGTCCCCGAAAGCTCTACCGAACCGTAATCTCTAACAAACAGCAATCATATTTTATTTTTCACTTTTCGGGTGTCAGAATAATATGAAATTTTAAATCTAGCCTCATAAAAATAATTCTGACATATTCTCTAATTTTCATAATTTTCTAACACTGTGCATTTTCTGCTAAAATATCAAGCCCGTTCCTTGCATAAAATTCTAAATCTTCTGTTTCAGTTCCGATTTCAGCACAAGTCGTTTCCGACTTATATTTTACTTCTTTATGTCCAACAAAAATAGTATCTCACATTATTTTTATTTACTGTTACTTCTATATTAAAATTCGGTACATTACACAGGGTATCCTCGAGTGAGAGGATTGGATCATACTCACATAGTCTGTGTAACCTTGGTATGGTCACTCTACCTAAGTAGTGAGCTCCGGAGTATGCATAGACGTTTGGGGACTTGATTCCCAGCAGACGGGTCTCGAGTGAGTGTAGCGCAGAGTCTCCTCACTAGCGAGATTTGAGATGTGAGTCGCGATTGTAACCTTCGGGTTAGCCGAGATGAGATTTGATTATTGAAGCATAGTATCATGTGTAGAGTACATTACTATGTAGTATGTGAGTTATGGATTCCAAAGATCTAAAAGATAAATAACACCTAGAGGGGGGTGAATAGGTGTAAACGGTAATTTTAAAACTCTCGATGCAAAATAAAAATAGAAGCGGAAATCGAAAACCAACACACTGAGATTTTAACGTGGGAAAACTCCAATTCGGAGTAAAAAACCCACGGGACTGATCACGCGAAAAATCCACTACAGAAACAATTGAGTACAAATGAATTACCGATTACCCGACTTAATTTACCGAATCTTCGTAGTAGATCGCCGTCGCTAGTCCTCGATCGATCAAAATCCTTGAACCGATCCCGCCGCAAATCCTTGCTGCGTCAACGCTTCGACTCCTCGATGAGTCCACCGAATCCTCGGCCTCAGGCGCAATCCTCGTGCAAATCTTCCATCCGGAGCTCGTAGAAAAGATGATTTGTGGTGATTGAAACTTAGAAAACCATAAGCTATGAAGAATTTCCTTTTTAATCAATCATCAACTTGATTCTCAAAGGAACATTCAAATTAAAAGCCTTAGAATTAAGCCGACGATCAACAAAACGAAACTTGCTTTAAGACATGAATCATAAAGCTCAAAAACAAGTTTCTAGGGTTTCATAATGGTCTAAACACTAAGCATACATCATAATGTGTAACAACCCACTTCCTCGTAGAGCGTGTCGAGTTCCGTCGAAATGAGCGGAACCCGGAGTGGAGCGAATATTGATGGGTTCTAAGTGTATTGGAATGCATGAGAAGTGAAAACGGGACCCGAGAAAACAAAACTGCAAGTCTGGAGAAGTTCCAGACTTGGAGCTCTCGGAAACCGGTCCTGTCACGCCCTGCTATCCGCCACTTCGGTCGAGTTTGGGTCACGTCAACAGACGCCGAACGGACAGGGCCTCCCATGCTCGCCCAAGGCTCTAACAACAAGTATAATAAAGCAATCAAGAGAAATTTGTTATTATACAGGGCTTGCACGAGGGCAAGCAACAAACACAGCGAAAGTGAAAGCTCTAAGCTATAAAGTAAACCAGACATGCTATTTGATTAGATTTTAACCAAATACACATAACTAAAACTATTACATTCTTTTCATTCAACATCATATTTTTTTTTTATAATTAAACATCCCACAAAATTACATAATTGTTTACAACTTAACAACTATAGATCAACAAAAGTAAAGTTGATACATGTATACCAAAAGGAATGCCTAATGTAACTCCGGTGGCCACTGGCTATGGCGCTAAACCCTTGCCCCGGTCCTCCGCTGCCCCGCTCGTGCCAGGACCTGTAGGGTTGGTGGTGTGAGAACTACAATGAAGTTTCCAGTGGGCTCGGCAACCAACCTCGTCGACTTACCCACTAGGTCTACTTAGGCATAAGTATTACAAGAAAAGGAAATAGTAACCAAACTATATGCTAATACTATGCCTGCAAAAGAGAGGTCAATAGATAGATAATCAAATGTAGATAACTATACATGCATGCTCTTTACTTTACTTTACTTGGCTCTTTACTCAATCTTGGCGGTTAACATAGTTAACCCCAATAACTCATAACCCAAATCTCTTTACTTAGGGGAGGCTCTAAGCACTACAAGATCCGAGGGACCGTCTTCAGGGACCGCGCTCCCTGTTGTGACTGTTCCGGAACGCACCGCTCGAGGAGGAGCTTCCTCCCTCGAGCCAAGACTTATCATGAGTATCGATCTAATCCTCTAGTTGAGGATTCATAGCCGCTAGCCACAATGTCACTATGTCCATGATAGGTTGCTACCTTATCATACTATATCATTCTTGCCATTATGCCACTAAAGTAAAACAAGGTGTAACTATTGTCATCTCGATACCAATCTCGTCTCTATATTCAATATCACCTTTGTTAACTATGATCAAGTCCATTGTCATACTCACAAATGTATAGGGTTCTAGTTCTTGTGTCTCCTATGGTTCCATTTCAATCACTAAGTTCATCCACATTAAAACAAAGCATTGACGTTCAACTGTCACGCCCCGGGACCGACAGAGCCTTCCCAGTAGCGTGTCCAGACCCGCCATATATCAACACATACAAGGTGTCTACTAAAAACAGCGGAATTAAAACAACAATAGGCTATATCTAAGAATATCAGAGCCACATACAACTAGTTCTACAACAAGTAGGTAGGATAATAAACTGAACAATAAAGTAGAAGCAAAAGGTGATACAACAACTAACTCAATATCCACAAAATATAGTGGTCTCTCTATACATGATACAACACTCAAAACCTCTCCAAAAAAGGTACAAAGAGGTAACCACCTATCGAACGATCTCGCCGAGAACGCTAACCCGAGGCAACACCCATGCCGCGGTCCCTGGCCTCCCCCGATGCAGAAGGCACTGAAAGAAACATGAAACAAAGGGCGTGAGAACTATAATTTATAGTTCCCAGTGGACAATTACTGACCTGAACCATTGCACCACTAGGCCCAAAAGAAAAAAGGGTAAGTATGCGATAAATAAACACCGTAATAAAAGCATAAAGGAAATGCTATCAATTATAACACAATAAGTATGATTGTATAGATGTCATAATCCCCTGTTCCAACATATAAGAAAATATGCTCTACTATAACCCACAAATATGCGACAAGTCCAAAGTAATCCAACTACTATGTCCTATCTAGTAGTGATTGTCATTTATTGTTGAATGTCAAGGTTCAATCTCTTTTTGGGATCTACACAAGGTAATCCAACTTGTGCCACCTAAGTGTCGTGGTAGCCCCAACATCCCCCGCAAGGAATGAGTCTAACCAATTCGGCCCCATAGGTTCTTCAATACCGCACGCACGACGAATCGCAAAGGCCAACTCCGGAGTGCCGGCTTGTAGGGAGCGACCCTTAGAAGCATGTGCGAATGAGCACAAATGGCAACAAGCATAGTCAAGTCTCAAGTCCAAACCTCATGTCTCAACACGGAAATAGTAACTAGCAACCCTAAGGTCTAGTTCAATAACTCTCATGACACTAGATTTTCTATGTCAAAGTTCATTTACGAGCCCAATGCCGCTTAATGACATTAGCTCACTATTCTACAAGTAAATGCCAAGCCTAATGCCGCTTTATGACATTAGCTTTTCCCCTATGTCATCCATAGTTCTAAGTCCAATATTACCATATTACATGTCATTTTCATTAAGTCCAACATGTTCTCTAACAATAGAGGAATGCTATCACACATGCTCAAGTCTATCAGGCTGCTCTCTACAATATAGAGGTCGAAAACACATTATACATAAGGCATATGTTTTAAGCATTCTAAAATTCACAAATAATGTGTGTTTTTTTTTTTTTTTTTTTTTTTTTTTTTTTTTTTTTGAGAATTAGGTAGCACGCTACCCGCTTCGTTTATTTCATTTAGAAATAAACTTAGCTATAAATATGAATCAACTAGGATTCGAACCTGGGTCACGGGTACCAACCACCAAGCCCTTTGCCACTTGCTCTAGGGACGATCGGTAATTCACAAATAATGTTTATAACATGAAAATGAATGATTTTCCAAATATCCGTAAGCAAATAAGCACCAATGAGAATTTCTCATTGTGCTAGGTGAGACCAAACCCACCGATGTTCCAAGCAATGATCCGAATCGCTAACTAAGCTTATATTCTTCCTCCTAGCACCCTACAAGGTAAACCCTATGAGTTACAACCTCTAAAGATGAGCCATGAGCTCAAACATTAAGCAACAAGGTTAAGGTAAGGAAAAACTCACCTAAATGTGCAAAAATCCCTTTCGAAACCTCCAATGGAGGGTAGATCCCTTCCAAGGCAACCTAAACAAAGGTTCTAAACCCATTAATTAGGTTCCAAAAGCCTTAAATCAAAAATCCCCAAAATAAACCCTAATCCACAAAATCTAGGGTTTCATCTAGTAGGAAGCATCAAAACTTAATTCTAGAGGAATAGAAGGTAATGCTTACCTCTAGAAGCTCTCAAACAAGAATCAAATCCCTCAAGGAGTGATGATCTCCCACCAACAAGGCTCTCTCACAAAGCTCCAAGCTCTCCAATGGTGAGGAAGATGAAGTGGAAGAAGCTCTAAGACCATAAGCAAGCTCCTTGATCTCCTCCTCTCCTTCTTCTCCTTCTTCTTCTCCTTCTCCTTCTCTTTCTAAGTGTAAAAGAGAGAGTAAAATGAGAGAAAAGGGTGAAGGGGCAGCCATATAGGCTGTTAAAGGGGTGCACAAACGCAAAACAGTCCCTGCAGTTTGGAATTTAGCGCAGCGTACGCCAAGTGCGTACGCAGTACATACTGTCTGACTACCAGGGCTCGAGTTGGTGTCCCACGACCCTCCCATACCGGTACGAATCCTCCCTGTCTGGGTATAGCAACAATTGTCGTACGGCAACTTTCTATACGAGACACCCGGAAACAAAGAATCCGAGAGCATCCTAAAATCCAACTTTTTGGACTTTAGTGCTTGGGATTCATCCACTAACCTCGGTACACGTGCCATAGGTCGGAACACAGTCAACGACCCTCCAGAAAATCTGGAAAAGCTCAGATCTCACATCCAATACTCGAACCTTGCTATTTGCGAAAGCTCAGTGCGTCACATTCTCCCCTCCTAAAAAGGAGTTTCGTCCGCGAAACTACGAATCATCCACCGCACCGACCCATACGAATGGGAAGGGCAGGAACGCTCCCAAAGCGCGCAACCTAGAACACCAAGGTCGCAAAAGGTCGAAAAGCTCCAAAGCTCAAACACCGCAGAATTCCGCGGCTCCAAGGACCCAACGAAAAGTCGACATCACCAGCTGTGACTCCTCGAATCTCGCTCCTAACAAGAAGTCCTATCTCAAACTGCGCTAGGCTAAACCAGTTTCTCGGCCGGTCCACAAGAATCTGGAAGCTCCCAAAGGCTAAGTTCCAACTCTCACATTCCTTGACCAAATCGATGGCGAAAACCCAGCTCTGCTTGTTTGCCTTTAAACTAGGAACTCTATCATATATCCTTTCGAGGAGGATATACTAGTACTATCCATGAAAGAGTCTGGAAATTATACCCGTCAAATAATCCTTCGAAACTCCACCGGAGTGTTCAGCTGGTCATCAATCAGTTGCTGCCTATGATCTTCCACCCAAGGTCAACTTCATCCAGAGTTTGCATAGAAGTGCAATTCCACTCCACAGTGACAAAGATCAAGTAAATCATCCAATAGCTCACCAATGAAGATCATTGGATTTCATTCTATGGCATGGCATCACAATGTTTCCCCCTCAAACCTGATTCCATTAGGGAGGTAATAGTCTCAACATCCACTCGATAATCATTATAGTGGGTCAGCACTTAAGAGTCTTCTCGACTTCCATTAGTAATCTCTTTGATCCAATACTCTTGGCCTCAATCGCTAGAGGCTTCACAACCGTTGTCCCTGTGGGAGTTCCCAACAGCTCAACCTAGTGTCCGCTTAAACTCTTCACGTGCCCAGGCTAAGGACTTATCCTCTGGAGATTAACTCTTGACCTTAGCCACTCGGTAGCTCGTGAAGTATCACTCAACATCCTCGTCCTCAATGCTTTCCTTAGCATTGGGTTTTCTAGTTGTCCACAACTTATAGATTCCAATTCCAATGATAGAGAGTAGTTCACTCAAACCTCATTAAAAGTTCTCTATCATTCCATCTTGTACAAAGATTATGATTAGGGCTAACCCGAGCTTCTCGTCCAACCACCACAGTAACATCAATTCCATAACCTCTTCTCGCTGCTCCAAGCAGCGTACTCAATTCCTTAGGCGAGAACCGACAAGAAAGGTAGGTACATGGTAAATTCCTCTCGAGATTCGAATCGCTCAACCCATTAATGGGAGTTCCATATCTCGGTCTCGTCCATCCGTCGACGCAGTCAGTCTTCACTTATTCTCGACAAGATACTCACGGCCAATAGCCTCCGATCCCACAAATCCATCCAGAAGGGCTGGGAATAACATTCCACAACTCCCTAACGTTGGTGGCGCACTACACGTTTAGGTAACATCACAGTAATTTTTGTGATGTCTCAACCCAACAACAACGTCCGTTTGAGGTACAACCTCAAACTCCAACACAAAGCGGTGACACTCAGATTGCAATCAATCATTCAGAGTACATCAACTCGCAAGGTCGATTGAACAATCGACGAGCCTCAACTTGGTTCCAAAATCTCGATCGTGGTTCAATTTAGATCACGATGGTCGACGCACAGTCAACACGAACTCAACCGGTCTCACGTCAAGCGAGAGCGCTCCACGGTGAAGCAGAACTCTAGATACCAAACCTCACCGCCAACTGAACTCACGATTTGTGACTCAGTCGGGAAACATCAACCACCACTCAAGAGACATCCTTCCTTCTGAGGATTCTCGCACATCCAACGGTCATCGGCCAATTAGGCCCCAAATCTACTCCAAAACTACCTGAATTTAGGTAGGGAGGAAAATCATCGCAATCAGCGGAAAACACAACCATAAGGTGCACTAAAAGTGCTCAAGTCCCCAAGGCGAGTCAATTTAGCTCGCGCGGCAAAGGGCATCAAGTACCCACAAATCTCCCCCACAACTAAGCCAATCCATTCGTTGGCACACAAAACTCTCTCGAGGTAGGGTGGTAAAACGACACACCCAACTATCCAATCAACCCTCAAGCAACGCGAAGAGTCTAAGCAAACAACTCGGCGAATAGCCGATCGAAAGTGCAAAAGGTGCAATCATTACAATCAGTAGGAATTTCAGAAAGCACCGTAAGACATGTGAGTTACGGGGAAGCCCCAAGGATCTATCTAGATTGTATCAACCAACACCTAGAGAGGGGTGAATAGGTGTATCGGCCGAAAAACACAAATTCTCGATGCTTTAAAAATAAATGCGGAAAATAAAAGGCACACCGAGATTTACGTGGGAAAACTCCAAACTCGGAGTAAAAAACCCACGGGACCAACACGCGAATACCAATCCACTAAAAGAAAAGATTACAAGGTGATTACCGACTCCACGGACTTAACCTCTCTAACTCTCTTATGGATCTCCGCGCAATCCTCCTTCGGGTTGTCCACGCCCTCACGTCCGAGTCCACGAACCCCACGTCTCGAATCCACGAAACGCCACCACTTCGAATCCACGAAGCTTCTATCACGCCGAATCCACGACGCCACTCGAATCCACGAGCCAACGATCCGAATCCACGAACCGCCTTCAATCGCGCCGAATCCACGACGCCTCACGCCGAATCCACGACGCCGTTCATGAGAAGCATCATGAGTATGGTGATCATTCGCTTAGGAGTATCGTAGAAAACCGAAGAAGAAAACTCCAAGCGAAGCGTAGATCAAATCGACATATAGATAAGGAATTACAATATCTCGATTTGACCTAGAAGAGGCTATTTTGTGGAAAATAGGTTTTAGATGAATTCCTAGCCTCTAGGGTTTCTCAAACAAGTATTTTCATGAAGCACCCCGAGTTAGAGAACCCTAAGAACCTATTTATAGACTTTAGAATCAATTAGATTCGGATTAGAGAAAAAATTAGATTTTTACACCTTGTACCGGTACAAAAACAGGGCCATTACCGGTAATGCAATGACGGAAGATTTTTCTGCGAAAGGCCATTACCGGTAATGGATTGATGGTATCTTAGGTATAGCAACCATGCTTGTACGCGGTACGGGTTCGAGTTGTTACGTGTAATGGGTATGATGCATTTGTACCGTAATGGTTGTTTATTCAGGTAATGGGTATGATGGTGTGCCGTACGGGTTCGGGATGTTACGTAATGGGATGGGCATGCCGTACGAGTTCAGGTACACTTTGTAAATTTTCCAATTTTTGAAAATTACAAAGTTCCAATATAATTTCTAATCCGTTAAACAATGATTTATGATTCTAATGCCTATAACTAAGTATGAATCACCATATTTATGAATTAAAAACTTACATGGACGTCGTGATTCAAATTGTCTCTTTACTTCTAAGTCTATTATTCTTCAACCATCTTCGATCCGCTCCGATCCTTCAAGACTCCGACACAATTCACGAAACTTGTCAACACAAAATCCTTAACAATCTCCCCCTTTGGCAATTTCGTGACAAAACAAAAAAATTAACTAAAATTACATCATAAAAGAAAAACGAAGTTCAATGTCATCACCAAAACATCAAACTTCTCGCATGTAGTCCAAATACAATTTGAAACACAAAAATACATCAAAACTCCTAAAACAAACTCTATGACTTAGACGCAACTAGTAGTCTTGAAGTCTTGATTTCCTGTAAAACAAATTTTTAACAAATTTTCAAAGTTAATTTTATACATCTTCTCTCCCTTTGTTCTTTTCTCCAATTCCTTTTCAAAAATATTATCTCTCCTTCTCCCTCAATCTCATCACGTCTCCCCCTTCGTATGTCTCCCCCTTTGTGTATGCATCAAATACCAAATATCCTCTCCTTTTGTACTTGATCTCCATACACCCCCGTTTTGTCAAAAATTGCCAAAAGAAAACACAAATAGAGAGAAAAACTAACTAAACAGAGAGTAAGTATTTCATAGTTTCATACCTAGATGCATAAAGAAAACATATATAGCCCTAGAAGTGAAAAGATAAAACATATATAATGAAGCTCAAAAAGGTAAAATCACTCCGTGTCCTCCTCTTCAAAAATTTTGCCTTGTTTTCTCAAAAATCCTTCAAAATTAGATTAATTTCATAAAAATTAAAAGTTGTACTCCAAAAATTATTATGATGAAGATAAAATATTAAGTGATTTCAAAAGACATCAAAACATTAAAATTTGATATTAAAAATAATCTAATGTTTTAAAATCATCAAGATGCAAATTGATGAAATTTTTTTTTAGAAATTTAGCAAAATTGACACCAATTTGTCGCAACCCGTTCAAAATAGAGATTTAGCTAATAAACACCGGGGGGGGCTCTTTGAGCATCTTTTTCAAACTATCACCTTATATCGCCGAAAATTTCTAACATATTTATTTTTTTTCAAACTTTTAGGTTAATCTCAAATTTCTCATGTGGTAGCTTCACACACTTGCCGGACGACCGGGGTGGTAGCTCTTTCCTACATGTGGTGGTAGTTTTCACACTCCTTTTGGATGTAACTCTTTCCACATCTTTTTAAACATAGGAGTTTTTCCTTTTTTTTTAATAATTCAAACTCCCCCTAAATTAGACAATCTCACAATTGAAAATAATTTTGACGAATTTTAGTCAATTAGCAAATATCCATCAATTATATTCAATATTCACAACCAAGATGAATTAATTACTAAGAGATTAAAATTAATTTCAAAATTTTGATGAATGTATGTAAGAAGAAATCACATATTAAATTATCGTCAAGATAATAAAAAGTGGAATACAACCGATAATTAATATGAATTTAAATCAATTTGAATTGACTTTAACTACCGATTAAAGCTCTTTGAAAAACCATCAATCTCTCCAATATAATGATATTCAATCATCTCCTTTCTAAAAAAAATTTCAATCAAACTCCCAATCACCTTTCCAAAATGATTTAAAAACGAATGAATTCTAAGCACAAAAAAAATCGTCTAATCATGTAATGCAATGAATAAAAATATGCACCAAGCACCAATCAAAGCATTACATAAAAGAAAACAAACTAAGACGAAGAGTATGGAAAGATATCACCTTTCCGAATCCAAACTTGTCGAATTGTCGGTTGTCTTGGCTTGTCGATGATTTGCCCAACTTGTTTTGACTTTTGGTCCACCGTAGATCGTTTCATTGCATGTTTCTTCGGTTGATGTTGTTGTTGAGGCTTAGAAACCCAAACCGCTTGTGGCTTCGACTTAGAAATCCGGTTCGGTTGTGGGTTCGGTTGATATTGACGTTGAGGCTTAGATGTCCGATTCGCTTGTTGCTTTGATTTCCGGTTCACATATGAGTCACGGTTTGCTTGATGCACTCGACTCAATTGATTTTTCTTTTGATTCCGTGGGGGAAGCCGAGTTGTAGATGATACCAATTGTCGTTTCGAAGTTGCCGATTGAGACTTGAAATTTTTGTTCGGGCAACTCTTTTTGATGTGTCCTTTGATGCCACATCTATGACACACCTTCTCCTTCAAACTTGTTGAGGCTTTCGATGTCATCTTTTGATCCTTCTCAACATATGTCCGTTCGTATCCAAGACCTAACTTGCTCGTTTGACCCAATCCGAGCATGTTATCCAATTTCTTCGTTCCCGAAGAAAACTTTTGAATATCGGACTTGAGTTGATGGACTTGCTCGGTCAATGCTTTGTTGGATTTGTATGTTTCCTCGAATTGATGCTCCAAAAATCCAACTTTATCCGTAGTAGATTTGATAATTAAATCCGATTCTTCTAGCTTCTTTTGGAGGACCGAATTATTATTCAAGATTGATTCCCGTTCCTCCTCAAGAGTACTATTTGTGGTCTTCAAATTCTTGTTCTCTTCTTCAAGATCGAATAAACGACGCCTCAACTTTTTATTGAGTTTCGCCATCTTCCGCGACTCAACAAGAAGTTGATTGTATGCTTCCGCAAATTCCTCGTCGTTTGATTCCTCATCGCCGGAATCCAAGTCCACGTCTTCTTCCTTTGATGTTTTCAACTCAATCCCTGTACTTTTAGAGAAAGACTTGGAAGAAGATTGGTTAGTAGGAAAAGTCATATCATAAGTTTGCAACACACCTAACTCTTCGGCCATTAGATAGCAATATATCTAGATCCCGCTCTGATACCAATTGTGAGTTACGGGGAAGCCCCAAGGATCTATCTAGATTGTATCAACCAACACCTAGAGAGGGGTGAATAGGTGTATCGGCCGAAAAACACAAATTCTCGATGCTTTAAAAATAAATGCGGAAAATAAAAGGCACACCGAGATTTACGTGGGAAAACTCCAAACTCGGAGTAAAAAACCCACGGGACCAACACGCGAATACCAATCCACTAAAAGAAAAGATTACAAGGTGATTACCGACTCCACGGACTTAACCTCTCTAACTCTCTTATGGATCTCCGCACAATCCTCCTTCGGGTTGTCCACGCCCTCACGTCCGAGTCCACGAACCCCACGTCTCAAATCCACGAAACGCCACCACTTCGAATCCACGAAGCTTCTATCACGCCGAATCCACGACGCCACTCGAATCCACGAGCCAACGATCCGAATCCACGAACCGCCTTCAATCGCGCCGAATCCACGACGCCTCACGCCGAATCCACGACGCCGTTCATGAGAAGCATCATGAGTATGGTGATCCTTCGCTTAGGAGTATCGTAGAAAACCGAAGAAGAAAACTCCAAGCGAAGCGTAGATCAAATCGACATATAGATAAGGAATTACAATATCTCGATTTGACCTAGAAGAGGCTATTTTGTAGAAAATAGGTTTTAGATGAATTCCTAGCCTCTAGGGTTTCTCAAACAAGTATTTTCATGAAGCACCCCGAGTTAGAGAACCCTAAGAACCTATTTATAGACTTTAGAATCAATTAGATTCGGATTAGAGAAAAAATCAGATTTTTACACCTTGTACCGGTACAAAAACAGGGCCATTACCGGTAATGCAATGACGGAAGATTCTTCTGCGAAAGGCCATTACCGGTAATGGATTGATGGCTGTACCGGTATAGCAACCATGCTTGTACCGGTACAGGTTCAGGCTGTTACCGGTAATGGGTATGATGGTTGTACCCGTAATGGTTCAGGCTGTTACCGGTAATGGGTATGATGGCTGTACGCGTACAAGTTCGGTTAGTAATGGGATGCCGTACAGGTTCAGGTACACTTTGTAAATTTTCTAATTTTTGAAAATTACAAAGTTCCAATATAATTTCTAATCCGTTAAACAATGATTTATGATTCTAATGCCTATAACTAAGTATGAATCACCATATTTATGAATTAAAAACTTACCTGGACGTCGTGATTCAACTTGTCTCTTTTCTTCGAAGTCTAGGATTCTTCAACCATCTTCGATCCGCTCCGATCCTTCAAGACTCCGACACAATTCACGAAACTTGCCAACACAAAATCCTTAACAAGACATGCTACCTGCAGTAGCTCTCTCTGGGATCACATCTAGCTCCAGTGGGTCAGCGGGTACACCTCCACTAGATGTCCCTCCTGTCGACGTCGGCGCCGATGTTCCAGTAGTCTTGCCGCTCCTTGGGCATTCCCGTCGAAGGTGGCCCGCCTGGCCACACAAGTAGCACCTGCCCTGCTTCTGCGAGCACTGCGCCGGGTAATGACGACCACTGCAGATCACACAACTCGGGGCCCGGCGACGATCTGGTCTTCTAAGCTGCACAGACGAGCCACGTCCTCGCGACTGGCTCTGGCTCATGGGATATCTTGGCGGATTTCTCCCGTAGAAAGAACCGCGTCCTCGACCCCGGTTCTTATTTACTTTCTTCGACGATTCGCCGACATGTAGCTCCTTGCTCTTGGTGGTCTCCTCTGCCACTCTGGTGTCCACGTCCTTACCCGTAAATGAGGCTCGACCCAAACCTTCCTGGGGCCTCCTGAGGTCAGTCGTCTGCCGGTTCAGCAGATTCTCCAATCGTCTGATTCCCTCTTCCTGGCGGCGTAGGGCTTCAGCCTGAAGTAGCACAACGCTCGCCTGTCGCTCCACCACTCCGACTAAGGTTGTCAACTGTTCTTTCAACTCCCGAATCTCGCTGGATCGGGGGGATGCAGGCTTCCCGGTCTCAGTCGCCTCGGCCGCCATCGTGGATGTCGTCAATGCCACAAGCTGCAACAAATATAACAAGCACAGGTTAAACAACCTATGCCAACGCAGCCCCACTCATAATTACAATATCCCAATCATGCGAAAGTAATGAAGTGACTCCCAACTATTCCTTGATATCACGTTGTCGGCCGCCAACGTGATCCTGCAAGGACATAGATGTCGTCCACTTCGATCCAACTCCAACACTTATGGAGTTATAATTATGACCCAATCACAATACTTTCGCTCACAATGGTCCCAAAGACCCCGTCTCTCTCGTTCCTGTCCCTTAGCGTCCAACCGGCCTAAGGCTTGCTAGGTCCCCTAAGACTCAACCCTAGGCTCTGATACCAAATTAATCTGTCACGCCTCGGGCCCAGCGGAGGCCCGCCGGCGCGTGCACAGACCCGCCGTGTACACCAAACAAACACAATGCACACAAGGCGTCTACTAAAAACATGGAAGGAAAGAGAGTAATCCTAACAGGCTATCAGAGCGAGTAATATAAAAACCACTAGTTCTAACATAAAGATCCACAAAGATACATAAACAGAGTACTAAATCCAGAATCTGATACAAAACTCTAAACAGATACATAATACATCTTTTCTACAAGTACAAAAAGAAAAGATGACAACGGGTCACTATAGAAACTCCGTATGGCTCTAGCTAGCCGCAAACCCCTCGCCTCGATCCCTAGCGACTCCCGATGCGGATGGCTCTGAAAATTAACAACAAACAGAGGGCGTAAGAACTATTAAAAATAGTTCCCAGTGGGCAATTACTGAACTCAGCGAAATGCTCCACTAGGCTAAAAATAAAGCACGCTAAAAAGAAGTAAGAAGCGATAAATAAGAAACGAGTATATACAACAGAAATTAAACATATTCAGGCTTCTACTACGAGTTTAACTATCATAATCATGATATTCTACTTTTAATGGCACAAACATATGTCCAAGTCATTTCACATGCATAATTAGAGTAAGTTAACGTTTACTTACAAGCCCAACCATAATGTTCATATTACTACATAAAGTAAATTATGTATCCGTTGTTCTCTAACAAGCATATATACTAATCCAAAAGAATAAGTGTTCTCTATCAAGCATGCACACTAGTCCACAAGAATGAAAGCTCTCTACCAAGCATACATTTTATACTTTCCATGATTCTATACCAATGCACATATATTAGTCCAAAAGATATAAGTTCATTACCACAGTATTGTCAATACAACGTATGCACCAACCATGACTATGTACTAAGTCAAGAGAAGTCTCAAACCCAATCCATAAGGAATGTACCCAAGGTAACATCCCATGCCTAGGTGGCCCCGTGGTGGTCAATCGACTTTCCCCGCAGAAAAGGAGACCCGAGAACACGGCAATCCACTTTCGGCGCCCAATCCCGCATGGCGAACGTATCGCAAGGCTAACTCCGGAGTGCCGGCTTGTAGGTAGCGAGCCTCACAAGCATGTGCGAATGAGCACAAGGGCAAGCAAGCGTAATCATAGCATAGGGTCCCTATTTGGGATACTCAATCATCGAGTCTATGACTTGGAATCTCACACGTCGACTCGACGGTCGGAAAGTAGCTCAACATGTCACAACTCATTTACAACTACTTGGGTGGTAACTCTCTACCAAAACACAAGACGTGTAAAACATATACAACTCAAATGACACTATCCTACTTGGGATAATTCATTATATAAACAAGATTTTCAAGGAGTTATAACATGCAATATCCAACAATTATCGAATAGATATCTATCAACACCATATGTAAGAGAACTATGCATTACTCACAAGCATCATAGTATTAAAATACACATGTCCTTTCCACTATAAAGCACACAAATATCACAATGCAAAGAGTTTAAACCACTTATAGTATATGCCAATAACTCATATAAAATGCCCCAAGGGCTTTACTTTACCTTTCCTCATGTCTAAAACATGGAATAGAAATCGTCGATCCCTAGATCGAGTGCAATATCACAAAGGCCAAAGCTAGATATAATACTAGAATAAATGCACCCAAGGAATATCACAAAGATCTTGTCATGTCTTATGTTATATTAACATTACTATCTTGTCTACAACAAGTATAAGGCGGAAACATACCAAGGCTCATACGTGCATGTGTCTCAATCATATAGGTATATCATTCACTTTAAGGTCAACACCTTTTTATTTACCAAGTCACAAAGCCATGTATTTTATCTACCAAGCGTTAAGGAAGAACACTTAGTTCTAATTACTTGTCTCTAACAAGTATCATAATGTAAACATGAGTGATACTTTAAAAGTAATCCAAACATTAAGCACCCTTAAAGGTTCATCTTAATAATCATACTCTAGCATGCTTTTTATGGTGGCACAAACAAATAGTCTCAATTTTAGTCAACTATGCCCAAACCACATATAAGTCTCTACTACATAGAGCATGTAAATCCCACTATACATAACATAGTCATTTTATGTTCCCATAAATTCAAGCATGTCTTAAAGAGCACAAGTCAACATATAAACATGTCCTAAAATCCAAGGGAGGACAAAGAAAGAGTTCACCCATTTCGGTGAGATCAAACCCACCGGATACGCTTCGAATCCTGTTCGATTAGTCGAACGAAGTTGCCCCCCACGCTTCTAGTACCCTAAGATAAATATTTGAAGGGATACAAGCTTCAAATAAACATCTAACAAATTTCACCAAAATTCACATAGAAAAGAGGTGAAAATTACCTTTGATCAAGAAGATCTTGTCCAAAGCTCAAATCGACCCAATGGATCTTCAAATCTAACCTAATAGAGAGTTCTACACCCATCAATTAGGTTCTAAAAGCTCCAAATCGAAAATCCCCAATTCTAACCCTAGAATCCCAAAACTAGGGTTTCTACCAAAAGAGAGCACAAAACTCGAAACTAGAGGAAAGAAGTATGTTATTTACCTCTTTGAAGCTTTCTTCTAGCTCCAAAATCCTCAAGGCTTGAAGTTCTACCCACAACCAAGCACCAACTTCAAGCTCCAAGCTTCATCCATGGTGGAACATGCACCAAGAGGCCAAAAGAGAGAAGAAGAGTGATCAATCCTCAAAGAAACCACCCAAAACTCAAAAGGGAAAAGGGAAAAAAGAGAGGAGCTCTTACCTCTCTCCCTCTCACGTCCACAGCACAAAGAGGAAAGCCCTAAGGGCTTTGGTGCTGTTAAAGGGGTGCACAAACGCAAAACGATCCTGCGGTTTGGAATTTGGCGCGGTGTGTCGGTACAAGCCAAGTGCATGCCGGTGCAGACTCTGAAAGCTTGACCAAACCGAGGCTCGGGTTGGTGTCCCACGACCCTCCCATACCGGTACGAGAATCCTCCCCTGTCGTATAGCAACAATTCTTTATGCGTCTGACAACTTTCTGTCGTACGGACACCCCGGAAACACAGAGAGCATCCTAAAATCCAACTTTTTGGACTTTAGTGCTTGGGATTCATCCACTAACCTCGGTACACGTGCCATAGGTCGGAACACAGTCAACGACCCTCCAGAAAATCTGGAAAAGCTCAGATCTCACATCCAACACTCGAACCTTGCTATTTGCGAAAGCTCAGTGCGTCACAATTTCGTAGCTATCCGATCCCTAGGTTGTGACCTGCATGTTAAACAGAGCCTAAATCAGGCTACTTTACATAGTAGCTCCTACATAGGCTCTTCGTTTCGACGAATGGAGTTGTCCTACGCGTCGGGAATACCCCCAATTAGGCTTTCACAAGGTTAATTTGCCTTGGAAACACTCTAAGACAAAAGGCCCAATTTCCAAACCCTAACATTGTCATTTTGTTGTTTCTCCTAGATTAATCTCAACCCTAAGCAAAGGATAGCTTAGAATCAACTAGGAAGCACTCTAGTACCATCCTTAAGCCATTAGAACCATCTCTATGGTGTCTACCACAAACCCTAGCCAACCACCATGAGAGTACTTGAGCTCCCATGAAGGATTCATGGTGTTCTTTGCCCTACTAGGGTTCCTATCACTAGCCACAAGCTAGAACCCTCTAAACTTAGAAGAAAACTCAAACCCTAAGACTATTCTTGCAAAAACTCACATCTTTTGCAAAGCTCTTCCAAGACCTTGTTGTGGGAGAGCTCCAAGATCCTCCAAAAACCCTCCAAAGTCACCTCCTTCTTCCTCTTCTCCTTGGTCTCCTAGCTCTAGGGCTCCTCTAGAGAGAGAAAATGAGAAAGAAATGAGAGAGGAGTGAAGTGTGTGCTGTGAAAGAGAAGGGCCATGCATATATCATGTTGCAACATTTGCAAATAAGCCCCCCAAACTCAATTATTTGTAACCTGCCAGACTGGGCACTCTGCGGGCTTGAAGACCGGTCTTGCCCATCGAGACCGGTTCCCGAGGGCAGATCTTCAGGGACTTAGCCATTTTTCGGCTGATTGCGCAGACCAAGACCGATCTCTACCACCAAGACCGGTCTCGGGAAGACCGGTCTCCATACCAAGACCGGTTCTCGAAAGGGGAACTTCCAGGACTTAGCCGATTTTTCCTCTTGCTCGGCTGCTGCGCGCGTGAGGTCCGGTCTCCATCCGTGAGGACCGGTCTCAATGAGCTCCAATTCTGGAATTTTTCCAGACTTGCAATTTGGCTTCCTCGGGTCCCGTTTACACTTCACATAGGTTCTAATACACTTAGAAACCTCCCATACTCGCTCCACTCCAGGTTCCGCTCATTTCAATGAAACTTGGCACGTTCTACGGGGAAGCGATATGCTACATTCCCCACCCCTTAAAATTAGTTTCGTCCGCGAAACTTAACTCATACCTTGGCTTGTCAGCTCGAATAAGTGAGGGTACTCTTTTCTCATGGTCTCCTCAAGCTCCCAAGTGGATTCACGTGCTGCATGATTGCTCCACTGGACCTTGACATAGGAAATCTTGCAGTTCTAAGCTTCTTCTCTCATTTTCAAAGAATACAAACCGGGTACTCTTCATAGGTCATATCCTCGTTTAATTCCACCGGTTCATATTCCATCACGTGTGTCGAATTGTGGACATACATGCGGAGATTTGATACGTGGAAGACATTGTGTACTCCCGCAAGTCTCGGGGGTAACACCAATTTGTACGCTACTGCACCGACCCGCTCCAAAATCTCAAAAGGTCCGACATATCGGGGACTTAACTTCCCGCGAACGCCAAACCTTTTCACCCCGCGCATCGGTGATACTTTTAAGAAGACGCGATCTCCAATCTTGAACTCTAAATCTCTTCTCCGCTTGTCGGCATAACTCTTGTGCCGAGATTGTGCCGTCGTGAGTCTTTATCGGGCTAGGCGGACTTTCTCATCCGCCTCCCGCACTACATCGGGGCCAAGAGCAGTCCTCTCGCCCACGTTGCTCCAATGGATTGGAGAGCGACACTTCTTTCCATAAAGGGCCTCGAATGGCGCCATCGCAATACTTTCTTGATAACTATTATTGTATGCGAACTCCGCCATCGGTAGAAAATCATGACATCCGCCCTTATAGTCAAGCACACATGCCCGAAGCATATCCTCGAGTATCTGAATAGTCCTCTCCGATTGACCATCACTTTGAGGATGGAATGCCGTGCTAAAGTCAAGCCGTGTACCCAATGCATCTTGCAAACTCTTCCAGAAATGAGATGTGAACCTCGGGTCCCGATCCGATACAATCGACACAGGAACCCCGTGTAGTCTCACAACCTCGTCAAGATAAACTTGAGCTAGCTTGTCTCCTGACCAAGTAGTGTGGATCGGCAAAAAGTGAGCCGATTTCGTCAACCGGTCCACAACTACCCAAATCGCGTCGTGTCCGCCTTGAGATCTAGGTAAACCCGTCACAAAGTCCATAGCGATGTATTCCCACACTACAACAAAACTGACTTTTAGTGGCGACAAATGTCGCCACCATAGCCCAGATGTCGCCGCCAAAACTGGTTTTGGCGGCGACAATATGTCGCCGCACGCCGCCGCCTAAAACCCCGTCGGTAAATCTATGTGGTGGCGACAATGGGTCGCCGCTAAAAGTAGTACAATTAGCGGCGACAATCTGTCGCCGCTAAAAGTAGTACAATTAGCGGCGACACACCGTCGCCGAAAAGTTAAATAATTAGCGGCGACAAACCGTCGCCGCGAAAAGTTACTTTGTGACTAGTTTTATGGTGACGACTATTGTCGCCACCATTCTTCTGATATAAAATTAATTTTTTTAAAAAAATAATTGGTAGTAATAGATATTATTGATTTAGTATAAATTACTTAAAAATAATCTATAGTTATAAAAAATTCTCATTCTTAAATTTTAATCTTTAATTTCAATTTAATCCTCTCAAAACCAAATTAAACCCGAGCACTATGGCTCAAACACCTTATAACCAATTTGTATTAAATCTAATTGAATCTCTATAAATTATTTAATCATAAAATTAATCCACACAAATAAGTAAAACTGAATCAAACTTTAAATATTAAGAAAAGCATAAATAATCTTTACAATATAGTTCATCTTAAAAATCATCTCATAGCCAATCAAACCTAGAATACCATTATAGAAAGCTTTCCAAACAAACCAAAGATCAACAAGCAGAAATCCTACATTTTGCATTGAATTGTGTTTCTCACAACAGAGATTATATGCTCACCTAAGAAGATTTATAAAAAGAAGTTAAAAGAAGATGAAAGAACTAATCATCTACAAGTCCTGGGACAATAAGTAAGATGAATCAAACTAAGTAATTTACATTGTCTCACAAGAACCATGTATGTTAGAGTATCACCGCATTGTCACCTAATACAATCACCCAACACAACCAAAAAACAAAACATTGGTGTTAAAATTCTTAAGCTCACCAATCTAAAAAGAACAGTGTTTGAACCTCCATAATATCATCACCTCATCACTTGAAATAAATGGAAATGCTTTGTTTACTCCCCATAAGAAAGAGTATCAAGACCAAAATAATATTGGCATGCGGTTCAAATCCAACGACTCAAAAGAAATCACAACCGAGAATCTCGGGAAGATTGTCTCTGTCGGAGTAGAAGATATGCTTATCAATTGTAACCAAAACCAATCGCAAAGAAAGTTGGCATTGAAGTCCCTTAGGATATAGGAGGACGTTGGATAATTTGGTCCGGAGGGGAAAGACATATAAGGACTACTTTTTCTAGAAAATATGAATTTAATCAAAAAAGTAAGAGATATGTATTGACATACTTACGAGTTAGAAGTGCGAGAAAGAAGCCGAGAATCCATCTCAACATTAGACTACGGTGAAGGTTCTTCCTTGCTTATGCGGAAAGAAGCTGGCGCTTTAACTTTCCCTTTTTTTTTTCTTTTTGACATTTATTTTGTCATCTTTGCTTCTTTTATGCACTTCATTACCATGAGACTCGAGAGATAAGTACCGATATAAATAAGAAGGTACTCAGAGACCATGTCAATACACACGTACATAAATAAGAAGGTGATAGATCCAAACAACATACTAAATACTCTCTTGATAGAAAAACAAAGTAAGAAAACAGAAATAAACAGTCCTTTCGGATGTATTGAACTTCTAATAAAACTGGTTCTTAAGAAGGCCTTCAAGAAGTGCTATTGGATGAATTGAACTTCCAGAATGACATGCTTTTTATTGAACTCTCATTCAACTACTGCTTGAGGCCTTCAAAAAATATTAGAATCCAGAACAAAATCTCAAAAACACCTTTATTTATGTTATCTGTGCAGGTCAATACATCCATGTGAAGTAGCTCAAATGAATCAGCTACTTCTTTTAACTTAAGATATGTCCTTTGACTACGAAATCATTCAATTCTCAGAGAAAGGTAATAATAACTTAAGGGTGGTAAATCACAAGCTCAAACAATAAGAAAATAGTATGAATATGCTATAGTAGAGCCGGTATTTGTAAAAAAATAAGGTTTATCATTTGAGAGATGTATTGAAAATCACAATGACATTCAAAGTAAAGAAAGAGAATGAATTAAAGTAAAGAGAATACTCTTAACCTTGAAGAGTGCAAAGTAAACATCCACCGGACGTTTTGCTATTTTCGGCCCATCACCCTTTTTGAGAAGAATTTGACTTAAAAAGTTAACCTGGAGAATAAAAGGAAATTATCTCTAAGACGGGCTCGTATAAGGGTACACTCTCTTGCATCGGAAAAAGACATAAGATACATAGAGAAAACTGTATTTAATCCTTTTGTGTGTATCATTTTTTCTGATAAAAGATTATAATTCTATAACAGAGAAGAAAACTTCTCAATGCCGGTAATAACCCATCAAATTATAACATGCACGTGCATTTCATACACTTACAATATCCAAACTGATTAGAGTTACATCTAAGAACATAAATTCTTTTTGATCTAGTCTTTGCTCAAAAAACATATAAGAAGATTAATAAAACATACTAGATTGTGTGTTAAATATGGATAATATTAGGGACTTTCTAGATCTTAGAACCATTCAACTAGGCTCAGATATTATATTTAGAGGTTTCAGTTTTGATGAGGTTTCTTATAGCAACTGAATTTGCTCGCCCTTCAACTGAGGATAGCGGAGTTGTTGCTAGTTCCGGTTCTTGCTCTTCTCAACAGCCCTTGGAGCTACATATTAGCATTAAGAGGCGTTACACCAACATATATTACACCAAGAGAAAACTAGAATGTGTACAACGTCATTAATAATTGTATAACTTTCTACGATATGAAGATCAACGTGCCAAAATGAATGGGAAAAAGGAGAAAAGAGATAAATTGGCATGAATTAAGTAACAAAAATGATACCATAACCTATTAATTTAGATTTCTATTGGGTATAGATAGAAAATTCATATTCGACGAAGTAAATGATAACTTCTTAGGTAGTTCAATGTACTTTAAGAGAACATGAGAGCGAGAGAGAGAACAATTAAACAACATTGAATTGAGCATCTTTGATCTTCCTTATTTAGTAAGGGTAAGTCCCCTCTCCTATTCACCATTAATATGAAGTTCTTCAATGAGCAGGAATGAGATCTAAGCCATGTAATTGTTCGATCAAACCCTATATTTGGGTTTCCATTCGATGCCAACAAGTGTTCCTCACACTTGCTTTACGGTCATCCTTCGTTACCATTCTCACCACTACAAGAATGCTTATAAAGGCATCAAAATGCAAGAAGAAAAGGAAGTTCATTTTCAAAGATAAAGACTTATAATTTACATAACATAAATATTATAATTTACATACAAGCAAAAGAATTCAAGCCCCACCAATGCATTGTAGTACCAACAACCCATTGATCTATAAAACCATAAAAAGGTACCAAATCTATTGAAGAAAATATTTCAACAAGAAAAATAGAAATCGTCATATAAATTGAGCCTGTGAAGTTCCTCCGCAAAAAAGAAGTAAGAACTCAAATGGACATTTTGACATACACCTACCATGCATTCCACCCTGTACATAATTACATAGAGAAAAAAACCCAATCAAATAACTTCCTAAATAAGAGTTAAAAGTAAAACTCCCTATTGATTCAAACACATAAAAGGGCCTACGAATCCAAACAAAAAATACATCAAAACAGGGCTCACTCGTAGCCCAACAAAATAAAAATAGTAAAATAATACTTAAAACCATACAAAAATCTTACTTTCGAACTCACAGATGATTGAAGAGAGCTCGGGACTTAGATGGGATTCGCTCCACGTCTAATTAGGGTTGAATAAGATGGGGAGGTGGTCTTCGTCGCACGCGATCTTAGTTTTGATCTCCTCTTCTCTCTTCTCTCTTCTCTTTTCTCCTCCGAGATTTCACGAGAAAGAAACGATTTTTACGTAGTAATAAAATTAATACTAGCTCGTAGCTTCTTCGTTGTCGCGCGATTTTTGCGAGACATGGTGGAGGAGTTGGGATTGGTCGGATACGTAGATGAGCCGTTACCCGCGACTCGACGAGGCGACGCGAAGGTGACGGCTTGAACCCGCGGCTCGACGAGGCGACGCGCAGTGCGGCTCAACGAGGCCCCTCGTGAGGTGCGGGCCGGCTGCAGCCGAAGCACCCTATGGGGTCTTTGGAGCCGCAGCGGCGTAGGCGTGGGGCTCGCTCCGATGAAGACGGAGGCGCGGGGCTTGGCGAAGGTGCAGGGCTTGGCGAAGGTGCGGGGTTGCTGGAGCCGCAGGTGGAGGAGGCGGAACGGACGAAGAGCTAGGTTAAGGTAGAGAGAGAGAGAGAGAGAGAGGTGAAAAGTGAGATGGGTTTGAGGGTTTAGAAGTAAGGTAAAATTTTTTTACTATTTTTAAATGTAAATAGACAATAAAATCCTTACTATTTATACAATGTATAATAGAGTAAGTGAGGGTAAATTGGTCTTTATGCATAGGGGTAGGTGAAAGTTGAAAAAAAAAAAACGAGGGAAGAAGTGGCGAGATAAATAAAGAGATACCGTGGTGACAAATATCGCCACTAATACATAGTTTTCGGCGGCGACTCTCATATGTCGCCGCTAAAGCATTTCGAATCGGTGGCGATATTTATATGTCGCCGCTAAAGCATTTTGTATCGGTGGCGACCCTTATATGTCGCCGCCAAAGCATCTCGTATTGGTGGCGACACCTATATGTCGCCGCCATTTCTATGAATTGGCGGCGACAAATAAATGTCGCCACCATATTAAATACATTGGCGGCGACAATACTTGTCGCCACCAAAAAGTCGCCACAAAAAATCATTTTTGTTGTAGTGTGCACTTCCACACGGGTATTGGTAGACTTTGCAACTTTCCAGCTGGAAAACGACGCTCAGCCTTCACTTGTTGGCACGTGAGACATTGTGCCACAAATTCTCCTATGTCCTTTTTCATGCCCGACCACCAATAATGAAGCTTTAAATCTCGATATATTTTGGTGCCGCCCGGGTGCATGCTATAGGGTGATTGGTGCGCTTCTTGCATGTCACGCCCCGGGGTCATTTAATAAGTAAAATCACAGTGGAATTTTTTTTTTTTTAAACCTTGATCCCCACAAGGACATGACAGACCTGCCACAAATACAGAGAGACCACTGTACACACGGACAGTGTCTCCCCTGTATTTGCACGGCATCGCACAAGTACAATGAGTCTTTAACAATCATACAACCACAACAAGTGTACATGTAAAGAATTTAACTTACATCCATACACAAAATACACCATTCACCACAGGTTACATTCAGTAGGATATAATCACAAATCCACATCTATCAGTTGGAATGTTCCCTACTCGGGAACTGGTATTGAAACTCTAAGTTATAAAATCCCTTTTGAAAACCTTTTTCAAAGCGTTTCCCACACGGAAACCCTTTCTTTGAAAGCACTACCACGAGGGTAGAAATCCTTTTCCTTTGAAATGCTACCACGAAGGGTAGGAGACAGTTTAATTCACAAAACATGAGTTCTTTCATAAACTTCCAAAAACCATTATAAGTCTCAATCCACCACTGAAGTGAAGCTAGAACTGAACCATGATGTACTCTAAGTAATAAAACGAGAAAGATAAGGTAAAGAAGTAACCGACACGGGTAGGAGCTACACGTGCACTAGACTCGCTCCTCACCTGCTGTCCCACTATGACCTGTAACGTCACCTGAAAAAGAAGAAGGCGAGGGGTGAGAACATGTAAACATGTCTCCCCCTCCCAGTGGGTATCTACTAGTAACGGAGTAAAACAAAGGAAAGACTGGTAAGTAGATACAGTAGCCAAAGTAAGCAGGAGAGAGATATATGTAGTATAAACAAACTGCTACTGTATGTATGCATCGAAAAGCTGAGAAAGTAAATATCCAATCCATAACCGCCAATATTGGTCCGCAGACCTCAGGCAATGCCCCCTGGCTCTAAGCCTGCATTCAACCCAAGGTAGCCTATGGGCTCACGGGTTGGGCAAAGTCCCGTAGACAGGCCCAATCCACTTTTCCGGAAAAGAACACTCGGGCCGATGGATCGACCGCCTGTGTACGTGATATGCGCTCGAGTCCGGGGCGATCGATGCTATTATACTCAAAAACCAGACGTCAACAACTAGCTGACAATCCCGTCCCTAAACGGACATCGACCCCTTTTTGCTCATCAAGTAAACTCGCCGACCACGTAGGTCACGTATATCGAAACGAGCCGACCGAACAGTCACCGAAATCAAGCAACCGACCGAACAGTCATCAGAACAAGCCGACCGCGTAGGTCATCGAAGAGCGCAACAAGCCGACCGTATAGGTCACCGAAAAATCGTAACAAGCCGACCGATAGGTCTCTCGAAGAATCGTGGACAAGCCGACCGAGTAGGTCACCGGAGAATCAGTAAAGGATCGACTGTGTAGGTCGCCAAGAGTCAGAACTCAAACCACTCTACTCCTATCAAGTATACTAAGTATGCATATAACCGAGTAGAGAATAGAAACGACAAGAAGGTGCAAGTAAGAAAAGTAAGGCGAGTAGAGTAAAGTGAAGGAGTGTCACCAAGCGTGTACCACCGTACCGACGACAACCCTGATACCTACCGTACGATCGTAGAAGATCGGATATCGCTGCCCGAGGAAACGAAGAAACCGGACCTACGAAAAGGTCCACTAAGTTAGCGTCTAACCCACCAACACAAGTACTGACTCCACATCCCACAAACTAATCCCACGGAGATTGGTTTTCCGAAACCAATTACCGTAACTCGCCGAAAGTCCCGTAAACCACACCGGGACTCCGCCGGGACCCACGAACTGTCTCGAAATGCACCGACTCGTGTCACGAGTCACCCGCTGCCATAAAACACTTCTATTTGGATATTTTGGCAGCAAACACGAGATAACACTACAATACAATTATCGTCGGATAATTGTACGAATACGGGTTCCTGAAAGTGTCTATTTCGACACCGGAACCAACCGTCGCTCACCCGTCATTTCTAAACCCTCGAAATGACGCGGTGACCACCAACAAGGCTCGGCCGACACCGTAAATAACCACTAAGAGTTGTCGGAAGAAATCCGAACCGTAAACATGTTTCCGTCGACGAATTTTGCCGAAAAACGCTCCGAAAATCACTTCTGATTTTCTGTAAAGTCCTGGGGCATTGGACGATCAGTCCAGAGGTTACCCGCAACACTCCTACGCTGTCTACAGCGACCACGAAATTCTAAATTACATAATAGTCCCTGAAGCTCCATAAAATCGCATTATTTCATGCGATTTAGGGCTATTATGGGTCGTGCACGCAAACCAGTGCACCATAAATTCTGAAATCGCACTCGCTGTAAGTCTTCGACATGCTGAAGACCGTGCTCGCCTTTCGGAGCACTTTCGGTCACTGTAGAACTCGCACGAGCGACACGAAGTTCTGTAAACACTGCGCACAGCGCGTAAAGTTCACTTTTCCCGCTAACCGAGGCATCAAATGCCTAAGCAGAGGTGAGCATCGCGTTCAGCACAAAAAGGCGATGACCGTGCTCACCTCATTTGGTCAAAAAGACCAACAGTAGCCTCGGGAAATGTGCCCAAAACCCTAGACAAGGTGCTGTTAATAAATCACAAGCCCTTACCTTAACCAAGAGCTAGGGTTGGCCGCCGGCGACTTGGCGGCGGTCGGTCCGGCCGATGGGGGGTGCAGCCGCTCGGGGAGGTCTAGAGAAACCACTGGCCGGCGGCGGAGGGTGGCCGGAGGCGCGGCACGGCGGCGGCGGTCGAAAGCCTCCTTGCTC
Organism: Aechmea fasciata; assembly: GCA_025177825.1. Lineage (NCBI taxonomy): Eukaryota > Viridiplantae > Streptophyta > Magnoliopsida > Poales > Bromeliaceae > Aechmea > Aechmea fasciata. The sequence goes on along the minus strand of CM045930.1, from coordinate 1,813,608 downwards.
TCGGGTTGGGTGGCCTCCGGCGGCGCGGCGGCGGTCGGAGGCGGTCGGGACGGCACCGGCCGGTGCCGGAGGTCGGGGAGTGCCGTGCTCCCCTTGGTGGACGGCGGCGACGCCTAGAAACCGAGAGGACTCGACCTCGGCCCGCACCCGGATACGGGCGGCCGCGGGGGTGTTCGGCGGCCACCGCCGGTGTACGGGGAGGCGGGGAAGGCACGCACGAGGTGCCACGAGGTCGGAGGAAGACGGCTCGACCGCGCGGGGGTGGCGGCGGCGCGATGGCGAGGCGGCGGCGATCTAACCCGCCACTTAGCTCTCGGGTTAGGAGTTTCTCCGGCGATGTCGCGGCGGCGGAGGAGGAGCTCGGGCCGGCGGGGATCCGCCGAGGAGGACGAGGGAAGATGGTGCGCCCTGTGTGGTGGCGGACGGCCGGATGCCGAGGGAACCCGATCATGACCCGCATGCACTCGAGGCGGCCGCAGAGATGGAGCGGCGACCGGCGGCGGCGCGGCGACGGGGAGGCGCGCCACGGGTGCCGGAGGTCACCGGGGCCGAGGGAGGGCGGTGCAACCCCGATGAAGCGGCGGCCGCGCGCAAGACCCGAGCCTGTGCCCGCTCGGTCCCGGACGGCCGCAGCGACGGTTGGTGGCTCGGGCGGCGCGGCGATGCACGGGGACGCCGAGGAGGTGCGCCGGCGGTTGCCCGAGGTCGGAGGAGGACGGCGCGCCCGAAGAATAGCGGCGGCCACTCGTGGATGCCGAGAGAGTTCCGGTGCAGGTGACCCAGACTGCCGCAGAGCACGGCGGCTCCGGCGGCGGCTCCGACGGCGGGGGCGGCCGGGGACGAGTGCCGGCGACTGCCCTCGGCCGGGGCAACCAATCAGAGAAGCCTGAAGTCTTCTCGATCTCTCCCTCCGCCAAGCGGAGGTGGTGGTGGCCGAGGGTGTAACCACCCACTTTCCCGTAAAGCGTGTCGAGTTCCGTCAAAATGAGCGGGACCCGGAGTGGATGCGAGTAAGTGTGGGTTCTGTGTGCTTTGGAACACGCGCACAGCGAAGTGGGGTCGTGGAAAAGCTAAACTGCAAGTCTGGTGGAATTCCCAGACTTGGAGCAGCCGAGACCGGACATCCAGGGGCTGTCCGGATGCCACCAAGTGCCCCAGCTGCGCAGGGAGGAAATTGGCTAAGTCCTGGAAAACCAGCGTACTGAGACCGGACAACCAGCCAAGACCGGACAATCCGAGACCGGACATCCAGCCAAGACCGGACATTGGCTGCGTAACATGCAGAAAAATGGCTAAGTCACGAAAAGAGGGCTCACTGAGACCGGACAACCGGCCGAGACCGGACATTGGGCCCGAAAACTGCCCAGTTCTGGCAGGATGTAATATTTACAGTTCGGAGGGTCTAAATGCAATTATGGCAGCATGATATATGCTTGGGCCCTTCTCTAATCACAGCACCCTCATTTCCTCTCCACTCTCACTCTCTTTTCTCCCTTTCTCTCTCTAGAAAAGCTCTAGGAGATCAAGGAGAACTTGGAGAAGAAGAAGAAGGAGAAGATTTTGGAGCTTTTGGTGGGCATTGGAGCTCTCCTACAACAAAGCTTTGGTTGAACTTGCTACAAGAGGTAGGCTTTTGCAAGTTAACCTTAGGGTTTGAGTTTTCTCCTAAGTTTTTGAGGTTTCTAGCTTTTTTGCTAGTGTTAGAAGCTTGCTAAGAGCAAGAACACCATGAAACCTCCATGAGAGCTCATGTGCTCTCATGGTGGCTTAGTAGGGTTTGTAGTAAACCCCAAATAAATGGTTCTAATGGCTTAGGAATGGTTCTAAAGAGCTTCTCATGGGTCTACAAGCTTTCTTTTGCTTGTGGTTGAGATCAATCCCATGGGAATGCAAAAATGGCATTGTTAGGGTTTGGAAATTGGGGCTTTTGCCCTAGGGTGTTTCCAAGGTAAATTGACCTTGTGAAAACCTAATTGGGGGTATCCCCGACGCGCGGGGCAACTTCGTTTATTTTTACGAAAAGCCGATCATAGAGTTGCTATGTAAAATGGCCTGATTGGGTCAACTTTTAACGTAACAGGTTTCAACCTAGGCACCGGTTGGCCGTGAGATTTCTTGGGCAACTCCACAAAAATATTCTAAGGTGTGTGGTGCATTCCAAGGACATCGGACTTCTCTCTATGTCTAAGTGTCACTTCTATTGAGCATATCTAATATTGAGCATGTTGCATTGTAGGGTTTAATATACATTTCTTATTGCTTTTGTGAGTTCAAATGCATGAGGTAGATTTGTATGAGATTGTATGGTAAAAGAACAAGAACCCGATGTATGCATGTTAAAGAACAAGAACTTAGTGTAATGGACAAGTGAATGTGACATTGGACATGAACTTAGAGATTGTGACAAGTGTGAGTCTAGAATACTTAGACAACTTGTATGGCATCAAGAACAAGAACAAGTAGTGTACATAACACTAGTAGAGTTTTGAGATTGACATTATGACAACAACCTTAGAGTTAAGGGTCATATGAACATAGTCTCCTTGAAGTCAAGGAATGCATTGAATTGGAATCCTTATAGTTAAGGATTGATCGTACTCACCATATAGTCCTGGCTCGAGGGCGGTAGCTCCCCCTCGGGCGATGTGCTCCGGAGTTGTCATCACTGGGTTGTAGTGTTTCCCCCAGAGGACGGTCCCGTCGGGTTGTAGTGTTTCCTCGACAATCGGGATTTGAGTTGGTTGAGTCTTGTGAGGGCGAAACCTACGGGTTAGCCAAGAGATTGGGTAATAAACATGAACTATGAACTTTCAGTCATCATGAGTTATTATTCGAGCATCTTATTGTTTACTTTCAAGCGTATTAGCTGCCTTTATTAGTTGGTTATTATCTTACCCTTCTTTCTATTACGCTTGAATTAGACCTAGTGGGAAAGTCGGCGTGGTTGGTTGCCGAACCCACTGGGAACTTCGTTGTAGTTCTCACGCCACTATCTCCACAGGGCCGGGACCGAGCGAGCCGGCCGAGGACCGCGGTAAGGGCATCGAGCCCTAGGTAGAGACCGCCCGAGTTACTTTATTTTTGCTATAGTCGCATTTCCCTTTATATCATCTTTTGTATTTGATGATTATAGTTGTCTAACTTTAATTGTAATCAAGTTTTATTTTGAGGTAAATGTGATGTAAGAAAGAAATGATGCATTAAATTGTAAAGACTTTAAAGAATTCAAAGTTGTAAGAATTATGCATGTATGTGATTGCAATTAATCATAGTACTTGTATGTTTACATTAGTTACTTTCATTTTGGCTATGTTGCTTACCCTCGAGTAAGCCTTTTGTGTATGTTTTCGCATGTGTAAAATTATACTCTATCTGTACTTGCTGGGCCTTGGGCGGACAGGGGAAGCCCTGTCCGTTCGGCGTCTGTTGACGCGCTCGAACTGGCCAAATGGATCGGTCTCGGGGCGTGACAGATAAAATGGTATCAGAGCGGGTATAAAGCCAAAAAGTGAAAGCTTAGGATGGACCTAGGGGCCATAGGAATGGAAAGGACCTAAGGACCTAAGGACACGTGAGTGACGTGAACAAGTATAGCGAAAGCATGTGATTGGGTTCATGTCCTATGTCTCTAAGATGGTTAGAGACTAACTTTAAGTTGCTATTTGTTTTCTATTCCTTGTGTTGTGATCGGCGGCCGACGACATGATACTATGGAATGTTAATAAATGCGCTTAGTTGCTTTCGCCGGATTGGGTATATCCGAGTACGTGTTTAGGTATTAACATGAGTTGCTTCATTTCAGGAAGCAATGGCACCTCGTGGTCGACCCCGAACAAGGTCGATGCCTGAGGAACCGAGTGCGGCTCCTGTGCAACCCGCAGCCGGCAGCGGCGGGGGGCTTGAGGAGCAAATGGCCGCGCTTATTGGCGCGGCGGCAACAAGTCGATTCCGTGAGGGCTCAAGGCGAGCGATCCGACGGCTCCGGGAGACGTTGGAGCAAAGCAGCGGCAACGCAGGCAGGGCCCGAGCACCCTACACCTCCTGCTAGGATGCCGACCGTAGCCGAGGGTGCGGCGGCGGCAGATCCAGTTGCGGCCGTGCCAGTTACGGCGATTCAGGCCGGATCGGGGACTTCAGACCCCGGTAATGCGGCGAGTGACGAGGAGCGGGAGCGCGGGTTGGCGGCGCTCATCAAGTTTATGAAGTTTAAACCACCTACCTTCGAAGGTGGAGTGGTGGAGCCGGAGGTGGTGGAGTCTTGGGTCGACTCCTTAGAAACAATCTTCGAGGACTTCAACACCCCGGAGAAAGACAAGGTGAATTTCGCCTCGCACTGCCTCGACAAGGCGGCGAAGGCATGGTGGAAACGGATCAAGCGGGATAGGTCACCCGACCTACCGCCTATGATGTGGGAGGAGTTCAAGAGAGCGGTGTACACGAACTATTTCCCCAACTCGGTGAAGCGGAAGATGCAGGAGAGATTCCGCAAGCTGAGGCAGGGAGACCGCTCTGTAGCGGATTATGAGCGGAGTTCTCCCACATCATTGATCGTGTCCCGGACGTTGTACGGGATGATCGAGACCGGCCGATTGGTTCTTGCGGGGACTCCGCCGAGAATCTACGAGGCGGTACAACTTTTCCACCTCGAGACCTTTGCGGAGGTCTTTGATCGCGCGTTAAGTGCGGAGCACGCAGCTACGCGCGAGAGGAGCGCGAGGCCATGGCGGAGTCCAAGGAGAAAGGCAAGAAACGGGCGGCGGGTGGTGCGGGGCCGACCTAATGCAAAGAAACCCCTCGGTATCCCCGACGAGCGGCGAAGGGCAGGAAGCCCTCCCGTTGCGTCATTTGCGGCGAGGATCATCGACCGAACTTATGCCCGCAGCGAGAAGGAAAATGCTACAAGAGTGGCCAACCGGGGCACATGATAAGAGAGTGCCCTGGTTGGGGGTCGTCCGCCCAGACGGCGGCGTCATCCCCTTCTACACCGAGGCAGTTGATGGGGTTGCCACCCCCTATGGCGGCGGGACGCTCATCATCATCGCGTCAGCCGGAGGCAACGAGGGCACCGAGTAGGCGGGTTTTTGCCACTCAGGTGGAGGAGCAGGTTCCAGCTCCTGACGACATCGTGGCAGGTATTATCTCTATCAGAGGCACTAGAGCTCAGGCTATTTTTGATACGGGTGCATCGCATTCATTTATAAGCGCATCGTTTGCTAGAACTCATGACCTAGAGATTATACATGATGAGGAAGGTTGGGATATTAAATCCCCGGCATGCCTATAGCGTCTATGACGAGTGTCCGGCGTGTCCAGTCCGGATAGGCGATTGGGTCATGCCGATCGATATGTTAGTACTGACACAGTTGTGGTCGTTTGATGTAATCTTGGGGCTAGACTGGCTTACCAAGTATTATGCGGTCATCGACTGCGAGAGAAGGGTAATCACTTTTCGGGAGCCAAATCAAGAGGTAATGGTGTATCGGGCGTGTAAGGGTGCACGCTTTGCTGCGACCATATCCGCGGTTAGGGCAAGAAAAATGATAAAGGGTGGTTGCAAAGCCTACCTGGCGACCATCGTGGACAGCCGCAAGGAACACCCAGACCTTGAGGGTATTCGGGTGGTGTGTGAGTACCCGGATGTATTTCCGGCGGAGTTACCGGGGTTGCCCCCAGACCGGGAAGTTGAATTCGTTATCGACTTGATTCCTGGGGCGGCGCCAGTTTCAAAGGCTCCGTATAGGATGGCACCGGTGGAGTTAAAGGAGCTTAAAGCACAGCTGGAAGACTTGCTCGATAAAGGCTTTGTGAGGCCGAGCGTGTCCCCGTGGGGAGCCCCGGTGCTATTCGTCAAAAAGAAAGACGGCACACTTCGACTCTGCGTGGATTACCGCGAGTTGAACAAGGTCACAGTGAAGAACAAGTACCCGTTGCCTAGGATCGACGATCTATTCGATCAGTTAAAAGGGTCAAAGGTGGATTCAAAGATAGACCTACAATCGGGGTATCATCAATTGAAGATACGACCCAAAGATGTGCACAAGACGGCGTACCGTATGCGGTATGGCCATTATGAGTTCACGGTGATGCCGTTCGGGCTTACTAATGCCCCGGCAGCATTCATGGACTTAATGAATCGTGTTTTCCGTCCGCTATTGGACCGGTGCGTCGTGGTTTTCATTGACGACGTATTGGTGTATTCTCGGACCGAGGAAGAACACGAGGAGCATCTGAGGCTTGCCTTGGAAATACTCCGAAAAGAAAAATTATACGCCAAGTTGAAGAAATGTGAATTTTGGCTTTCGGAGGTCACTTTCCTAGGACATGTGATTTCGGGCGAGGGGATCTCGGTGGATCAAAAGAAAGTTGAGGCGATTAAAGATTGGCCTCGCCCGACGAGTGCAACGGAAATCCGCAGTTTTCTTGGACTTGCGGGTTACTATCGGCGGTTTGTGGAGGGGTTCTCCAAAATAACCACTCCGCTAACGCGCCTCACACATAAGGGGGTCAAGTATGTTTGGAGCGAAGATTGCGATCGGAGCTTCAAGGAGTTAAAGGAGAGGTTGACGACAACCCCGGTACTTGCTCTACCGACGCCGGGGGAGACATATGTCGTGTACAGTGATGCTTTCTACAGTGGACTCGGGTGTGTGTTGATGCAAAGTGGGCGAGTCATAGCATATGCGTCGCGCCAATTGAAGCCCTATGAAAAGAACTACCCAGTCCATGACTTGGAATTAGCCGCGGTGATTTTCGCGCTAAAATTATGGAGGCATTACTTATATGGGGAACATTGTGAGATCTACACGGACCACAAAAGTCTTAAGTACTTGTTCACCCAGAAAGAGCTTAATATGCGACAACGGCGGTGGTTAGAATTACTGAAGGACTATGATGTCACGATCTTATACCACCCCGGAAAGGCTAACGTCGTAGCCGACGCGCTAAGTAGAAAATCTGGAGAAGACTTAGCATCGGCAATTACTCCTCAACCGTTGTTGCAAAAGGAGATGCAACGGTTTGGATTGGAAGTAGTGGCACCGGGAGTGCCGGCTACACTTGCTACCTTGGTGGTGCAACCAACCTTATTGGAGAGGATCAAGGAATTACAAGCTTCCGATGAGTATCTCCAAAAGGTGCGCGGCGAGGTAGAAGGCGGTAGTGCCGATGACTTTGGCATTGGGACCGACGGCACACTACGATTTCGAAATCGTTGGTGTGTACCCAAGAATAAGGATCTCCGTAAGGCGATTATGCAAGAGGCGCATCAATCTCCTTATAGTATCCACCCGGGCGGCACCAAAATGTATCAAGACCTCAAGTTGCAATATTGGTGGCCGGGCATGAAGAAAGACATTGGAGAATTTGTTGCGCAGTGTCTTACTTGCCAACAAGTAAAGGCGGAGCGGCGATTTCCGGCGGGAAAGTTTTAAAGCTTACCTATACCCGTTTGGAAATGGGAAAATATAGCTATGGACTTTGTGACCGGATTGCCTCGATCTCAAGATGGACACGACGCAATTTGGGTGGTCGTGGACCGGTTAACGAAGTCGGCACATTTCCTACCGATTCATATCACTTGGTCGGGGGACAAGTTGGCTCAAGTCTATATTGACGAGATTGTGAGACTTCACGGGGTTCCGGTGTCTATTGTATCGGATCGGGACCCGAGGCTCACTTCTCACTTTTGGAGGAGCCTACAGGAGGCATTGGGTACACAGCTCGATTTTAGCACGGCATTTCATCCTCAAAGTGATGGTCAATCGGAGAGAACGATACAAATACTTGAGGATATGCTCCGAGCATGTGTACTTGATTATAAGGGCAATTGGCATGACCATCTACCAATGGCGGAATTCGCGTACAATAATAGTTACCAGGAAAGTATCGCGATGGCGCCATTTGAGGCCCTGTATGGAAGAAAGTGTCGCTCCAATTCATTGGAGCGACGTGGGCGAGAAAGCTGTTCTTGGCCCCGTTGTAGTGCGGGGGGCAGAGGAGAAAGTTCGCCTTGCCCGCCAACGACTTGCGACGGCGCAATCTCGGCACAAGAATTATGCCGACAAGCGAAGAAAGGACATAGAGTTCGAAGTTGGCGACCATGTGTTCTTAAAGATATCGCCGACGCGAGGAATCAAACGTTTTGGAGTACGGGGAAAGCTAAGTCCTCGATACCTCGGACCATTTGAGGTTTTGGAGCGAGTTGGAGCGGTGGCCTACAGCGTAGCACTACCACCAAGGCTTGCGGGGGTACACGATGTATTCCATGTATCTAACCTTCGCAAGTATGTTCCTGATCCCGACCAGATCCTTGCGTTTGAACCGTCGGAGATTCAAGAGGATATGACCTACGACGAGTTCCGCGTATATTATCGATCGGGAAGAAAGAAAACTACGAAGTCGAAGAATTCCGTATGTTAAAGTCCGTTGGAGCAACCACAACGACCGAGAGGCTACGTGGGAGCTTGAAAGCGTGATGCGGGAGCGTTACCCCCATCTATTTGACAATCTGGATTGAGGTATGAATCTAGATTATAAGTTTCGCGGACGAAACTAAATTTAAGGGGTGGAGAATGTAACAACCCACTTTCCCGTAAAGCGTGTCGAGTTCCGTCAAAATGAGCGGGACCCGGAGTGGATGCGAGTGGGTGTGGGTTCTTGGTGCTTTGGAACACGAGCACAGCGAAGTGGGGGTCGTGGAAAAGCTAAATTGCAAGTCTGGTGGAATTCCCAGACTTGGAGCAGCCGAGACCGGACATCCAGGGGATGTCCGGATGCCACCAAGTGCCCCAGCTGCGCAGTGCGGAAATTGGCTAAGTCCTGGAAAACCAGCGTACTGAGACCGGACAACCAGCCAAGACCGGACAATCCGAGACCGGACATCCAGCCAAGACCGGACATTGGCTGCGTAACATGCAGAAAAATGGCTAAGTCACGAAAAGAGGGCTCACTGAAACCGGACAACCGGCCGAGACCGGACATTAGGCCCGAAACCGCCGCTCCGCGGTGATGTAATATTTACAATTGGGAGGGTCTAAATGCAATTATGGCGATGATATATGCTTGGGCCCTTCTCTAATCACAGCACCCTCATTTCCTCTCCACTCTCACTCTCTTTTCTCCCTTTCTCTCTCTAGAAAAGCTCTAGGAGATCAAGGAAAACTTGGAGAAGAAGAAGAAGGAGAAGATTTTGGAGCTTTTGGTGGGCATTGGAGCTCTCCTACAACAAAGCTTTGGTTGAACTTGCTACAAGAGGTAGGCTTTTGCAAGTTAACCTTAGGGTTTGAGTTTTCTCCTAAGTTTTTGAGGTTTCTAGTTTTTTTGCTAGTGTTAGAAGCTTGCTAAGAGCAAGAACACCATGAAACCTCCATGAGAGCTCATGTGCTCTCATGGTGGCTTAGTAGGGTTTGTAGTAAACCCCAAATAAATGGTTCTAATGGCTTAGGAATGGTTCTAAAGAGCTTCTCATGGGTCTACAAGCTTTTTTTTGCTTGTGGTTGAGATCAATCCCATGGGAATGCCAAAATGGCATTGTTAGGGTTTGGAAATTGGGGCTTTTGCCCTAGGGTGTTTCCAAGGTAAATTGACCTTGTGAAAACCTAATTGGGGGTATCCCCGACGCGCGGGGCAACTTCGTTTATTTTTACGAAAAGCCGATCATAGAGTTGCTATGTAAAATGGCCTGCTTGGGTCAACTTTTAACGTAAGTTTCAACCTAGGCACCGGTTGGCCGTGAGATTTCTTGGGCAACTCCACAAGAATATTCTAAGGTGTGTGGTGCATTCCAAGGACATCGGACTTCTCTCTATGTCTAAGTGTCACTTCTATTGAGCATATCTAATATTGAGCATGTTGCATTGTAGGGTTTAATATACATTTCTTATTGCTTTTGTGAGTTCAAATGCATGAGGTAGATTTGTATGAGATTGTATGGTAAAAGAACAAGAACCCTATGTATGCATGTTAAAGAACAAGAACTTAGTGTAATGGACAAGTGAATGTGACATTGGACATGAACTTAGAGATTGTGACAAGTGTGAGTCTAGAATACTTAGACAACTTGTATGGCATCAAGAACAAGAACAAGTAGTGTACATAACACTAGTAGAGTTTTGAGATTGACATTATGACAACAACCTTAGAGTTAAGGGTCATATGAACATATTCTCCTTGAAGTCAAGGAATGCATTGAATTGGAATCCTTATAGTTAAGGATTGATCGTACTCACCATATAGTCCTGGCTCGAGGGCGGTAGCTCCCCCTCGGGCGATGTGCTCCGGAGTTGTCATCACTGGGTTGTAGTGTTTCCCCAGAGGACGGTCCCGTCGGGTTGTAGTGTTTCCTCGACAATCGGGATTTGAGTTGGTTGAGTCTTGTGAGGGCGAAACCTACGGGTTAGCCAAGAGATTGGGTAATGAACATGAACTATGAACTTTCAGTCATCATGAGTTATTATTCGAGTATCTTATTGTTTACTTTCAAGCGTATTAGCTGCATTTATTAGTTGGTTATTATCTTACCCTTCTTTCTATTACGCTTGAATTAGACCTAGTGGGAAAGTCGGCGTGGTTGGTTGCCGAACCCACTGGGAACTTCGTTGTAGTTCTCACCCCACTATCTCCACAGGGCCGGGACCTAGCGAGCCGGCCGAGGACCGCGGTAAGGGCATCGAGCCCTAGGTAGAGACCGCCCGAGTTACTTTATTTTTGCTATAGTCGCATTTCCCTTTATATCATCTTTTGTATTTGATGATTATAGTTGTCTAACTTTAATTGTAATCAAGTTTCATTTTGAGGTAAATGTGATGTAAGAAAGAAATGATGCATTAAATTGTAAAGACTTTAAAGAATTCAAAGTTGTAAGAATTATGCATGTATGTGATTGCAATTAATCATAGTACTTGTATGTTTACATTAGTTACTTTCATTTTGGCTATGTTGCTTACCCTCGAGTAAGCCTTTTGTGTATGCTTCCGCATGTGTAAAATTATACTCTATCTGTACTTGCTGGGCCTTGGGCGGACAGGGGAAGCTCTGTCCGTTCGGCGTCTGTTGACGCGCTCGAACCGGCCAAATGGATCGGTCTCGGGGCGTGACAGAGGGAGAGGGATGAGGAGGTTGGGACGGGTCTCCGGCGGCCGGAGGCGCTCGCCGGCGGGGGGTGGTGCTCGCACTGGGTGCAGGGGTGGTGCTGGAGGCGGCTAGGGTGGCTGGGAGATGAAGAGGTGGGCTAGGGTTAGGGTTAGGTCCATGAAAACCCTAGAAATCCAATTTGTATACTTTAGCCACTTTGCGATTTAGCCCACCACAGTCCTCATTTTAGGTTCTAGTCCCTGTCATTAGTTGATTTACGCGCGTAAGTCCCTCCATATTCGAAGTCACGCATTTCAGCGCATAAAATATAAGGACTTTTCGCATTCTGCTGTTTTGCGATTTTTGCCTCTTCGCGTTCTTTTCGCGATTCCCGGAGATCCGTCCGTCGGATTCAAGATCGGATCGCGCCAGCGCGTTCAGCGCGTCGAGAACATCGAATCTAGCCTTTTACTTTGATCGATTTGGTCTCGGATTCGCGAAGTATCCATTCTCTTCTTTATTCCTCCAATATCTCCATTTATTTAATTATTTAGGTCAAATCGTTCAAAACCCCTTTTCCTCGACAACCGTGATTCAGAATCCAATTCCGTCAGTGGCATTGGTTCCATAATAGTCGAGCCGTTCGAAATGAGCTATTGAAGTCCTATATTCGGAGTCCTGTACACATCTGAACCCATCTTTACTCCGCGATTTCTCGAAAATCCGGAGTTACTGTTCACTTAAGTCGAATCTTACGGGTCGCGTAACTTTTCCGTTTTAGCTCGGTTTCGCCTGAAATTTGACGTGTGCTCTTATAATACAATTACGCACACATTCACCGTCTCCAAATATTTTATTTCTTGTTTTGAAAAAATGCCAGTTATTACATTGCATAATCGCCCTCCGAAGATCATCATCCTTGGGCACACACCAACGGTTTCTATACCGTAGTGTATCGTCGGTCCCAATGCCAAAATCCTCGGCACTACCGCTCTCTACTTCTCCCCGCACCTCTTGGAGATATGGGTGGGAAGCTTGCAATTTCTTTATCTTTTCCAATAAGCTTGCAATTCCTTTATCTTTTCCAGGGACCGCGGCAAGGGGATTGCCTCGGGCTTGTGATTTTTGGCGAGGGCTTTTGATAGGTGGTCCAGCTCTCTTGTATTTTATTTTGGAAAGGCTTTGAGAGTTATCCGTGTGTAGAGAGACCACCATGTTTTGATTATTTGAGACAGATGATGTATCTACCTTATGTTTTAGTTTTATTGTTTAGTTCTCTTTTACCTTTACCTGTTGATAGAACTAGCTGTATTTTGCTCTGATATCTCTAGTTGTAGCCTATCTGATGTTTTATTTCGGCTGTTTTGGTAGACGCCTTATATGTGTTGACATATGGCGGGTCTGGGCGCGCTACCGGGAAGGCCTCTGCCGGTCCCGGGGTGTGACAGGTGTTGACAACTCTAGTGATAGTAAACCTACACCTATGTGGATTAGTATAGATACATAGCTACCGACCGTCCCTAGAGCAAGTGGCAAAGGGCTTGGTGGTTGGTCCGCGAGACCCGAGTTCGAATCCTAGTTGATTCACATTTCTAGCTAAGTTTATTTCTTAATGAAATAAACGAAGCGGGTAGCGTGCTACCTATCTCTCAAAAAAAAAAAGTATAGATTCATAGCTAGAATGACAATGAAAAGTATAATTTACTCCATGTGGCATTATAGCAATGATGAACATGCATGTAAACCGGCATTGGCATATAGTTGAACTTGTGGCATTAGAACATCATGTACATGATAGTTAACCTTATTTAGTAGAGGCATGACTTACAAATTAAATCGTTGAATTTATTTGTTATCCATATGTTGTTTACATACCTTATTATATTGAATTTACTAGAATTTACTTGTTATCATGTACATGATAATAAGGTATGTTGTTTACATACCTTATTATTGCTAAATGCCATCACCAATCAATTATTATATCATATTTTATACTTAGAATTAAAAATTTTAAAATTAAAGTTTACAAATTTGAAAATTATAATTTAAAACTTAAAATTTTAAAACTTTACATTTTTTACATTTTAAATTCTAGAATTTTAATTTTAATTTTTTAAATTTTAAATTTTTTCTCAAATTTAAAATTTAAAATTTAAAACTATGAATTTTGAAACTTAAAATTTGATATTTGAAAATGAAAAAACTTAAATTTAAAATCTAAATTTAGAATTTAAAATTTATAATTTTAAAATTAAAACTAAAATTTTTAAAAAATTAAATAAATATAATTGATCGTAGTGCTAGGCGCAATTAAAAAAATTAGAAAATTCAAATATATATAATTGTTTGGCCCTTGCGCAGGTGGCAAACGGCTTGGTGGTTGGTACCTGACGTCCCAAATTCAATTCCTAATTGATTCACATTTCCAGCTAAGTTTATTTCTAAAAGAAATAAACGAAGAGAGTAGCATGCTATATACCTTTCTCACTGAAAAAAAAAATCAAATGTAAATATAAATTTAAAAATTGAATCTAA